>JBBBDQ010029540.1:342500-404592 GCA_037127315.1 Ascarosepion bandense | reverse complement strand
TGGAAAACATTTTCTCAATTCTTCCTTTAAATTTTCAGTTTTTTTTTTTGTTTTTTGTTTTTTTGTTGTTTCCCCACTCTATTTTTTGCAATAAATATTTATAGTAAATCCCATAACTTGAATAATTTCATCCAGTCAGTTCCAAATAAGTTCATAGTATTTTTTGAGGACATAAGCCTTAGCTTTTACATGCTTGTTACAAAATGAAACAGTGCAAGTCATTTCACCAATCATAAAAAAATTGTCCACAACTGAAACATGAACTAATTTTTATTTTTTCACATTTTTCTTTAGCTTGTATATATGTGTATTCTTTTATTTTAATTTTCTCAGTATCAAGTCTCAGATTTAGGATTCTCTGGCATTCATCTGATATTTCCTGTAGTGTTAGTCTTGATTCTGTTCCAGTTTCATGAGGATTCTAGCATCTATTTTTGTGTCTTTTTCACTGTTTATCCTTGAATGAAAATTAATCCTTCAAACATATCCAGAGTCAGTTTAATTAAAAATCTTTCACAATTCTTGTTAACAATTCTGGCATATGTGACAATTTTTTTTTTATCAGATTTTTTTTTACTTCCAACAAGAATTGAATAACAAATATTTTTTCACTAAAAATTTTAGGCAGAATATTTACTGTTTTTACAAAGTAAATTTCTGGTTTTTTTTTTTTGGTTTTTTTTTCATTACTACAAAATTACAGTAGTTTCCATGTTCTACCGGTGCTAACATTCTCAACAAAAGTATTGCTTTTTCTTGTCTTCCAAGTTGCTACATTCTTCTCTGTAAATTTGCTCATATCTTCTAAAATGAACAGAGAAGGTAATTTCATCATCAGAATTGTATATTATTTCAGTTATAGTATTTTTCACTGCATCAGAAGTGAAATAAATTATAGAATTTTCCTTTTTCTTCTGAATTATTTCAATTAACTTTTGTTGTTGTTTCTAGAGTTTCAACAACTGCAGCTGCTGCTGCTATATTTTTACCACTAGGGCTAATAAGTCTTCCATATTTAAAAATATTTTTTCTTTTTTATGCAAAGTAAAGAAAAAATAATACTAACACTGTTTTAATTTCTTGGCATCACTGTTATGTGTGCTGAAGCAAAAAAGATATTTTTTCCTACTCTGTATAAGTCTTGATTCCTCAATGTCACTGTTATAAACAACTACTAATAGTGATAATATTATGTCTTCACTGACTGCAATGAAACTCTAACAAAAACACTCTCAGAATTCTCTTGGAATTCCCTTTGAGTTCTTTATTTAAAACACCTTGACAAATACATTAGTATTACTGGGGGTGTCTTATTTACTCCACAACAATTCTGTTCATATATAGTGAAGAAACATGTTAATTTCTTTCTCTAAATTGTCTTTCTTTTTTTGTTTTTGTTTATTTAAGGTTACAATGGTACAGAAATCTCATATATGATGTTAAACTATTAATCTGCTTTATCTGTAGATTTAGATTGTTTCATATTTTTTAGGAGTAACCGATTAACATACTTTAATCTAACTTTTAAAATGCTACAAGGGTGAGGTAAAGAAATAAAGAAACAAGTTTTAAAATCTCTACAAGCTGCCATCTTGAAAATGTAAATTCTATTCTGTATTTCTACTTCCCATTCTAATTCCCAACTTCTTCATTGTTCACATGTTCTAGTCATGCTGTGCTCAGCATTTGCCGACAGAAAAACATTTCTGTGATGAGATTTACAGCATCGGACTGAAAGCGGTGATGACTCCAACACTGAATACGTCGCATAAATTCCGGGTGCGGATTTAGCAAATATCAAACGCTTCAAATACTTCGGTGTCTAGGGGATCAGTCATAACAAATTTAACGGAGGAGATACGGAAATGAAACATAGTTTTCACTCGAGGTACATTCGCCCAACGTCGCAAATTGCTACAAAACTAAAACATTAATTTGAAAAATCGAGTCCTGTTCATAAATAGGATTCTCAGATCGAGACTTCTATGTGGATGCAATGCATGGCGACAAACCTGTTTAGAAATATCTAAACTGTCAGCTCTATACAATCGTTTTTTAAGATCAATGTCTAAAACGGTTTTGAACGAGTGAAATATGTGAGTCTTGGTGAAAATCATCCTTTCTCGAGCATTGTGGACAGGCGGTACAGAATCACAAACAAAGAACTGTACCAAATATCATAATTCACAACATCTGAGGACTACCAACAGCGGTGATAGCTAAAACGGCTAGCACATGTAACTCGAAGAGAAAATAATGACATAATCAAGATATTGATATTCCACACCACATTTAAAAAATGGTTAGGAAAGAAACCCACAATCAAGAGCAATAACAGCTACTGGACTTGAGAAACCTATTTTTCTTAAAATAATATTTAAAGTGAAATTTTAACCAGCAATCACACTGGTTGCTCGGTCAATATATATCGACTGTTTCCTTATAAAGAAACGGCTAATATTAAAATTGCCATCACAGTTCTGCTACATCTTTTAACCAATCTTCGTGCCATTACATTATTTTATATAAACTGCTAAATTGGATTAGAATTTTAAAAATTGCATCGTCTTGTTTCACATGTGACTGGAATTTACGACATATTCTGAAAGCTGAAATTTTATCGCGTCTTTATATACGACTCGCTGTGGATTGTATATTTAATTTTTTTTTTTTTTGTTGTTAAAAGTGAAAATGGATGAAAATTAAATTCATTTTGGTCATTTCAGGCTCTTTTTGCCAGAAAGGTGATAAACAAAAAAGGACGTTATACAAACATCAAAAAGATTATGCGCCATTCATGAAGATGGTGCTATAGACGAGAGTACTGTTAATAAGTGGTTTGGTAGGTTCAGATGCGGGTATTTTTATCAGAAAGATCGAGAAATTTCTGAAAGATCTGCAGTCGTTGAAGTGGACCAAGTTGGAAAGAAGATTGAAAATAATCCAGCCCACACGATAGAAGACATCACCGATGAACTCCACATATCTTGCTTGAAAACACTCAGATATGTGAATTGTTAAGATGTCACGAGTGCTTCATGTTTTAACGAAAAAATAGCAACGAAAAAGATCATGACAAAGACAAAATAAACCACAGTTAAACGCTCCATAAGCCAATCTGCATCCAAAGGAGTGGGTGCTATATATCTGGTAGACTCTCAGCCCTTATTACGAGCGACTTCCAGAGTTGAATTCAGAAAAAAAGTACAGACATGGAGTAATGCTTACTCTGAAGTGTTCGATCTTCACTAAATGTCTCAAGTGGCGTCCCTCTGGCGTTTCTACAAATATTTTCATGACTTCTGCTCTGACCAACTTCTTTCCTTGGTGCCCCGACCACATGAATTTACTTGTTCAACTAGACTGACATCAAGGTCCCACCCTTTTACCATTAAAATCTCCACTTCTGCTCTAATAGTTTCTTTTCTCGCACATCCCACTTGTGGGACTCTCTTTCGTATACTTGCTTCCCTGATAGCTACAATCTCCAAAATTTTAAATGCAACGTCTCTAAATCCCATCTACCTCCGATCCATCTCTTATCCTTTCTTCGGCATACCCTGTACTCTGTTTTTTCTCACACTGTAACCCCCTGCGCACCAGTGGCAATTCTGTCTTTCTTGATTATAAAAAAATATTAAATAACCCAACAAGAATTGATATGCCGTAAAACCAGCCAACCAATAATCGGCGTGGGGTAATGATTAAAGAGGCTTATCTAGTTGACGATAACTACTGAATAGCGAGTTCGATCCTAGGGAGGATACTCTGGTAAACTCTGACTATTACTGAGTAACTTCGATCCACACTGGGTGCCCGAAACAAAATATATAACTCTACAGGGATTGACGTGTTGTAAAACGAACCCGCCAACAATCGGTGTTGGATAATGGCTAGTGAAGCTACTCTGGTTGATCATGACTGATGCTTAGTGAGTTCGATCCTCACTAAGTGCTCGATACAAAATTCGATATTTTTATCGTGTATTAAAATCAAATAAATAAATAGAAGATTTCACGGGTTTCCGAATGCGACTATAAGGGTATTCACAAAAAGGGATTGATAGTTATTGGTTGTAGATTTGTGCAGTATAAGGTCAGATTTAATTAAATAATAGTAAAAAGACTACGTTACGCCAAATGGGTCTGCTTTGTAAATTTGTATTAGAAACCCTTGTCTCAAATTCGTGTACCGATGAAAAATGCGAATGTTGACCACGAGTATAGAAAGTGCTTATTGATTGCGTACCTTCATGATACATATTGTATGCTGATTATGTGTTTAATGTTATGTGTGTCTGTGATTAGTGGTTAAAGTACCTTTGCGTACATCTGTGGGAAGCACGTATGCGCGCACGCGTCTGTGTGTCCGGGCGCGAGTATTTGAATTTGCTTGAATTTGTGAATAGGCGTTTGGCCTCAGATGATTTATTATCGTCTCGCCTGCAGCCCGAAGTACTTGGTAACCTTTGGTGACTTGGACTGCCTCCCGTCACTATGAACTCCAGAACGAGGCCCCATGATTGATGCAGTCGGCAAGATAGGGCCATGGCTTCTCCGCTGTTCAACGCGCCCAATCGGAAATGGTTACGTCATCTGCAAAACATCTATTATACGCATCTGCCTGCTCTCTTGTATTACATGATTTATTGACAAGAGTTGTGCCAAAATGACTGATGTAAGACACCCTTCGTTACCTTTTTGTCTTCTTTTATTCGACCTACTCTCTTCTTTCAATACTGCCTGATTTTTCTCTCCAGCTCTCCCTCTCTATTTCCCACTCTGCATTTCTCTTCACTCTCTTTTATCGACATCTCTCTCCTCCTCTCTACGCTGTCTTCCGCTCTTTTTTTCTTCATCCCTCTCTTCCTTTCTTTTATTCCATCTCTCTCACCGTCTCTACACTCTTTCAACATCTCCCGCCACCTCGTTTCACTTCATTTCTTTTTCTATTCCTCTCTCTTTCTCCCTCTCTGTCTCTCTCATTTTTTCCTCAACATCTCTTTTCTCTCCTTCACTCACTCTCTTTTCTCTCGCTTTGCCTCTCTCTTTCACTCTTTCTCTCACGTTCCCTCTCTCTTTTATTTTCATCACTTTTCCTGTCTTTACTCTCTTCTCTCCCTCACTCGTTTCTCCGTATCTCACCCCACCTCCTTCCTCATTAAATTTCATTTGTCTCTTTCTGATGTTACGCAAAACCTTATCGTTGCTCACATTTTCAGTCCATTGTTTCCTCAGTATCCTTCACTAGAAAGAAACGCTTTTATAAGTTTAAGTTTAATAAAAGGTGAAACGAAATAAGTAAGTCAATAAAGCCACGAAGACGCAAGTGGTTACTGATTGTGAAAGAATATGAGAAAAAGAAAACATTATCAAGGAGAGGGAATAATAAAAGAACAGGAATTAAGAAGGCAGAAGATAACGATCGACACTGCATTTAAATCTTTCAATACCAAAGTTGACTTGAAATCAAGAAGCCAGAAAATGTCCTACAAGCGAGAAGTGCGAGAGAATAAACTGTCTTCTTATTTCTTGTTTTTTCATTTTCCTCTCTCCTTAATATTTTCTACCACTCAGTATATCCTCATGCGTTTTAGTGGCTTTATTGCCTTGACTGGGGTAAAACGATTTTTAAAAAGGCTCGGACTTTACATTCGTATATATGTAAATAATTCAACAAGAAAATTTGAATAACACTAATACAAATTAGTGACATGTTACCTGTAAAATTGCTGCAAAATATTCTTAAGATTTCCATCTTAATGTTTCGTTAACGTGAAAAAAATGATAAAAAAAATGGCGAATAACATAGCAATCCACAAATAAGTACATCATTTTCGATTTCTTTTTAAAAAGTTAATTTTTTTACACACATTTCGCTGATGTTAGGTTCGTATCTGCTAGTTTAAATTATTCTAAGATGGTTTCAGTGGAACGAACCAGATTCCGTATTTTTCTTCGGAAACACACATAAAGACTGCTTACATGTGACATTTCAACAAATTTGCGCACGAGATCCAATTCTTCCTGAAACTGACAACCAGCAAGATAACTAATCATTGACACGATCAGAAGATTCCCTGGCAACTTTCATAAGAAAACATTTGTACAAAGAGAAGATAGCATAAGTGCTGAACATAGCAAGTATAATTCATTGTATCTTTATCTGCAAATTGCTAATGTTCTCAACATTATGGCAGAAAAATAGAATAGAATATTACATATATCATTTTTTATACTTTTCAATCAAAAACAGAATCATTCTTCACTTCATCACAGTCGACACATCGAAGCTTTTTATTTTGAATAAAAATCGTTTTTAGCGAGGATATCCCGTTATGTATCATTGCAGATAGCAGATAATATTTTATTTCAACTTATTTCGATATTTGCAACTACCATTTGTGTATTAAGCAACAATTAGCAATTGCAATACAGAGCATTCAGGCAAATCGCTTTGTCTGGATTTTTTTCTCATTCAATGACGCCTACTGCTCATTCAGATTTAAACTTTTCAACGCATTCAAGTATAAGATTCTCCGGATCCTCCTTCATCATTACGTGTCCTAGGAATTTCAGCTTTTGTTAAGTATGAGTTTACTTCTCGTTTGCCTCCTCTCCAACATCTCATTCTGACTCACGTGCTAGGTCTAAAGTATTCTCAGCATTCTTCTGTAGAACCACATTCTCCTGCCTCAAGCCTCTCCTTCATTTTCGAAGAGATCTCCTAACATTTGCTGCCATACAGAAGAACAGATATCACATAGCAGTCCAGCACTGTTTTCTTTGTTTCCAATTACATTTTTCTGTCTCTCGGTACTCTGACAAAATAGAAAGGGGCAAAACATAAAAATCCTTTTTTTCTAACTGTTGTGCCTTCAGACAGAATCGACCGACAGTACCGCCACCTAACGGAGTTCTTTCTCGCCAATGTTTCTTTTCTCTTCATGTGACGCTGCGTACCGTCAGAGCTTTCGTGGCCTGTTATCTCTTGTGTCTGGATCGATCCTGCTCTGAGAACAAGTCGTCGGCTCACACTCGTTGGTCGTTGATGGCGTCGACACAGCAGCTGCTCCTTGGGTTGACCTCTTTGACTGTAATCACTCTTGCCCACGTTGTGAATTTGATCTCAAGAGAGTTGCGCTGAATTCTCACTGGTTGTATCGCCGCCAAGCTAAACCAAGCTGGATACGCGCGCACAATTGTGGAAATAAAAAACGGCACCAAAAATAAAATGAATGACGCCTGCATAAACTGTAGATACTCTCTATATACAAAAGGAAACAAGAGAAAAGAATAATCACTAATCGTCTTCTTCTCTGTTCCTATTAATTTCGTCTTCTTTCCTGTTCCTATTAATTTGGCGACGGAACGAATGTTTCGACCAATTGTTCTAAGTAGTACTTTGCGAAGCGTTTTGTCTTATTATTATTTCAAACTTTGGTTGGCAATTTCAAACTTTGTCTGCAAAATCACTTCGTCTCCGGTCGGAGTTCTAAGGTTGTGGCGACTCGAACTGACTTCGTTCCACTCCTCACCGAGACTTCACGGTAACTGCCAAAGAGCTATCTTTGGGTATGGTGGGTAGCTCGCAGCGGCAGTAATTCGGAATGACTTCGTCTCCGTGCGGTGCTGGAACTGTCAGACTTTAACTCTGGTTGGTTGGTGGCAGGCTTCTCTACGGTTCGCGTCTCGTTACATCTATGGGCCAGAACTGGAACTGACTTTAGCCCCTCGGGACTATCTTATTTATGCTTGTCCCTTTTTACTAGGGTGGGGACGACGCATAAGGCTTGTTATGCAAATATCCTATCCTCCAATCAGTCTCTGTCTCACACATCCAATCATGGAGTTCTTTCTCCCACCTTTGGGCGAAGTTATTACATGACGTCAGTTTCTCTTTATCGTCTTTTATTTCTTTCATCCAATCAGGGACTTCCCCACTTCCTCTGCCTGGGCAGAGTTATTACATGACTTCAACTTTTTCTCGTGGAAATTCCAATTTAATTATTCTTGCAATTATTTAATTGTCCTTTTCCCTCCGTCAACAAATCAACTTAAACTTTCCTCTTTACCAAATTCCCAAACAGGGGAAATATGAATAAAAATTTCTCTTTTATCACTTTGTCTATAGTTTGCAATAAGGTGAGCCTGAACTTTCGACTTCTTTATCTTTTTCAGGTGTTTTGGCTTGCATTTCGCCGGGAACGAGAAAAATAGAATTTTCCTTTCCAATAGTTTTATGATTCTGACATTTGATTACTATTCATACCAGATATATTTCGCCCAAGATTTTAGGAAAATAAAAAACTAAATGTTTTCTATTTTTCAGTTATTCTTTCTGCCACAGATAGCGTCCTGTGGACATATCTCTACACAATCGATTGACACATGACCCCCGTTCATGTCAGCTATCCTATAATGAAACTTTTACCTGAAAATTATAAGTTTAAAAAATACAAAATTCCCTAACCGCAACTGAGAAAATTGTTTTAGCAATGTTTCCGCTATTATCACCAAGGTGAGTTTGACACCTGACCTCCCAGCTGTTTCTCTGGATGACAACAATCATATGATATGTATACATTTTATTCTTAGGTGAAACAATTACAATTATAATGTCTTTCTAATGTTCATTATTATCCAATTTGCAATCTTTGGGAAAGCGAATCCGTTTTTTTTTTTGTTTTTTTTTTTGTTTTTTTTCAACAAAAAAAACCCTTTTTTTCCTCTGTTCATATCAGAATAAAATAAATATTTCTTAGTTAAATCTTTTTCACCCGTAATAATTAATAATAATAAAAATAATAATATCATTATCTAATTCTTTCATCCGTGCCATGTTAAATATTGTTATATTCACTTTTGAGTTATTTTGGTGATAACTAACTGTTTTTATTGTGAAAATGCAATTATGCCGCTTGAAATTATATCTTATTCTACTAACACCGACCGCAACTCGATGGAACTCAGTTGCTATATTGTGTTTGTAGCCGAAGAATTGACACGTGACATTGGAAACGGTGATGATGAACCTCTTCCCGTCTACGTAAACCAGTCTTCATATTATGGGAAACGCGAACAGAGGCTACACACCAAAACATAGGTAAACCAGTCTATAAATATGTGCCAACGAATATGTCTACAAACCTCCACTCGTCATTAGCTACACACCGGATAAAACACACGAGAAGTTCTAAAACATGAAAACTGAAGCGTCATGACACATAAAATTTTAAAAGACACAAGGATGGGAAAATATTGTGGAGAGCTCGATTACATACTAAAGAAACATGGAAAATAAAATAAGAAGCAAATGGATGACAGAATGAAGTCAAAGAGAAAAGGTAAAAAGTCAAAAGTAGATACCTCCGCTCATGTTCGATACCTACGTTATAAATGAATTTTAATAAAACAAAAAAGCTTTCTTAAAGCTTTCAATTTAGCTTTAATTGAAAGTAAAAGATTAGATTTACTAGTTCTAGTAAGCAAAATACTCTGGTGTATTTCAAACCGAAATTATATTGATTGAAATCTAAGATTTTCAGATTTTTAAAGAAATTTCACTTTTTTGGCCATTTTTAATAGATCAACACATTTTGTTGACAGAAGGTAATTTTCGGCTTTAAAATCTTCCAAAAATAAAATATACCTTGCTATTAGTGACAAGTTATTTTAGTAAAATTAGCAAATTTAAGGTTACCTTAATCTGATTTAAAACAAGTTTTACTTGCTTCCTGCCTGAAATGCAATATAAAAGTGTTTCACAATGCCAATAGCTCTGTTATCAGTTTTACCTGAGGTGATGAATGATGTACCATCTGGAACCTCTCAAAAAAGCTAAGTATGGTAGACTAGAATTGGCAATGCATCTAACTTAAGCGAACGTTTTGTTTTTGGTTTTTAACTACATAATAAAATTTAAAAATTACCGTAATATTTTCAGCTATTATCTTGTATTTTATAGAATTTTAGTTAATTTAGCTTTATAGTCTTACATTTGAAGATGCTTTTTGAAAAAGTAAAAATTAAAATAATATAAAACTTTCTTTTAAATTAATTTTACAATTTAATAACAGAGAATGAAATTATATAATATGACAGAGCTCACTCAATAATTTATGTAATGTTATAGAATTTATTAATTTTTATTTTAATATGTATTTTTCATATTAATCTTTATTAGTTACCTCCACAAATTGTGAATTTCGCAATTACTTTTTTAACAAAATCAAGAAACTAGGAATTAAAGATAAGAAACTTGCTTTAACTTTTAAAGGGATGATTTGCAAATTCCGATGAATTTTGAAAGGTACATAGGAAGTACAGAAGTGAACTAAATGAATTGTACATAGCTGAAAAAGTTTATATCAGAGTTCCCCCCTGTAAGAAGTGCAACACTTGAAAACCGTTTAATGATATGGCTCTTACGTTATTCCATATTTAAAAAAAGAAGTTACTCTTAAGTAAAAAGAATAAATTTTAAAATTATTTTTGAAATCTTAATAATACATGATTTGTATTAAGCTTTTTAATTTTCGGTTTGTAAATATAGTCTTTACTTAATAAATTAATAGCATAAGACATCAAGTTACTGGAAGAAATTCAACAGATATTTGAAACTTTATAAATCATTATAATTCGCAAAGAAAAAATATAAACAATTTTTGTAAAAATTTATTATTCATTGAATTTTTTTCTTCAGAATATGATTTACTTAATATATATTATTTATAAAATCAATTAAAAGTTTATCTAAATTAAAAATGACGTGGTTTTAATGCATTTTTTATTTTACTATTCAGAGTAGATTTTCGGAAAAGTGGTTCTGTAGAAAAAAAAATACATGATTACATTCCACAAAGAGACCAGCATTTAATTAATAAAACAAAATTTGGAATCAGTACTCAATTACTAGAAAGTTCATGAAATTAAATGGAGGGAGTAACAAAAGTATATTTTTGCCAAGAATTTCTAAAGAAATAATTGCATAAATAACTTCATTTATTTGAGAATAAGTCTTGAAAGATTCATTAATATCAGATGATTAGTTAATTTTTGCAAGATTTCCAAATTAATGTCTTTCAACACCAAAAAGACGACTTGCGTAATATTACGTTTGCAATAATAGTAACCTTTTGTAAACATTAGGTGAATCGCTGAGAAAGAAAAAATTCGAACGTGTTAGAAAGGATTAAAAAATTAAAAAGGAATAATGACAACAAATTTTGATCTTACCTGTTAATAATAACATAAATATTTCGATCATAAAACTTTGTTTTTATTAAGTTTTAACATCATGCTCTGCTGTTTTTTCGGCAATTGCATGGAGGTACCTAGTCAAAAGTTATTTAGATAAAAAAGTTAGGACGTTGTGGAGAGCCATGATCACCTACCGTCTGAAGAGACATGTCGCTTAAAAGTATCATGTGAATGGAAGGAAGACAAAGACTCAGGAAGCTGTGGAGAACCATGATCACCCACATCCTGTACGGACACGGAAAATAAATGATGACGTTAACAATGAATTCCTGTAAAAACAAAAAAAAGGTCAGGAATTAATTTCTGCTCAATTTTGAATTAACTAAAGAAATATTCAAGTTTCATTAAAAAATGTAGAATTTGTTACTTTTAAAGAATGAAATTAATGTCTACTGGCCTAGATATAGAAAAATGTTAAAGAGGAAAGGTGCCACCAGACCGGAACTGAACCTGAATTCTATTTATAAATTAGGAACCCGCTTTCAAGGCAAGCATGATCTACCATTACGCTACAAGTAGCCATTACAGCAAATCAAGTCTCAAATATACATCTTTCAGTATTGTAAGCGCTTCAAGGAGCTGTCTTATTAGATAGTATCGTGTGTTCCAGCCTCGTGGGGTGACTTACTATGCAGTTTTCGGCAGATTTTATCTCTATAGCATACATATATAAATCAATAGTTTTGTAACCGAATGTTCAAAACTATAAATTTTACACAACAAATATTCATTTTTCAAAACATTTTTGTGCATTACAGTGAACAATATACATTGAAACATTCAGACCAAAATTCAGTTACTTATGTATCAAACTACGGTTTATTGATGCAGTCTCGCATCACATCTTTCAAACATGGAGTCGAGGTTTATTCTTTGTTCCCTGTTTATGACTTGGTTTCTGGTTTCTTCTGAAGGCTTTTAATTCCGCTTCACTCCCAGTAGCCCTTTGCGTCTTAGTGACATTATCACCTTGCTTGGGGTGAATTTTTCATCCGGTAGATATCAATTTATATAAAAAACAATATCTACTCATATATATATATATATATATATATATATATATATATATATATATTTCCTCAGGAACTCTTGTGGTGTAGAGGATTAATACAAATGTCAAACGTGTCATTTAGTTGATTGATGTTATGTTCGGTGCCCTGATTCCAGAGTTTCGTACACGAACTTTTTTTGCAATCGTTTGGTCCACTCGCCGGGACATTTATCAGTTGACTGCGAATTTTCTCATTTCCATTATTTTTATACTCAGTCAAAACATAATTTAATCAAACTCCGTTAATTTTTTAGAAATATATATATATTCCTTAAAAAATATTTTGTAAATTAATGGAATCATGATTAAATTGTTTGTTGACTCAGTATAAAAATAACGAAAATGAGAAAAAAATAATATATATATATATTTCTAAAAAAAAAAAAATATATATATATATATGTCTCTAAACAAATGGATTTACTTTTAATCCGATATTTTTATTGCTTCAGATGCTATTGTATTTTTGAATATTTAAATAGACGCCTTATATTATTTATACACATTGTTTAATAAATAAAACGATGCCTTTATTTCAAATTTTACGTATCTATTATAATAATGTCTGAATTAACTTCATATATATATAACAAAAATAATGCCAAGAAAAACAGTAAACAACTGTTCCCAAAGATATGAAACAATGAAAAAGTGCTCAATATAAAATTCTATAAGAAGAAAGTAAAGCGAAAATATATACTCAATAATTAAGGATCCAACACTAAGTCACGCAGGTTTCAACCGTGAAGTATCGTCAGCCACGCGGTCATCTTGTACCTGACGATACCTCACGTTTAAAATCCCGCTTAGTTCGGTATTGAATCGTTCATTATTGAGTATATATATATATATATATATATATATATATGTGTGTGTGTGTGTGTGTGTGTGTGTGTGTGTGTGTGTGTGTGTGTGTATGTTTCCGTGTCCTGACAAATGTAAGCATTTGTTGTAGATCAGCACTTTACTTATCTAAAAACCAATCAATCAAATCTTCTGTCTTTTCATCGATAATGCGCTTATTCATTCGTTAGTCCCATCAATCATTTTACGTTTCGATTCCTTCGTCCTTTCCTCTCCCATAGAATTGGTTTTCTACCATACTTCGCATTTGTATATTTTCTTGAAGTATATGATAGCTGCTTTACTTTCTGGTTGTCCTTTGCAATACACACCTTTATGCTCTAATATTCATTTAACTCTACATTCCACACTCATTACTTATCACCATTTATCTATCTATATATTTATCTGTATATCTATATACTTGGTAGTTAATCCTTTTTTTATTTAAACATCGTCTCTCCTCTTGTCATCGGTCCATGCAAGTCTACGTCTGAACAGGGCTTCAATCGTAGATCTAAAACAAACATGACCCCTCAGCAGACTGGATTGAACTAATCCTCTGACTTTATTGCTTATTTATGTACTTATAAAATCTACGTTAGCTTTGTAATTATTCGTTAATCTGTTAATTTAATGAGCTGTCTCTTCTGTTATTTATGCGGGTCTGTTAAACGATTTTTCTTTCTTCCTTCTAAATAATTCAGATAGCAATAATGTGGAAATTTAATTTCAACAGTGAATGAGTGATTAGTGAAAGTAGGTTTCACAAAATTAACTTTGACAAAAAAAACAGTAAGGTCGGGATGAGAGAAAGAGAGGATCGTAATGAGAGAAAGTCAAAGAAAAGAAAGAGATGGCCGTAAAGCAAAAAAAGGTCATAAAGTGGGATGAAAGGTCGGAAAATGAGAAACAAAGGTTTTAATGGGAGAAAAGAAAGAAAGAAAGAAAGAAAGAAAGAAAGAAAGAAAGAAAGAAGATCGGAAAGAGAGAAAGGAAGGTCTGAATGAGAGAAAGAAAAGCTCATGAAGAAGAAAGAAACAAACAAACAAAGAATGGGGGAGCTAGTAGGGGAGAAAAGGATGCTGGAATGAGAGAAAGGAAGTTTGAAAGAAGAGGAAGAAAGATCGGAATGAGAGAAAAAATGGTCGGAATGAGAGTGAGGTTGGAATGGTAGGAAAAGAAAGACGGAATAAAAGAAACATGTTAAACAGCAAGAAACATCGAAATGAAATCAACAGAACCCTGAAAGATCAAAAAAAACGTTGGTGGCCAATTGACTGCAACGCTTGACAAAGTTTCCACCCACTTTTTATTATTACAAATACCTTTGTGTCCGACTCCATGTCCGAAAACAACCAATCCACCATACGAATTTGTTGAGTCCCCGAAAACGCAACAATTTCAGTTGGTGACGAGGAAACTAATTAAATTTTTACATTTCGATCCGTTCTAGTTACGTCATTACAGATTCTTGTCAATAATTTTGCATCCAATATTTTTTAAATAATTTAATTTATACTCGTAAGACTTTTTTTATGCTGTAATAACTGTAAAGCCAATCGTTTTATTTTTTAGTCATTTATTACTTACAGATAATATTTCATCCTAATTTATTAAGATTAATATATGTCGAGTGGTTAGAACGTTCCCATGGTCGATTTGTCAGGTGACTTCTTGAGGTTATCGGTCTGGGGGAGACATTCCCAGCGTGCAAAACGTGCCTGAAAATCATACCACAGGTAATCGAAACTCTTTGGGAGCCATCTATGGCTGTGTTATCCCGAAATCATAGGTCATCGAGGGTTTGGGCGTGCTGTCATTGTTCAGACTGTTGATCACGCCAGTATAATGCGCTCTCCCTCATAAACCGTAACTACGGTGCGTTCATCATAGTTGTAGCATAAACCACTAGTGGATTCTGCGGGTGTTGAACAAACAACAATGTCCCTTAGTAGGCGTCTGCAACAGGGATGGGCTAGCCACCCTAGTAGACAGCTATACTCGGATACAAGAGACAGCCATTATAACTAGTTACGTAGCAAATTTGTTGCATTCAGATCAGACCAGATATGTTAATGGAAAACTGAAACAGATAGATTGGAATAGACATTAATAGAATGGTATCAGTAGGTTGCAACAGAGTTATATAGTTATCGATAAACTTTTATAAAACGGGATCAAAAGGCTTTTGTGGTGAACTGTAACTAGAGATGAATGCATCCTGATGACAAATCCCAAGCAAAACAATGACTACCCAAATAGAATATAATAGATAAGAAGATATTGTCTGTCTCGACACAGATTGGAAAGGACTTTAATAGAATCGTATCAATAGGTTGCAACAGAGTTATATAGTTATCGATAAAATGGGATCAAAAGGCTTTTTTGGCGAATTGTAACTGGAGAATGATGCATCCTAAAGACAAATCTTAGTCAAAAAAATGATTATCCAAATAAAATATATTAAAAAGGAAGATACTGTCTATCCAGTCACGAATAGATTTAAATAGTTGATTTTTTAAGCGCCGCTTAGCTGTGGCACAAGGCCGAAAGTATGGGGTACCTAGTAAGGATTGAACTCACTACTCCGTTGTAACAGGTTCTAGTGAGATAAGCTTGACAACCGTTACACCACATCGGGTGCCCGAAACATATTGAAATAGACATGAATAGAATTATATCAATAGACTGAAACAGTGTGATATAATTTTCGATAAATTACTAAAGCTCTCTCCCTAAAGGTAAGAAAAAAAAGCTAATTATTTGTACTTTTATTTGATTTATCATATATTATAACCTGTAAGTCAAGAGCCAGTTTGACAGATGTGAAGCTATTGATATGTTTTTCTGATTGTTTTTTTTTCTTGTCAAAATATCATAAAACCTTTATTTTATTACACAGCACCTGGTGAGGGTTGAACGAAGCCTTGTCAGAGAATTTAGGTAGACGAAATTACTCGGATACCGTCGATAGTTGTGCTAGCATGAAGTCACAAGTCATCGTGACCGAGAGTTTGAGCATCCTAGCTTTGTTCAAACTGTTGATCACGTTAGAAATCATAACTAAGGTCCGCTCAGAATAGTTGCAGTATAAACCACATGTGAGCTCAATGGGTGTTAAACAAACACATGTGCTTATAAGGCATCTACAACAGGGATTAGCTAACCTCCCTAGTAGATGGGCATCTTCAGATACAATTGACCAGTCATCATTATTAAATTTGAAGGTTAATAAGTTTAATTTTTAAACGGAATTAGGTTCAGGAAAGCGAATGTATTTTAATGATTTATCATTATAAACGTTTCGTTAAGTCGCCATTATTTTGAATCAATTTCGACGACAAATTGAAAGACAAAATGTAAAGAGACATTTTTCAGAACTATTTAACCAAAATGAATTTTGCCTAGTTGGCAAGTTATTGGGTTGTTCTATTCGGATTGGCTATTTTTGTTAAATTTGTTCGATGCTAATTGACTATCCTTCATCAATGTGTTCAATTATGGTCGATAGATGAAAGCAACGAGTAAATTTCTCGCCTCCCTATTTTGTCTGTTTGTTTTGTTTTGTTTTTTGTGGGTTTTTTTATTTTTACATAAACACAACAAACCTTGAGAACTGAGATTGTCTCGGTTGATCGAAAAAGTCGATTGAAAGAGAAAGAAAGTTGATCATTTCTTATTCAGAAGAACGCTTTGTTCGAGACCCTAAAGCCGGTTAGTATCAAAGCCACTCCTAAAGTTAACTGTGCAACGTGTCACCTCTACTTCCCACCACTGATGCAGACGGATTGAATGAATAGGAACCAAAGTATGGAATAAATATTTTAATACTTGGTAATTTTTACACGGTTGTTTTTCCGTGTTTTTATGCGGAACGACAAAAGTTTTTTTACGGGTTCTGTATCACAGCTGACGCAGGATTCAACGACGTATCGACCACAAAGTTGATTCTTCGTCATCTAATTTAAATCACAACGCAGAGGATAATAGAAGGAATTGCCCTGTAGACGAAGGGAGACCGACTTATGGCGTCATAATTTGATGTATTAAAGGCAAACAGACATAGATTCATCTCCATTTCAACAATGTATATTCTAGGAAAAATCAGTACGTTGTTGGATGTTACATCAAATGTAAAGGGATTTTCATCCATCTTCCTTAATTGTCCTAATTCAAAAGAAATTTTTCGCTTATAACAAATTTATGGAATCCTGATTTACTGAAGGGAACCGGCACCAGTCCTTCATCACACATTCTTTTTCGTAAGATGCTACAATTTCTTATCGACTTTAATGTTACGTTTCCTAAGTAGTGCTTTATTATTGCCAGTCCTTGCTTTCATCTACGTCTAGGAGTGATAGAATGAATCAAACAGTCTCGACAAATATCACCGGTACTCTGTTACGAAAATTCCTTTTACAGTACTGGTTATAATAATAATAATAATAATAATAATAATAATAATAATAATAATAATAATAATAAAACAAGAAAGCTTCTTTCTAAGCATAAGATGCATCACCCAAAGGCTGATGTAGACCGTCTATACATACCCCGTAAAGAAGGTGGAAGGGGTCTTATTCAGCTGGAATTGTCATACAAGACAACAACTATTGGCTTACTAACATACATAGAAACAACAAAGGATTAGATGATACAATTAGTAAGGCAACATGAAGAAAGAAAGAAAAAATATTCAATAATAAAAGAAGGCAGTAAATACAAACAAGAATTACAGTTAGTAGATTCTGTAGAAAAGCAAAACAGTAGCCAAGAACCAACTATTGCGGCAAAAAATATGAAAATGAAAGCCAAAGATAAAGCTCTTGAAAAGATGAAACAGCGCTGGCAAGACAAACCTCTGCATGGCCAATATCCAGTACGTGCCAATAAATCCAATGTTGACAAAGTTAATACTCATCGATGGTTACGTGCATCTGGATTAAAGTCTGAAACTGAAGGATTTATACTTGCAGCACAAGACCAAAGTCTTTTCACGAGAAACTTTCAGGCAAATATTATGCATAATAATATGGATCCAAAATGCAGGTTTTGTGATAAACACCAAGAAACAATAGACCACCTAATCTCAGGCTGTTCTGTGCTTGCCCCAAACGAATATAAAAATCGCCACGATAGAGTTGGGCAATATTTACATTGGGCAATGTGCAAACATTATGGAAAAGCTGTAAACAAACACTGGTATGAACATCATCCAGCACCGGTTACAGAAATAGAAGATGTAACCATTCTATGGGATTACACCATCTACACAGACAGAAAAATTGAAGCAAACAGGCCAGACATTATTGTTAAAAACCAGAAGGAGAAAACTTGTCTATTAATTGATATGGCTTGTCCAGCGGATTGTAACATAGCAATCAAGGAATTTGAAAAACTGTCAAAATATAAAGACCTGGAAATTGAAAAAGAAAAAATGTGGAAATTGAAAACAAGAGTTGTGCCAGTGATAATAGGTGCACTTGGTATGATAAAAAATGGAACAAAACAACACATTGAAAGAATCCCTGGAAACCCCAGCTTAAGAGATATACAAAAAATTGTCTTATTAAGTACAGCCCACACACTAAGGAAAACTTTATCTATGTAATGCTGGGGATGATAGGGAAGATAGAAAAACATGAAATGGAGCTATAACAACACGCCACTACCTGCCTTAGGTCTCCCCGCAGACTTGGTTGGTAGTGAGACCAAAGCAGAAATCGAAATATGATGAAAAATGACATAATAATAATAATTGCAAGAGCAGTCAAAGACCTTAAACCTCCATTAAGACAATACCGACATTAAAACGAGAAAGAATGACTTCAAGTGTGAAAATTTAAAAAAAAATTAAAACTGTAAAGTAAAATTAAAAAATTAGGCTGCGAGAATTGTGGAAATTTTCGTTTTTACTTTTAAAAATTGTATTTTGACGCCAGTTTGTATATTTTATTCTTTCTTCTGCTTTTTGGATATAAATATTAAATTTATATTTTAAATAATATTTTCGTAGAAAAATAGTGCGTTAATGACATAAAGCACTCTAGGGGAGGTAATTCAGTATTAGGCATGTGAAATAGACGAGAAAATATTACTAAAAAACCGGAAAAATAATCCAGAAACTTTATCCCTTATCGGATCAAACCCACATTCTAATCATTTTGTGACAGTCATGAGGCCAATCATCCCTGAAAGTTTGATCCGAATCCATTCAGCGTGTTTTGAGATACCTTGACCACGGACAGACAGACCTACAAACAACCAGACAAACATGAACGAAAACAATACCTCCGACTTAAGTTGGAGGTAACTAGAAAGACCCGTCAAAATTTCACGGTTTTCCAATTTAAATTTTCTGAAGAATATTAATTCTAAACTCTTAAGTTCATGATTAAATAAGCTCAGAGACGAGTTCTACAACAAACTATCCGTAGAATTTGACTTTATCGCATATTAAAATATTAGAATTTAACATCGTTAACAAAATATTGCAATAACGATCATAAATATGAATACTGGTCGTTATTTTACGAAGTGGATACAAATGAAAAAAATTGAAATTAACAACTTTTCCATTTCACTGAAACAGCCGTTAAACACTTCTACCTTTCCTTCAGATCTTCTTTCGTTCTTTCTTTCATTTTCTCACTAAAATCAAGTAGTGTCCTTTACACTCTTTCCACACGATCATTATTTATGAGGAATTGGCAGGAAACCTTAAACATTGTTATCATCCTCTATTTTATTCTTTCTTTCTTTCTAGCCAAATCCCTGTCTTACGAACATTTCTCTTAATAATAATAATAATTCAGCAGATGATGTTATTTTATTTTCTGTAATTGAATTTTTGGCGATTACTCGGTTTCCGTTGTTCAATATTGTGCGCCTGAAAAACGGTTTTATCACGATCACCATCTTTGGATATTTATCAGAAACCTTTCCACTGAAGCCAGTAGTGACACAAAGTCGGTTTGTAACGTGGACCATCTCGGCCTTTTGACTGAGATCAAAAGGTAGTATCTGTTCTAATCATCTGAATCTGATTCTCTCTCTCCCTCTCCACTTCTATCTTCATTTCTTCCTTCATATCTTCACTGTAATCATGTAATGTCATTTCCCTTCTTTCCACGTGGAATAGTCCATTATTTATGAGGTATTAACAGGAAGTAACGCTAGTACTAACTAACGAAGGGAGTGCCAAGCACGGTTATAATAAGACGACAACAACAACAAGGATAATCATACCAATAACAACAATAATAATAACAACAACAATAATAATAACAGCAATAATAATAACAATAAACAATAGCAATAAAAATAACAAAAATGAACTCCATCCCTGTCAAAATTAAATGCACGCTTAAAATAAAACAAGGTAGGTAATTCAGTATTTAAAATAGTCTAGCGAATGTAATTCACTATTTGGTATGTGAAACGTAAAAACATAAATTTTATTAATAAGTAGAGGCAAGTATTATTCTGCTGCAAAAGAACATCTCTTACCTTTTAAATAAAAGGCAGCAGTGCATGGCACTGTTCAACGTTCCTTTCCGGGTTTTCGTCCAGGATCAAACATATCTCCTTTTCTAACAAGAGTAGTGTTATTACAATGTAGAGTATTTCAAAACAACAGCGATAAAAATAAAATCAACAAACAAATGCAGTAGAAAACTAAATGACGCCGGCTTGGGCAAGCATCTAGATACACTGGACGTCAATCATTTTAAAATTTAGATTTAGAGCTAAACGTCCCTGTACCTTCAGTTTGTCTTCATACTGAATTGTAATCAGCGTTTGTTATATTTATTCTCCTGAAATATATGCAATTAAAATATTATACGGAACAATTTATCAAGTTAATTTGGCATACAAAGAAATAAGTTCTAAAATAACTTCGATCTAAAGAATACCACACTTATTAAAAGAGAAAATAACTTACTTAGACGGAAAATTCATGAGAGGGCTAAAAGCACCTTTCTTAAAATAAATACTCCGTTCCCAAGTCAACATATATAACTATATTTTTTTTTAATTAAAAAACATTAAAATCAAAATATTTATTATTATGCAATAAATAATTATATAAATAATTCGTCGAATTAAAATATAATAATAAATAATTACATTAATATAAATAAATAAGAAGATAAAAAACAATTATAACTCCATTTACTCATTTTCTTTTATTAGGCATTTAATTCTATCACTTCTGATCCTTCATAGTTTACTTCGACTTTCCCAACCGTAAAAATAATTTATGAGCGTTCTTAAATTTAAATTTTTGATAATCTAAAAATATTTATTGCTTCTGTTTATAAATACATCTTACAATTTTAAATGCTTACATTTCCTCTTAGAGAAAAATATACCGAAGAACATATTTTGTGCTCTCCAGTATATTTTTCTCTAATTTTCTCTCTCTCAAATATTCAGGCCGTAGACGAAAAATAAATAAATATACTGTTTAGCAAATAAACGAAGCGCCTATTCTTAAGTAATAAAATCTGTCGGATTATTTTTTTAAAAATCCATCCTTTTCTTTAGTAGTGTGTGTGTGTGTGTGTGTGTGTGTGTGTGTGTGTGTGTGTGTGTGTGTGTGACTATCGAGAAAACCAATTTTAGTCTGAAAAAGTCATTTCGGAGGATGAAACACGTCACATAGATTTTAGGAATTCATTTCTGAATTGAGTAATCATCACTATTCTTGTGTAATTTCGATCTATTCTTCCCATCTTAATTGATATAGATGTTATTACGATTTATCAGGAACAAACAATAACTGACGTTACATGGAAAAAAAATATTCCAATAAGCAACAAACACCACATATCATTCAATCAATGGATACCTGATGATGACCAGGTTGTGTGTACGTAACATAGAACTTTTTTTTTCATTTTGTCATTCAATGACATATAGATTTGTCATTTCTATCTTCCATGCTTTTCCTATGGTTTTTTCCTAAGCATAGCCTAGGTATGGCACAAAGCTGAGAGTGCGAATCAAACTCAGTACTCAATCGCATTTGCTTTAGCGAGACAAGCTGTGTGTGTGTGTGTGTGTGTGTGTGTGTGTGTGTGTGTGTGTGTGTGTGTGTGTGTGTGTGTTTAAATTGCAGTTAAATATGGTTGACATTGATTCGACTTTAATCAGATTACTCTTGTTAAATTTTTCCTCGGATAAAATGACAAATGTCTCCGCACTCTAAGCCTAATTAAAACAGTCAACAGGTCCTAATCACCACTTATCGTAAAACTGACAGGAGGAATCCAGAAGCTAAAATAATATCATTTTCTTCGGTGATTTTAGAGTCTGATAAGTTAATGCTAGTTATTGAAAAAACTTGGTAATAGCTCAACGCAGAGAGCGGTGAAATGATTCAAGCAGTCGACGAGCAAAAGGTAGGCCGTAAGACGGTCCAGAAGAAAGATGGCGTTCATCTCACAAAATTTATATGGGAAAATCTATGTCACAAATTATTAAGTAACACGTATATAAAAAATTAATGTCGACCCATGAAAAAAAAAAGAGGGTTGGTTTGTAATGTTATCGGTCCTAACCTGATATCTCGGCTTCACTCACTTTCCCACCGCCATAATATAGCTTTACTGTGCCTTTTCTATAAATACTTTCATCGTAATTGTTAGGACTAATCTTCTCTATGGGTAGCATACTTTATTAATTTAAATACAGTACTGGATTAGCAACAAGGTCTCATCAATTCACAGTTGAATTGGATAGATGTAACCGTAAGTTCTATGTTAACAGTTTATTTTTTCGTTTGTGGAACTCTCCTCCAGCTTCATGCTTTCCATCCAACTTTGATTTTCAAAAATTGACATGCAATGTACTTTCCTCTCTCCTATTTTTATTTAAATGCGATCAGCTTTCTTCTTTGGTACATTAATCTCAAGAATTTAAGCGCAGTACTAGTTTGGCAGCTAGGTTTCATAATTTCACTGATCGATCTAACCGTAATTTCAATGCTATTATTCTCTGTTCTCGCACTTCTCACCTATGGAACTCTCTTCAAGCTTCCTGCTTCCCTGTCAACTGCGATCTTCAAAATTTTAATGCAACGTCTAAATGCACATAATGGTGAGGTTTATAGCCATGTCTGCCAGTACTCACAGAAAACGTGCCTGCTCCGTGGTTTGGAAGGTACTTGCCTGCCTGCAATGGATGCACTTGCTCAATATAAACCCTACAAGGAATAGATAGATAGACAGATAGATATGTACGTACGTACATGATTGCTGCCAGCACATTGTCATGGAGGACCATAAGATAGCATCGTAAAACTCAATTGTCACTGAAAATATCAAGTATTTATAAGTTTACCATTCGTCCAGGCATTCAGTATTGCTACTAAATCTCGTGCGGTAGCCACTCTGTAGATTTAGATATTCTTGATAAAATCGATAGAAGAATCAGCAATATTATTGGTCCTGATCTGGGATCTTGACTCTAGTCTCTTTCCCACCGCTGTAATATAATTTTCTTGCCTCGCACTTCTCGTTTGTGGAACTCTCTTCTGGTTTCATGTTTTCTACCCAACTTCGATCTTATGACTTCTGCTCCGACGAACTTAGGTCACTGGTGCCCACTCTACAAGAAT
This sequence comes from Ascarosepion bandense, assembly GCA_037127315.1. Classification (NCBI taxonomy): domain Eukaryota; kingdom Metazoa; phylum Mollusca; class Cephalopoda; order Sepiida; family Sepiidae; genus Ascarosepion; species Ascarosepion bandense. The sequence goes on along the minus strand of JBBBDQ010029540.1, from coordinate 380,810 downwards.
TTACTCAAGCAACCAGACTCGCAACAAGGTCTCACCCTTTTACAGTTAAATCTACCAAATGCAGCCGATAATACTTCCCCGGCAGATTCTTTACTCGCACTTCCCGCCTGTGGAACTCCCTTCTGTATACTTGGTTTCCTGACTTCTACAACCTTCAGAAATTTAAATGCAATGTCAATTCCCATCTCTTATCCACTTAACTTCAGTCCTTCCCTCGCCCTTTCTACATCACCTCTGTATCGTGTTCTTTTCCTTTCTCACCTCCATCTTTCTCTTGCCCTTTCTCTGACACCCCCTGTAATTGGTTCGTCTTTCTCTTCATTATCCTCCTGGCTAAACCTTTACTCTTTTATGTAGTACCCTGCGCATCAGTGGTGGTACCGCCTTGCTTTGGGTGAAACGATTAAAAAAAATGTTAATCGATATTTACTGTCTTGATTAGTCTTCTATTTTTGTCCAGTGTTTTTTTGTTTTTTTTGTTTTTGTCCAGTGTTTCCCTTCAACACTCAGTGACCCTTTGTGTCTAAGTGGCTTTACTACCTTGCACGGTGATATGATTTTAAAAAAGTGGAGTAAAACGCTGCACTTTCTGAACAAGAATTTCACGAAACCCCAAAAGAATCAGTCAACATCATTTGTTATTGTAAAGCCGTAGGTATGCCAGCAGAATTTCTACTATTTGGACAACTTAACGCTCAGTGAGCTTACCAGGAGCCTGGAAATCAATTCAATTGTTTCGAAACTCCGACGCGGTTGATCCCATTAGAGGATTCATCCACCCATTGACAGTTTCTGGTTTGAATCCTTCTGTTCCACTACCAGTAAATCCTAATGTGTGCTTTCGTCACTGATAACCCATTTATGCAGTAGGTACTACTAAGTTAAATAAATAAGGGCTGTCTACTCGCACCCATGTCTGATGGGGCCTCTAGCCAATTCCAGCTGCAGACGTGGTTTATACCGAAACTATGCTGATTAGGTACATTGTAAAGGAGAGAACACATCAGCTGGTGTAAACAACAGTTTGAACAAGGACAATACGCTCAAACCCTCGGTCACGATGACTTGTAAATTCGTGTTAACATAACTATCAGCGGCTATCTGATAGTTTCGTCTACCCATTTCCACCCACAATTGGTATGGTTTACAAGAACTCTTCAACGCTAGTGAATGCTGAGAAACACCATTTCAGGCTAGTAGCATAAAAAAAAGTAAGGGTGAAAATTCAAACACGAAATTCGTGGTCAGAAAAAAATGGCCACGCCTCTATGCATACATATATGAGTAACGAGCAGATTGTGATAGATAAATATGAACATGATCATACAGATTCATAGATATGAACATATTCAGATAGATAGATAGATAGATAGATAGATAGATAGATAGATAAAAGTTTGATACTCATTTTCTCTATTTCGATTGTTTTTATTTCATTATGATACGAATCAGTAATGTAAACGTACATCAAATCCTGTTCTTTTGTAGTTTGTGTTTGTATAAATCTTCTCCTTTCCCGAGGCCAACGACCGATCCTAACGATGATATCATCGTCACAAGTCAAACTTGGTTAAACTCCCTTCTGAGCCGACAGCACGCTTACAATTAATTGCAAAGAGATTGTCACAACGCTAAACAGAGAGAACGGCTATGAATTGCTTGCTTTTTCAAATAAACCTGACAAGGGAGCGTACTTGGAGTCATATAAAACTGTCAGAAGCTACGTTTTACTACGTAGAAGAGGAAAAAATGCTCGATTGAAGTAAAAAGGAATAAAAAAGAAAAGGATATTAAATGAAGATTGAAACAAGAAAACGTACAAAAAACATGGCTGAAATTATAAAACAAAAGGAAACCATTTTGTTTTATAACTGACCGGTATATCTTTGCCAACAAAAACGTGTTTTAGCTTCATTTTTTTTTCTATCTTGTTTTTCATCTGGCTGTTAATTCATCTGTGTGTCCCTTTGCAGCCATAAATATATTCATTTATTATCAATTTATGCTTCATCTTGATTCAAAGATCTTTTCTCTCTTTCTTTTTATCTTTGAAAAGCAAAGAAAGAGAATTTTGATCGGGAACCCCTACACACCAAAAAAAATGTTATAAGACAACTAAATAACTAAAATAAAAAAAATATTCTATCAATGACACTGTATTACATCAAGTGATAATACTGGAAAATCTAAAAATGAAAGTAAAATTGTTTATAGTTGCCGTCATACACACTTCCCGCTATCTCTGGATTATTTGTAAGATCCGTGTTAAACCGTAAAGCATGCTGGTTGCGTCTAAGTTGAAGGTTCAATTATAAGATTCTGAGATGAATGAGAACAAACAGAAATAATTCAAATATTAAAAAAATATACTATTCTTTGCTGAAAAGGAGAAAACAGAATGACTGGAAATGTAAATGCGCAATTATGGGCAGATACCAAGATAATTTCGGCCATAAATACAAAAACATAAATTGCATCAATAAACAATTAATCACTATTTATTACAGCTTACTCGTGCGTATCTATTGATAATTATCAATCTTGGATTAATTGATAGACCTTGCGCATAGAGTAGCGGTATTCAGCGCTGAAAGTGATGTCGAAGCCTCAAGTTCAAATTCGAGACGAGACACAGATTGTATTGGAAACATCTGAATCAGTCTCTTTTCTCTCCGGGCTGTGGGTTAAAAAGAAGAGAAGACTTAGCTCTAGCTTTTTTTGGGCGGGGGGGCAACCAGTCTAGAAGAAGGACAACTCTAAATTCAAAACCGGTTGGGCGTCGAATTAACATATCTACACCGTAAAAAAAACTATAAAAACCGCAGCAATATAGAGTAGTGAGGTGTGTCTCTATACTCCACTAGGGTTAATATATGATACCATAATTTCCGTTATCAGAATTATTATGACATTATTTATTGCACAAATTAGATTGGGGTGTTGATTTCAAATTTCAGTCCGTCACGTTGCATTCACTTTCGCACAAATACTACTGAAAATTTCATTTACTTGCTTTCCCGACAGCTATAATCTCCAAGAATTTAAATGAAAAGTCAATAGTCATCTCCTATCTCACTAACCTGCATCCTCTCTCTCATGCTCCTTTCTCACTAACCTGCATCCTCTCTCTCTCTCTCTCTCTCTCTCTCTCTCTCTCTCCGCCCACTCCACTCTCATCAGTATTCTCATCCTTCTCTTACCCACTTCCTGACACTCCTATAACCTGTCACTCTTTCTCATAACCTTCCTCCTATGTAACCCCCTGAAAAACAGTGGCAATAAAATGCCTTACTTTGGGCGATATGATAATAAAAAATAAGTACGCATTTTTTTTCTTTTTCTTAGTTGTTCATCCAATATATTGCTCAAGAGCTACATAAAGTAGAGGTTTACTAAATGGAGTTGTTTTATGAACACACGATGAAGAATTAAGAAGTGCAGATTATAAAGATATTTAGGAAAGATAACGGTTGACCCTAGACTTGAAAAATGAAGAATATAGTAATTAGGAAAGCATCCCATCGGAAATCTGTTCTATAAGGCAGCGGTTCTTGGAAAGAAGCTGTCCGAACGGAACGTCCTTCTTACAAATGGAATATGAAGTAGCTTGGGATGATTCGTCCCATTGGGCATGGCATGACGGGTTTGAGGCTTGCGACGTCTTCATCTGTCGGAAAGGTGCTGTAGGAGTGGAAAAGAATTAATTGCCCATAAGTCTGCATAGACGCTTTTTGACGACTACTAAGACTAGAAAGTGATGATTGCACAGCTCCATACCAGAGATGGAAGCAATACACCATTTTTTGATTTGATCTGATTCTTATGAGAATATAGAGCGCGTCAGGAGGAGCTGCTTTCTAGAGCGAGAGAAAGAGCAATAGATAGCGGCTCGAAGTGAGGAATCGGAGAGTCGAGTTTGAATTCCAGTCGAGTTCGAATTCCAGTTGCGATAATTGAAATCATTTACATAAAACATGATACGATAAATCAAGACACTGGTAAAATGGTTAGGCCCTTGTTACGATCACGAGACCCGTAACCCATTAGGGTTGTAGATGCATTTGTAGATGCATTGCCCGTACTGCAGCCTCAGTAGCAGCTGTGTCTCTTCGTCAAGACAGTCTGGTGAAGTCCAACCAACCTTCTCCAGGCTATTTTAAATTCAGTTTTCCTTCACCTAGACTAGTTGCCAACCAAAACTATAGAACACAGCCAATCCTATTAAGGATGCGACCTTTCATCGTATCTATTCAAGCTTTACAGCAAGGCAATCATCAGGATTTACGTTGTGGTGCAGTGGATTTCGACTCGGATTGAGAAAACAGAGAACCGAGTTCGAATTCCAGTCGAATTCGTTTCATTCACTTACACACAAATACCATTGGGAAAAGTATTAATCCATCTCTTCCCCCTCCAGCTATGAGTTAAATAGCTGGATAGATTAGATTCTGCAGCCGTGTTTGGTAACTAGTCTATCGCAGAAAGTAATGGAAATTCTTCTGCCTAGTCAGTAATTTCTCGAAAGCGTGTATCATGTATGGCAACTGACTGACTGACTGACTGCTGAGTGTACTATAAATTATGCTCGGATCTATCATTAGTGATTAATTAAATAATTTTTTACGGGTTATCAACTATTTGCAGGTTATTTCAAAACAGAAAATATTTTTTAATTCCTCATTTTTTTAAGATACAGGGTGTGGACAAAATAATAGAAACGTCTGTTAGAGTTTGTTAAAATCAACTATCAAGACTAAGTATTTTAAGTAAACATCTTCATCCTATGGTTCAGGAACTGTTTCCGGGCGTGGATGCCATCCTTTAGAATGATAAAGCATCCATTCATACTGCTAAAATTGTAGCTGAATGTTACGGTGAATATTCTAGTAAAGTAGAACATTTTATCCGGCCACCACAGTCCCCAGATCTCAACATGATTGAAAATTTATGGAAAAACAAGAGAGTAGTTGATATCCTCCGCCATCATCATTGAAAGAATTGGAGACAGTTTTGGCTTAAGAATGAATAAAAATTGCTCTGGAAACAATTCAAACTTTATACGAATCGACTCACACTGTAATTTATGCCAAAGGCGGTTTTATAAATAAAAAAATAAATTTGCTTGAAAACTCAAGGTGTTTTCATTATTTAATTAGGGTAGCATATGTCCTTTGTGAAGTACCCTGCTCGTTAGATAGGGCATGCTTTGTTTTTCTCTTTCCTTTTTTCTTCAATCTATCCTGTGGGCATCAAATTTTCCAACCCCTCTTTCCTCATTATGTACCCTAGAAATTCCAATTCGCTATTCCTGAAGTTATGTATAATCGTCCTTTTGTTTCTTTTTTATTTAAAACTTCCTCGTTGTTCACATGCTGGTCTCTCTTACACTTAGCTTCCTGTAGAATTACATTTTTGTTGCTTCAAGTCTCGTCTTTAGCTGTGAGGAGATTGTTCAGCATTCTCCGCCTCCATTGCTAAAAAAAAGCATTAGTACGGAATTAAAAATATTCTCACTCAAAATTTGAACATTAGTAGTCGATTCCATATAGTTAACAGTGAAGCACCCATTTCTTTCTTTTTTAAAGATACTATTCCGCAATAAATACTTTAAGACGTATATATTAGCCACACATTCTTTTTTATTGAAATAAAACGTACGATCAGAAAAAAAAATTCGTCAAGCTAAAACAACGAGGTGTGTCCGAAAAGCATCCAACCGTTTTGAATATCGGTTGCATAGGCTGTGATGTTACTTTGCAACAACAATTAGAAGGTTTTTTTTTTACTATGCATGCGTGGACAGATACTTGCTCAGAGTATTGTGGGTTTATTCAGTGATTAAGCGTATGTACTGTGTGACCGTGGCATTTGCAATAACATCGAGTATATGCTACTTTAAACAAAACCTTGCTTCCCTCTGGTCTCTTGACCAGTTCCCAAATACTTCTTTCCCCAAATCTAAAATCATCGTCAAAACAAAGCAAAAAGTAACTGCTGTGTAATAATAATTCTTCTCCGTGAAAGGGAACACTAGACAATTTCCTCGCAGATGAAAAGGAGGTAACAGAAAAGTGGTTCTACATGAGGATGTTGAGAATATCGTAAACAGAGCATATGATCAACGAGGAAAATAGACAATTTGTACTTAGAATCAGAAACAGATAGATGACATTTTTGCTACACATGAGGAATGGAGGTTTGTAGAAATTGAAATTTCAAATAAACTATTTAACTAGCTTTTATAAATGGATGGCAAAATACGATGTGTGAAGGATAGTAAAAAAAAAAGCAAAAATCTACGATCGGCGACGTTAAGCAACCTCGAGGCTGGTCAGAACCTAAATCAGTGACCGCTTAAAAATACCAGGTACTGTGAGCTTGAATGTGCGGGTGGTGTAATGGATAATGACTACGAATGATTAATCGGAGAGCCGAGTTCTAATTATTGTTGTATTAATTATATTCACTTTTGCGCAAATATCTTTAAGAAAGATATTAATCCAATTCTCCTCCTAAACATGTATCTCTAAACAATTATTATCTCAAAAAAAATTCTTACAAGCTAAAAATATTTTCTTGCTTTAAATAACTTCAGAAGGGTTGATACGCGGTCAAAAATAAATTAATCAAGGTTAAAGTCGTCCTTGAAAAAAGGGGATTTCAGACTGTAGACGAAATTAACGATAACGAGGTGAAGCACCTGATGGTGTCCCCGAAATAATTTTTTTAATCGTTTCACCCAAAGCAAGGCGGTACTGCTATTGATGCGCAGGGGGCTATATAAGAGAGTAAAAGCTTAAGCAAGAGGAGAGCGAACAGAAAGACGAACCAGTTGCAGGGGGTGTCAGAGAAAGGGCAAGAGAAGAATGGGAACACAGATGTGAAGACAGTTGCAAAGGTAGACAGAGAGGAAAAGAACAAGATACTCGGAGTGATGTGGAAAAGACGAGGAAAAGACTGAAGTCAAGTAGATAAGAGTTGGGAATTGACATTGCATTTAGATTCCTGGAGGTTGTAGTCGTCAGGAAATCAAGTATATGGAAATATGTACGCAGGAAGTGCGAGAAAAGATGCTGATGGAGTAGAAGTATCGGCTGCATTTGGTAGATTTAACTGTACAAGTGTGGGACCAGTCTGGTTGCTCGAGTAAATTCCTGTGAAGGGGGCACCAGTGACCTAAGTTCATCGGAGTAGAAGCCCTGAAAATGATTGTAGAAGAGACAGTGGGAAGCCACATCTCGTCGGTGAGTGGATCTGCCAGTTCGGGACCAATCACATTACAGATTCTCATTTGGAGCCTGTCTAGAACCCTGAGATGAACAGCAAGGGCACCCGATCAGATATGACAACAGTAGTCTATTATTTGAAAAATATTTTGAAAATGGGTGGGATGTTGGAATAAACATGTTATAAACAGACAACGAATATCTTTTTTAAACCTTTTAATGAATTTCTTTTAGTGTCGAATGAGTCAATTCTAGTCTGTTATAAACGCGTAAAGGAATTTGAAAATTGTTTCTAGCGGTTATAATATTAAGTCTAGTTTAGGCGGCTCGCCATGAAGCCTGTTAGAAATAATCTTGGGTGACTACAATATTTATTGCACAAATATTTACAAATGTGGCACATAGTCAAAAATTCGAGATGGGAGGGATACTGGTCTTCATCTGCCATTGGCTTAAACTTAGGTAGATAAAATCACTAACTCAGATATACCACAATAATCCTTGCACTAAAACGCCGTATTCTTACCATTCTTTCTAAAGCCACTATAATACCTCGAAGAATCTATGAAGTCCTAACTAGACCCTCATATGCACAATGTGTCTAGGGGAATAAAGTAACTTTTAAAATTTTATAGCACCAATGAATATTTACAATGACAGCAAAATGTATTTACAAGAAACAAAACAGAAACAGTGTTAGTAATAACCCATCACCTCCGCCCCAACAATCCTTAAATATTGCAGAAACGACAGTTAACTGGATGAACTGACAGCTGATTTTAAAAAATTCTAACAATCATTCGACCAACTACTTACTCAAACACACACTCATCGAAACAACAAAAACGAAAAACATACCCAAAAAAAGAAAGCTGTCCCGCATCCACCAGGGAACTAATATCTCTGGTCACTTAACGGGATGGGGAATGGTGAATTAAACTAAAGAAAGTAAAAAATAAAAGGAACCAATGAGCATGCATTCCCTAGCTAAGTTAGCTTTCGCGGAAAAAGACAAATAAAACCTAACTAATTATGGGCGGTATTGCCAATGTTCAATTCAGAAATTCCTAATGTCTTTAATGCCTAACCAGCGTTAAAATGTTATATAAGTCAACTACTTTTACTCGGTACAAACGCACAAGACTCGCCCACCTTTTTCCAAATTCTGATGGATTGAGTTGTTTCCTTTCCGTTCTAATCTTGACTTTAAGCTGATGCCGAAAGAACAAGATCATTTTGGAAGAGGTAAACTTCTCGTCCTTATAGAATTCCTTCTGTCGTGTTGTTCATGTCACGACTTGCATAACGCCTAGTAAGTAAAAGAACCCATAATGCTCAGCTTTACTAAACGGTGGTGGGACATTACTACAAACAACCTCGAGAACAAGAAAACCTTCGATGCTGCATGCGAATCATGAGGTCTTCAAAAGTCTTGAACAACGGGACTACAGTCCTGCAGTGGAAGAAGGCGTGATTGACGATCACCACTGAATGACCGCACCAAACGCAGTTGGGATTTTTTTCCAACACCACCGAACAAAGTTTCTTACCTGCCCAGAGGGCCCTTATCAACAGCAGCCAAATGAGTGTCACCTCATCGTTAGTGAGGAATTTCAACCCGGGTGCCCAAAGTCATATTTAGCGAGCCTTCTGCTTCGTTAAATCAATCTCACCTATCAGATCATTTTGAACTAACGATCCTAACTAGTACATGAAATAATGCCTTATGAAACATCGCCTGGATATCTGAGAGGCCATCCATCGCCCGTAAGCGACTCTTGATAGCAATCCGACATTCACAATAGAGGGAGCACTCGCCTCGACACATATGACGAGCCTCCCCCTCTCACGAGTGTACATTTCTCAGGTATAAGAAGTCCTTAGATGCGTTTTTTCCCAGAATTCGCCATTCTTATCCAATTGCAATCACATTCGGTCTACAAAAGAGATGCGCACTTTATGGTGACGGATTCAGCGCTGGGCATACCCAGACCGCCTTCAGAGGAGTAGAGGTAACAGATCACCCTACATCTCTTGAGAGTCTTGCTTCCCTACAAGGAGAACAATAGTCTTACTAATGGCAGACGGAAGTAAAAGTACGGAGAGTCAGTACATGAAAATCGAGTAGATGTGCAAGGTACATACTTCCGTCTTCCCCCTTAAGTATAGATTCCTCCGGGACCACAAACGAACTGCGACGTCGGCTTCCTCTCGCACCTCCGACCTGTCTCGTACCTTCTGATTTCCTTGTCGACTTCATCAACCTCGGCCCTGCTCGAGACAAGAATCAAAACGTCGTCAGCATAGGGGGAGTACCTGGCCGAGGTGGTAACATCAGGTAGGAAAATTCCGCGTAGTACCGAATTTGTCTTTAACTTGCGAAGTAAAAGCTCAAACGCAAGAACATACCGCAAAAGCGAAAGTAGACAATCTTTACGAATGGAACGAGACAATACGAACGCTTCCGATCTTACTCCATTCGCTTCCATCAGCACACCGGGGAACGAGTACAGAAGTCGGGTCCAGGTGCAAAAGTACGTCCCGAAACTGGCTGCCACCAGAAACTAATGGTCAATCCTACTGAATGCCTTGAATTGATCTAAATTGATTAGCGCGGCTTCACTGTTGACTTGCTCGATGATCACGCGTACCAAAAAGCTGTCCTGAATAGTCCTTCCCTTCACAGCACAAGACTACTTGGCCATTCAGACTAGAGAGGACAGCCGACAAACGGCCAGTTAAGATCTTGATCTTCAGCTTTGTGTTTAACATTGTCATAGACCGATAATTACCAACCCCATCCCCACCGTTTTTGTTCCTGCAAAGCAACCTGGTCACACTCCTATACTTTAAGCTTTGAAGTATAGACCTCTCCCTCATCCAGTTGTTCTAAATCAGTGCCAACAAAAATACATAATGGGCGACTGCCTTAAGTACAGTTCGTAAAGAAGACCATCTAATCGTAGTGTTTTAACAATGCAAAGCAAGCATTTTTTTTTTTTTATTTACTTGTTTCTAAAAATGATATAGAATGGTAGGGGTAAGAGAAAGAATGATTCACCAGAAAATAGAAATAAACAAAAACGAATAAGAACTTGAGAGAAAATTTAATTAAACAAAAATTAACAATACAAAATTCAAACTATAAAATGCAATAAAGAATCATGTTTAAACTGGAAAGCAAAAACGTTTTTTTAAAACCAATAGAAATAAAATTCGCAAAAATAAATTAAAATTAAGGTTTCGTGAAACTACCAAGAATTACTTCAAAATGTTTAAAATGATAAAGATATAACACAAAATTAACAATACAAAATTCAAACTATAAAATACAATAAAGAAACTGAACTAGGAAAGAAAAACAAAATTGGGCTTAAATTGTTAGAAACAAAAAACAATGTATTTAAAATTAAAGTTTGTTGAAAATAGTAAGAATTACTCTGAAGGGCTTAAAATAATAAACACTAGAAAAGGAAACGATGTAAAGTAAAGTTTCACTCCCAGAAAGAAAACGGAATTCTTTCAAAGACGGAAAAAGAATAAAAGATTTAAATAAAGCCAATAATGTTAAGAAATACATTGTGGATGTAAACAAAAAACAATAGCCTGGAAAAACTGAAAGTAACCCCTGAAAAAAAAGCCTTAGAAGGAGGGGACGAAGACAAAGACTGACAAGAAAAAAAAAAACAAAAGTAAAAAAAAAAAAACCAGTCCTAAATAGAAAATATTTAATAAGAACTAAAATAAAAGTAAACAATAATTAACTAAAAATAAAATAAAACAAACAGTAGTCTGGAGTAACTTTGTTACACCAGAAAAATAAAATAAAAGATGGCAGCTTAAAGCCGAAAAGAAAAACTGAAAGAAGAAACAAAAAGAAAAAATGAAACGGTTCAACAAAGAGAGTAAAAAAAAAAAAGAAAAGAAAAAATATATATAAGAGGAAAATCAATTTAGCTAAAGGATTTCGGGTCAAAAGTTTATAATGAATTTCAAAAATATTCCGGCTGAAAATTTATTCTTGTAATTGTGAAATCCTAGGTTTAATTCTTCAAAAACAAAAATGCAAAATCCAAATGGCGGCGTGACAAAATCTCGTCAGGCGCGTGGCGAGACTTGAACTAATCTGTAGTAATCATATGAACGGATAATATTAATATTGAACTTTGAACAGGTACACTACAAAGGCAAAATAAAGAAGGGGGACTGGTCTTCACTTGCCTTATCGATAACTTAGTTAGCCTCCATCACTAACCCAATTGTTCGTATATTGTTCCTTTCGACGAAACATCTTACCCACACAGCACTACCTTACAAAAACACCACATTCACTCTAGGAATTCCTACCCAATCCCATATGTGCAATCTTTGTGTAGGGTTAGGTTGATAAAAACAAAATAATCCCCATTATTCATGATAAAAATGAATCAAAACTAATGTTAGTATGGGCAACCCCCACATTCTAATCATGGCAGAGATAACAATTAACTTGGATGAAAAATACTGTGGAAGTAAAAAATTAATTTCATGCACAAGTTTTACAATCTCTCATTTTCAACCACACATTTAGACCTAATAACAATTACGAAAGATCACCTTCAAAACGAAAAACATCTCATTGTTACCAGAGACCTGCCATCCTTGTCACCTAAAAGAAGAGGGAAGGGGGAACAAAGCAAAGATAAAATGGATGGGCCAGAATAAAAAGGCTGGGGATCATCCATCCGTGTAGAAATTGGTTATTTTTTTTTTTTTTACTGTAGATATTATACCTAACATCTTTTTTGATCTGGCTGTAGATTTTTTTTCAACTGGTAGCAACGAACGCGAAGCATGTGCTATGGCTTTCATGTTACCGTCATCATATTTATGTAGTATCAGAAACCAATATGATTTATGCTTTTGGGTCGCAGTGCACTAATTATAAGTCTGATGTTAGTCTTATTTTATTTCTTAAAACGCCTTCTGACACTTATCAGTCTAGTTTCCCTTTACACTTTTTAAGTAAATTGTTTAGTAGAGCTCTCAAATTCTGCCTATTAAGTACATAAATTCGATAATAGTTTGCTAATCCAAGAAATACTTATAATCTAGTGATATTTGTTGGGGGAAGCATATTCTTAATTGTACTTGCCTGGTTAACGGCCATTTTCGTTAATGATTTGTCCTAGGCACTTAATTTTAGGCAAAAGCAATTCGCACTTTTTCTCACTGAGTTTGAAGCCGTACTCTTTTATTTTTTCAATAACTGTTTTCAAATGTTTCATAAGTTGTTACTTAGATACACTTTTAATATATCATCCAAATAGGCAACTGCGAAATCACAGTCGGCAAGCATGGTATTCATAACTTGTTGAAATATAGATGAAGCCACTTTTATATCAAAGGGAAATCGGTTGAACTTATACAATCCCTTGTGCGTATTTATAGTTGTTAACTCTGAGCATTCACTTTCAACCCATATTTTTAAGTATGTCTCAGAAAGATCCAGCTTCGAAAAAAATTTTCACCGTTAAAATTCTCAAAAATTTCCTCTGGAGTTGGTAATGGTTAATTATGTGTTTTTAAACACGTTTAACGCTGTCGAAAAATGAGTCCAAACACGATTTTTTTCTTTACATACGCTGCTAGTTCTGCCTATTTTGAATGGTTAATCTTTTAATTACACCCATTTTTTCAAGTCTGTCTAGTTCTTCGTTGACTTGATCGAATGCAGTGAATATTACACTACGTTTCGGTTTACACACTGGCGTCAACCTTTCTTTCATTTGAAATTTCATATTGAATTTGGAACACCGACCCAACTCATCCAACAGAACACCTGGAAAACATTTTTTTTTTCAATTGTTCTTTTAAATTTTCACTTTGGTTTTAACATGGTTGCTTGTCTACTTACATTTTTGCAATAAATATTTATAGGTAAATCCGATAGCCCAAATAATTCCATCCAGTCAGTACCGAATAAGTTTGTAGTATTTTTAACACATAACGCTTGTTACATTTCCAACGAATATTGAACAAGTATTAGCTTTTCTTGCCAATTTTTTGTCAAAATATTTACTGTTTGTTCAAACAAATTTCTTTTTTTTTCTTTTTTTTTGTTTTGAGGGCGTAGTACAAAACTACAGTATTTTTCATGTTCTACCGGTGTTTTCTCAACAAAAGTCTTGTTTTTTCTCGTCTTCCCAGTCACTTAATTCTTCTCCGAAATATTTAGCCTATCTTTTAAAGTAAACAGAAAAAGTAATTCCATCATCTGAATTGTACATGAATTTGCCACCGCGTCAGGAGTGAAAAAAAGTGTGGAATTTTCCGCTTTCTTTTGAATTATCTCAATAAACTTTCGTTGTTGTTCCTGGAATTCCTACAACTGCTAATTTTGCTGTCGCTGTTGCTGTATTTTTATCACATGCGCTAATACTGTTTCCATATTTGAAGAATGTTGCTTTTTTTTTCACATACACAAAAAAAGATGAAAAACCTAGCGTGGTTCAAAATTCTCGTCGTCAGTTATCACATGCACCGAAGCAAAAAGTCTTTCCCTACTTGTTATAACTCAATATGACTTCCAATTCTGTCGTCACTCCTGTTATAACTCGTTTCTAGCAGTGATAATATTAAGTCTTGCTCAGGCTACTCACCGGAGAAATAATCTTGACTGTCTCCAACGGCATTTTTTTTTTACTCATTCTTTATTCAATACGTCTAGTTTAGTTCATTTGTGTTACCGAGGAGGTATTATTTACTCTACAAAGGAAATTGCGTGCTATATTCCGAGTTTCATCGTTTGTCATTTTCAAAAAAAAAGAAGATGGAAAATAGCAAATTATAGCCAGTATAGCATTAATGTTAACGATCCAGAGTTTGAAATGAACGTGCATTCACACGCTTTTACTGTAGAACAGATTATAGAATCCGTTCTAGTTATTAAAACATGTTTAAACGAAGGGTTGCCGCCATAACACCACCTTCTTCTTCTTCTTCTTCGTCGTCGTCGTCTATATTACGTGTCCCTTCAGAACATGGTCTATCATGGCTCTCTACTGCCTCTTATTTCATCCATTTTTACACAAGCTTGTTCTGTGTGTTACTCGCAGTTTTTTAATCTCAATATTGTCTGTGAGTGTCAAATTCACCAATCCCTCTTTCCTCATGATGTGTGCCTGTTCTTCCATCCATTTGCACAAGCTTGTCATATAGATTACACGCTGTTTCCCTGTTTCCCACTTGCCTTCAATATGTCCCATAGGTGTCTATTTTTTAAGCCTTCTTTCTGTTGTACGAATTCCATAAATCTTATCATTTTCTTTCAGATTTTAAATATGATTGTTTATTTTCTGGTTCCATTTCCCTTTTTAAACAACCCTTTGTCATTCATATGATCTGTCCATGAAATTCCCAGCATCTTTCTGTAGGGCAAGATCTGTGTTGTCTCAAATCTCCTCTTCATCTGTGAGGAGACGATCCAGGATTCACTGCTACATAAAATGAGTAAGGCTACTTTGCAATCAGAATTTCTAATGAAATTTCCTGTTTTTTAAGTCCTTACTTAGCTTTAGGAAGGCATCTTTCGCTATTCCAATGGACGTACAGGATTCACTGTTATATTTTCCATCCTTTGTTCTAACACATTCCAGTTATTTGAACTTCTCTACTTGTTTTATGTTGATATCATTAATTCGAAGTTCACAGCTGAGGTTTTATCTATTGCATTATCTTATTACAATTGATAATTAGTCCTTTTTTTTCGCCTACCTTTATTACTTTGTCTTGGAGGTTCTGCAGTTTATTTTCTATCATCAACACAGATCATCGACAAATCTTATACTTTTAAGATTGTATCCACTGATAAATAAGTCTTACAAACATATCACGTTAAAACACCGGTTCTCGTCCTTCGGGCCTTTTCAATACTCTAATATGGACTGCTTGGATTGTCAGGTGATGAGAACTTGCATGTGCGGGTGAACTAGACATCAGCTAAAAGCAATTATAACTAAAGCAATTATAACTAAATGAGGCTGTCAATTCAAAGTGGAACACATTGAGAGAAGCTCTAGTGACATCTGCGAACGAAACCATCTCAAATAAAACAAGATAAAAAACGAAGTAAATGACATGAAATTCTCGAGATTATGAAAAAGATACAGTAAACAATGCCAAGAGATGGTACAGAACATAGATAATTAGGCACGTGCATTAGAAACAAATGCAAGCCAGCAAAAAACGAATGTTTCAACGAAAAGCGTGGAGAGATAAAAAGAAAGAGTATCACCAAAAGAATATGCCTTCATAAAATAATACAAGAATAAAATATGTGCTTATCAAAAAGATGCAAAACTCAAATATAGGAAAATTATTAATAGAAAAAGAAAAAATGCTTGAAAATAGAAGGAACAGATTGCAGAATTCATTCACAAAGAGAAGGGAAAACTTACAATAGACAAAAATATGGAAAAATTTAGCTTGCTACTTTTAATGCCTCTAAAACAAAACGGCTCTATTTTAATCCTCTGCTGTCGGTGAGTATACTACTATAATTGACGAATTAAACTACTTTCTTTTCAGCTTAACCAGAAGAAATATATCTGTTAACAGTATCACAGTGTTAATTTCTTTATGTCTTCGTCTAGTATTAATCCTACTTCTCTTTCATTGATATCTCAATCTGCATGTATTCTCGTTAATATCTAATCTTTTCATTTTATATTTGATATTTTGAAGCAGGTCATACTAAGTTAATGTTCTCACATTTCATGTTCCTATTACTACTTTTGTCTGTTTTAAACAGTAGCTGACTGACTACCGGGTGTCACCGGTCAATCATGTCTCTCCTTACTGGTCGAGGAGCTAATTTCAATGAACTGGGGCTCATTCACATTATTATCCCTGACAGCTACAATCTCAAAAATTAGAAATGCACTTCTACTGCAATCTTTTATCTGCTTGAATCCCGTTCATTTTTTATCCTTTTCTCAATACCCCTGTACCCAGCCTTTTCTTTCACTAACTCGCTATGCACTAGTAGCCACCCTGCCTTGCTTGGGATAAAATTATTTTAAAAAATTAGATTGTGTATTTTCATGTATTTTCTTGATAGTAGGGTGATTTACCGTTGTCATCTCCATGGTGATTTGTTCAGACACCAATTCTAGGTGGCTGACTGGCTGTTGACTCATCAAAAGTTCTTTCACTCATTGAGAGGACATTTTTGCCCTACCCTGTTGCTAGTCACATTATTTGTATCCAAGGAAGTTGGCTAAGGATGTCGGTTTAGTCGTCGAGAATGCACCCGATGTATTGGTAATAATTATTTTAACTTAGTTTTAAAATTAATTTCTTCTTTTTTAATGTTAAAATTAAAAGAGAATGAATCTTCTATTTTGATCATCGAGCGAAAAGTGAAAAGAAAAATAAACAACGTAATTTTTTTAATCAAAACTTGGCGTCGAGAGAAATTGAAAAGAAAAAAAAACTATTTACAATTTATGGACACTTTTTTTAATATGCGAAGTTTAAAATATATATTATACGTTTCACACATTTCCAGATGAGTTTATGTTTACAAAACTGTTTTCTATTAAAACAAAAATAGACAATTGTAAGATTTTTCTTCCATCAGTTTCATTAATGTGAGAGAGAGAACTGATCTCATTAAATTTAATCTTAATCTTTACCGACAAACAATGTAATACGAACTAGGCTTAGCATAATGCATCACAAGTCTAAAGTTGGGAGAAAGAATGCTCCAAATTCACCAAATCAACCAAGAAAATGAGAGCTGCCTACCTTAAAAATCAGCATTTGAAATTTTGGCTTTTAGATGGATTTGAACACCGTTCCATCAGTGTTGTTCTGTTAAACTTAAACCCATTCAATACGACAGTGTCTTTTTGGTAAAACCATAGATGAAATGTCATTGTTTTCAAGAAATATATGTAAATCTGACTTAATACGGTCGGATCAACGATTGCACCTCCATTAATTTTCGGTTGAACACGTCAACAATACTTTGAAGTTCAAAACATTTTTTAACGTAAACTAACTTGAAAAATATATTTCAGACGACAAAAATATAAACGAAAAAGTGCAATCGTTTTAGTTTTAAAATTAATTTCTTTTTTTTTTAATGTTAAAATTAAAAGAGAATGAATCTTCTATTTTGATTTTGAATCTTCTTCTTTGTTACTTTGAATAAATACCTCGCACCGCAACAGTCTTTTTTCAGACACCAGCAGTAGTCAGCTTTCATGGTTGTGTTCCACCTGCCTTGGTACCTAGATTCCATGTTCTTGATGTCTTGGTGGAAGCTTTCTCTTTGCTCGTCACACAAGATGTTCAGGGAAGTAGTTCAGGTAACTGTGTAAGAAATACACTTGTACAATCATGCTGCAGCTCACTTGTTACCATGATTTTCACAAGTTCTTTATAATTTGACGACTTACTGTTTCCCAGGATGTGCGTTGTGGTGCAGTGGATATTGACTCAGAACGAGAAATCGGTGAGCCGAGTTCGAATTCCAATTGAATTCATTGCATTCACTTAGGCACAAATACCTTTGGGAAAGGTATTAATCCGCCTCTTTCCTCCAGTTACAAGTTAAATAAGGACAGACTGGGTTCTATAGCTTTGGTCCGCAACCAGTCTACCGCAGAAAGTAATGGCAACCTACTGCGGGAAAATCTTCTGCCAAGTCAGTCATGTCTCTTTCGAGACATGATCACCCAAGCGTGTATCACGTATGTCACTTAACTGACTGACTATTTCCCAGCAAATCAGACAACAGCAGCTAAAAGCATTCCACGCCTCATTTTCAACGTCAGAAAACTGGTCGTCTTAAAATAGCTACCTAATCTGTGGTCCGTCAAAAATCATCTTCTTCTATGTGCCGTGTCCTTTCAGGACATAGGCGATCTTCGCCTTCCATATTTCTCTATCCGTTGTCGCTCTTAATACTCCTTCCTCCGTTATCCCATTCAATTTCCGCTCCACCATCTATCTGTTCAAGTCTATCAAGTATGTCATGCGTTGCTTTCCCTTATCTCTCTTCTCTTCTATCCGTCCCGTGAGTATTAGGCTCTCCAAGCCCTTCTTCCTCATTACGTGCCCCAAAAACTTTAGCTGCCTTTTCCTGATGTTAAGTATCGGTTACATCGTGTTCATCCTCTCCAAAACTTTGTCGTTGCACGCGTTTTCCGTTCATGGTATCCTCAGTATCCTTCTGTATCCACCATCTTTGATAAGATTTCCAAAGTTCACTGTCATAGTGAAGGATAGATATCATATTCAATACTCTCTTCTTCGTTACCAGCCTTAATTGTCTCACAAGACAAGGCTAAATTTTTACGCATAAGTATATGAAACAATGACCATCCTGGTCCAAGGCGTCCGCAAACTGCTTCATCAAGCCCAAGCAGGATAGAGAAACATTCCTGCGATTAACAAGCCGCCCGTTTCAGACATCCTTCTCTCCAATTTTGAACTCCCTTCTTTTTTAGCCATGCCTTTAAAGCAAATCATTCTCTCGATTCCTATAGAACGCAAACTTGGTTCCCGGTGCAAAAAGGCTTATTTTTCTTTTAAACGTGCCCTGGACAGCTTTCTTAGATAAATCTATATCCGGGACTACATCACTTAACTCCTCCTCTGAAAGTGTTTTTTGCAAAACCTCCTGTCGCTCATAGTCCTCGTCTTCCAGGTTACCATGTTCTACCCTTTCATTCTCAACATCGACATGAACTCTGCAGGAAATCATCCTCGTATATTATCAGTTGAACAGCGGACGGCAATTTGAATAAACGACGTGAAACTTAAGTTTTAAAATTGAAACTAGGTATTTCTACAGTTCTTTGCCTATGTGTGACAAAACGTGACCTTTACACATGTGACCTTGACACATGTGACCTCACATTAAAAGCGCATGCAAAATAACAATTAAAAGTTTTCATTAAAAATAGTTAAAGGTTCAACAAAACATGTCTTATCTGATTGGCAGTGATAGTCAAATTAAATCAAGTATGGCGTGGGCATATCTGATAGGTATGATGTCAAAGACCACAAAAAGGTGTTGTTTATTAACATGAAATTGTATAAAGGACATTTCAGTCATCATCATAATGACATTTCAGTCATCATCATCATTTAAAACTGGTTAGATTGAATAACAGGGACCGAAAATATGAGCAACGACGAAGTTTTAGAAAAAATAAAAGCAAAAAGGACACTTATACTTAATATCAGGCCATTTGAAATTTCTGAGACACATATTGAGAGGAAAAGCTTGGGTAATTCGGTACACACAGGACAGGATGAAGACAGAATAAAAGCAATGCATAACCTTACCTAACGAACTTTACTAAACGATACAAAAGACAGAAAATTTTAGAGAGCCATGGCCGCTAACATCCTGAAGAGACACGGTACATAGAAGAACTACAACATATCCATATAGCACACAAAATCTTGAGAATTTTGTTAATCTAATGATGACATTATCAGGAAGATTTTGTCCACTGAGTGCATCTTTCACAGGCTGATGTAGCTTGTCACACTCATCTGTGTCAATATTGCTGAATCTCTTTATCCATCCACTAACTGACGTCACAACCACTCTCCGTAAAAATTCCATGACACACTTCAGCTTCGTATACATTTTCGAATCAGACTCCATTTAGACTGCCGCACATTTAAACGGGGTTTTACTCCTTTTTTTTTTTTTTTTTTTTTTAAGCGTTTCACCCCGAGCAAGGCATGTCACTGCCACTACTGTGCAGGGGGCTACATAGAGTGGAGAAAGGCTGGTTAAATATAGGAAATAACAGAGGGTGGGTGATAGGCGGGTGAGGATACCGAGAATGAGGGTTGGGTAGATGAGAGTGTTGTGAGAATAGTTGGGAGTTAGTGTGATAGGAGGTGTCTATTGACCCTACATTTAAACAGCTGGAGATTGTAACTGTCGGGAAAGCAGACTTGTGGAAGGGAGTTCCACAGGCGGGAAGCGCGAGAAAAGAAGCTGTTGGAGTAGAATTTACGGTTACATCTTATTTGTTTAACTGCCATGTTTTATCATTACAAGAGTCAGATTAGGCAAAAAATGTAATAGTGCTGCTGCCATATCAGGGTTGGATCTTTTCAATGTTTTTTTATAATCGTCTTACCCCAGGAAAGGCAATACTGCCACTGGTGCGCGAGGGGTTACATAATAGGAGAGTGAAGAGAGACGAGGATAGGTCACAGTAGGTGTCGGAGGATGGGTAAGAGAAGGACGGTTACATTGATGTAAAAAAAGCTACGTGAGAGAAAAGTGTAAAGTGAGAAGACGGATGGGAGTTAAGGAGATAAGAGATTACGGTTGATGTTGTATTTACACTCTCGGAGACAGTAGCTATCAGAGAATACGGAAGGGAGTTCCACAGGCGAGAAGTGCGAGAAAAGTGAAAAGGGCTGCTAGTCTAGTAACTCGAGTAAATTCGCACAGGGAAGGGGGCACCAAGGAGCTAAGCTCATCGGAGCAGAATATTTGTAGAAGAGACGGAGGGAAGCCACATCTCGTTGGTGAGAGAAAAACTGGAGTTGAGCCGCCAGGTCAGGATCGACTACATTGCAGATTCACTTTTGGATTTTGTTGAGAACCCCAAGTTGAACAGCAGAGGCACCCGATGATTCATTCATTTTCTACGGCTTATTAAGCCCTTGGGAGCTCTTTCCTTTTTTTTTTCTTTTTTTTTTAATCATTTCACCCCGAGCAAGGCGGAAACGCCACTGATGTGCAGGGGGCTACATAAATGTAAAAATATTAATTAGAAAAGAGTGAGGAGTACAAACTAGTTAGAAAGAAACAATAGAAAGCTGAGAAAGCAGGTGCGATGACAGATACATAGGTGGAGAGAAAGGGAAGGTTATACGGGGGTGGGGAGAGAGCTAGAGTCCAGTGGTTAATAGATGAGTATTGACTTTGCATTTAAATTTCTAGAGGTTGTAGCCGTCAGGAAAGCAAGAATACGGGAGTGAGTTCCACAGGTGGGAAGTGCGAGAGAAGAAGCTGCAGGAGTAGAATTGTCGTGGGACCCAGTTGCCAGTCTGGTTGCACGAGTAAACACCTGTTGAGGGGGCATCAGTGACTTAAGTTCGTCTGAGCAGAAGCCAGTTCTATTTATAGAACAGACAAAGGGAGGCCACATTTCGACGATGGGGAAGTGGCTGCAGTCGAGCCGCCAGATCAGTACCTATCACATTACAGACTCTCCTTTGGAGCCTGTCAAGAACACTGAGGAGAACGGCAGGGGCACCTGACCATAAATGGCAGCAGTACTCCATGCACGGACGGATGGTTGACTTGTATATATGCAGGATGGATTCAGGTGGAAAAAACATCCTGGATCGACATAGTGACCCAACCTTCTTAGCAGTAGATTTAAAGTCAGGAAATCTTTTTAGGTTGTAGTTTGCTTCCTTTTTTTAGATAATAATGGTTTTAGTGATACGTCATACTAATTAACCCATAGCTGTGGAAGAAGAAGTGTATTCAAGCTTCAGGCTTACGGTCATTGAAACATTGATTCCCGTACGATTACCGAAATTAAACAATGTCACACCTGGTTAGTACCTAGATGGGTAACCGCTTGGGAACACCAGTTGTAAGTTTCTATGTGTGGGTAGGGTAAGGGATAATGGTTCGGAATTATTAATCGAATCCAGTTCCAGTTGGGTTCATTATATTCACACGCACAAATAGCTTTGGAAAAGGCATATATCCACTTCTTCTCTCCCAGCTATGAGCTAATTAGTAATAGTTGTATCACTAAATCATTCATTTTTAAAAATCAATTCTTACAATCTAAAAATATTTTCTGACTTTAAAGGTTTGATAAGACGTAGAAAAAGAATCACTGGAAAACATCTCCGCTCTGACGTCGTATTTAGTTGTCTTATTTTAATTGTTTCACCATAAGCAAGGCAGCAAAGCCACTAAGATTCAAATTATTGTGAAAGTAAGCGAGAAAAAGAAAATCATTATCAAGAAGAGAACGCGATAAATTAGGAGGTAACGCTTTTAGAGCGTACCCTAGGTTAATGACAGGACGGAAAGTTATTTTATCCAATTTAACACCACGTGACCTTGGCCGCTAAAACTTGCGCTAATATTCCACAAAAAATGAAGCGATCAGGTGCGAAGTTTGCATTAATATTCAACAGTCACATAAATTGCAACAGACCAGTAATGACAGATGATTGATCATGTCACAGGTGAAATTTTCTTTGATAGCCCGAGAAAGTAGGTTACGGGAATTGTTATAACTTTAGATAAAATGATGAAGAGATAAAAAAAAAAAGTAATGTTAAAAAAAAAGAGAGAAAAAAAAGGAAGAAAACTGGAGGCGAACGTGCGTCTTACACGTCCATTTTGTATTTATAATTCTCTTCACCCGTG
This sequence comes from Ascarosepion bandense, assembly GCA_037127315.1. NCBI lineage: Eukaryota > Metazoa > Mollusca > Cephalopoda > Sepiida > Sepiidae > Ascarosepion > Ascarosepion bandense. The sequence goes on along the minus strand of JBBBDQ010029540.1, from coordinate 358,154 downwards.
GCTACATTTCACAACCTCTCACCCGCATCTTAGAGTAAAGAAGATATTTCTTGAGAGGTGCATTTTTCTGATTAGATGTAAAAAAAAAAAAAAGTAATAAAATAACGTACTAAAAGTTATTTGTTTTTATTTTCGGGAATCATATTCTCTCCAATTGGATCCTGCCATGACATTAATTTATGCGTAATGGGGAGATAGCGTTTTCTAAAATTGTACTAGTCGGCCTTATTTGTGTCAACTTGTAACCCCACCCGCAATAGATCTTCCGTTCTTTTTCTTTTTTTTTTTTCGGGGGGGGGTGGGGTATCCATTACACGCTTGAAAAGCACCGTCGAGCGATATAAGAAAAAGAAAATATGAAATAACTATTTGCGTGATAATGTTTTGGCTCGATTCAGAGTTAAAACCCTCACAGTGACATTCGAACAGAAACGGACGATTACATATATTTAAATGTTTGTGCTGTACCAGACTAAGTGCGGTAAACAGATGCCCAAGTCCACCCTCTGGGCTTCCAGAGTCGGGACGGGTTAAGAGATTGACTGGATTTTTCGATATCATAGATCGCACAGATTGCAGATTTAGTTAACTTTAGAAAACAGTTACTAGTCCACAGTTGGATACCAAAAAAGGATCTAACAAAGAAATTAACGCTCGTTCACTGATAAAAAAAAAAACAAAATAATAACTATCGCTCTGAATTTCTCGGGTGGTTATTTTCTAAGCGTAGCTTAGATGTGGCACAAGGCCTAAATTATGGGGCACTGGAACTTCTCAGATGAGGTGTTATCAATATTTATATTGTTCACACACGGTCTTTACATTGTTTACACATTAAGCTCAAATTTCAGTTAAATTCGTTGCATTCACTTATGCACAACTGCCCAGCTGTGGGTTAAATAGCAGGACAGGATGGGATCTATTGGCAACCAGTCTACCGCAGAAAATAATGGCAACCTACTGCGGGAAAATCTTCTGCTCAGTCAGTCATGTCTCGAAATAGACATGTTCACCTAAGCGTGTATTACGTATGGCACTCAACTGACTCGCTGATGTTGATAAGATAGCGAAGATCGCAAAACACTGCCCTGGGCTCTCAATCAGAATTGTGTGCCCGAGGCTTGAGTGTAGTACACGCCGCCCTTACTGTCAGGTACCCAATATTTGTTATTTCTTTTTTTTTTTCGGATTAAGTAAATACAATTTAAATAATAAAGACAATAGGCATTGCTATTATTGATACACAATATTGTATCGATTTATTTGAGGATCGAGAGATGAAAACATTGAGTTGACGTGATGGTTGATGTGTTCCAAGTTTGGACGAGTTATTTCTAATTTGTATGTAAAAAAACAAACATGATACCTTCGTAGTAGAACAAAATGCTGTGCGCTTGACGATCATACTTAATAGATTAAAGCAATCAGTACACTTTCAAAATGGGTGTGTAATCGATTGGTTCAAACTTTCGTATTAGATCTGGGTTCGAATCTCAACGTGGTCGATTTATCAGATTACCTTAATGTTATTGGCTTGGGGAAACGTGCGGCACCTTTGAAAAGTTCCTTAAACGATACCACCGGTTGACCCAATTGACTAAAATTGAGTAGAGGGACTATTTGGGAGTCGTCGATGGTTTTGCTAGCATGAAGTCACAAGTCATCGTAACTGAGGGTTTGAGCGTGCTGTCCTTGTTCAGGCTTTTGATCACGCAAAACATCACTCTCTCTCTCTCTCTCTCTCTCTCTCTCTCACACACACACACACACACACACACACACACACATGAACATTTTAGAACCGCTACTTTGTGGAATATTTCCCCGCCGCGTGGTTGTATACCTGAACACTGCATTCTCAACATCATTAAATTTAGGGTCAATCGTTATCTATCCTCCTTATCCTCATAGTCTTCACTTCCTATCACTTCTTTTTGTATTCATGTCACACTTCATTCATTATAACCTTCTACCCTACAATCTTAACCGTTTCAAGCTTAGACTCAATTGGTATCTATCCTCCTTATCCTTATAATTTTCACTACCTACTCCCTCCTCATATAGAAATAACATATACCTCATACAGTAAACGCTCTAGCTCTACTTTAAGTTATTCTTGACTGATATTAAATAATAAATAGAAAAAAAAGAACTGATTTTAATTTTTTTTAAAATCTTACTGTTATACTTCTCTTTCCAATGCAGAACATTCCTTCAATGAGATTTTCCCATTTCTTTATAATTTTCTCCATCTCTCCTCAACTTTGGGGCCATAATGTCTGCTATTTCACTTCGCTTTCACCGATACACACCAACGCACTCCATAAATTTCACTTACTACTTTTTATTGTTAGCCTCCTCTTGTTGTATGCCTATACTCTCTCGAAAGATTTCATTTACTCTCCCTCCGCTACACCCTTCTCTCTTACTTACTCTCCCTCCCTCTCCCTCTCTCTCCCTCTCTCTCTCTCTCTCTCTCTCTCTCTCTCTCTCGTCGTTCTATCAAAAATACACTCTCATTTACTATCTGTCTCTCTTCAATATTCTCTCTAACGCCCATACTTTCCAATAAACTCTATTTATTGAGCACTCTGGAAAAATGGTAGACATTAAAACAGTAGCTACTCACCGCTATTTACGCATCATTCATTCAGTAATGAATTTGAGCACTCTCGGCTACTGGTGTATGTTTACAAAACACGCTAAATTCTACTTTCATTACCGAGCGCCCATAACTTAGAGCTAGAATCGCCGACTGATTTCAAAGCGGTCGGGTTTCCTGGTTGGAACCAATCGGATATCTAACCGTACTGATGTGCTGTGATACGACGGTCATTCAATAAATAAGGTGAATTTTTCGGTGTAAGGACTTCTAATACAGATAGAAGCTTACTTTTTTTCCTTTAATCATTTTTCAATGGGATTTAATTTTTTTTTTTTTTTTTTGCAGATTGAAAAAACCTTCGAGAGTTTTGGAGATTAACAAAGATGACTGACCAAGAAGCATGCTCCAGGATTGAACAGATATCAGTTATCAAGTTTTTGGTTGCTGAAGGGTGAAAACCAGTTGAAATTCATATGAGAATGTCAACTGTGTATGTCTGCAAGTGGGCTGAATTGTTTAAAGAAGGACAGAGCAGTGTTGAGGATGAAGACAGGCCTGGGAGGTACAGAAATGACGTGTTCAAATCAGTCAATGACCTCATTCAGTCTGAGAGAAGAGTGACAGTGGATGACATTGCAAGACTTTGAGCCAATGGGACAGCACACGCAATTGTCTATGATCACCTTGCCTACTCGAAGGTAAGCTGCAAGGCCTCCCACAGTAGCCCAAACGGTGCAGACCATCAACGAGTTGGGCTGGGAACTGCTACTTCATCGCCCTTTCAGCCCAGACCTTGCCCCTTCAGACTTTCACCTGTTTGGTCCATTTAAAGCCTCTCTTCCTGCCTTTTGTTCACGAGAGGCACGAAGTTTGAAAGTGACGATGAAGTCAAAAGTGCTGTGAGCGATTAGTCCAAAGATTTTTACGCTAAGGGAATACGGAAGCTTGTGCACAGATGGGATATAAAAAAGTAAGCTTCTATCTGTATTAGAAGTCCTTATACCGAAGAATTCACCTTATTTATTGAATGACCCTCGTAAAATGAAACAGGACTGTCAGCGGATGACTATATAAATAATGGACTCTCCTATCGGATTCGACAACCTAAATTCTTCATTTATGAAACCATAGTAAACCGCTAGAAGTACTGAAGGCTTGTGCAGAACCATCTACACTTTTCGGAACTCAGTCGGTGCACATAAATGTCACAGATAAAGCAGACAATAGATCACAGGATTTTTCAGTTACCCCACAACAGGTTGCTACTCCCTGGTGCTGTAGACTGGTTGCCAGTCTTGGCTATAGAACCCAATCTGTTCTGTTATTTTAACAGGGAAGAACGGATTTATATCTTTCCCAATGGTATTTGCGCGTAAGTACTGACTAGGCTCAATGTTGCTTAACTTAGGTGATCAAACGAGAACTGGTGTATTCAACGTGATATATATATATATATATATATATATATATATATATATATATATATGACACGATAATTAGGCGTATATTAAAGTGGATTTGAAAAATATGTATTTTATTATAATAGATTAAAATAGAAAATGGTTAAGAATAAAAAATAGTTTAAAAACATGTTTAACAAAAGTGAAAATGAAGAGGAAAAAATAAATAAATAAACGCTTTTTCTTTTATGAGGAAAATTGTGGATGAAAAAAGGGTATCAGATTACTGTTAAATCCTACCAGTCTTCCGGTAAATATTTGACTCAGTGATTTAATGTGATAAGAGATAAAGTTCAGGAAATAGATTTTTTAGTGACAAGGTTAAAAACTGTATCTTGACCACACATTAAGACAATAAAGAAAAGATAATAGAATTTTCGCTTTCTCCAAGCAAATAAAAAAAAACGCCTGGTTACAAAGTGTCAGGGCTATAAAAACATTCCGCGGCCATCACGGGACGCTCTATTAAGATAAAAAGATAAAAACAATCCTGGAAAATATCGGATGTCTGCCGGGATGTTTACACATCAAAAGAAGCAAAATTTAAGTACCTTGAAATTTTGGACTTACAGTCGCCAATGCTTATCTTTAGTTTTGTTTTAGCCTGGGGGTCTCTAGTCACTTCCAGATTGTTTTAAATAAATGCAGGTGATTTTTCCGAGCCGATCAGTTAAGTAGAATTAGTCAGTTGAGTTAAGTTAGTTAGTTGAGTGAGTGGAGTTAGTCAGCCGGGCGTGTGCTTGAAGTAGAAACTCCGTTCGTCTTGAGTCGGTCGGTTCGGCATTTGATCTCCATTAATTAGAGTTAGAGCTGAATGTCACATCGCCTGCCCCCAACCGAAAAGACTAATTCTAAATGAAATAAAGCATCGTTTCAAAACATCCAAGTTGTGGAAGTTCGTTCCTTATAGTTTAATCTTGTACCCCCAGCTTGAGGCTCCGACTTTTTCAACAAACTCCCGGCAAACATCACAGCGTGGAGAACGGCCACCGGAGAAATTGATCGGACCGTCAATTGGGGTGTTACACATATATATATATATATATATATATATATATATATATATATATATATGTGTGTGTGTGTGTGTGTGTGTGTGTGTGTGTGTGTGCTTACGGTCATCATTTGCAACGAGAACTTTTGCCAATGTTTTATTGCACAAACTGGCGACCTGTTGTTTTTTTTTCTCTTCTGTCTTGTTTATGGATGAGGCAATATTTAGAAGGGATAGAATAATAAATTTACACAACCAACATTTGTCGGCGGGTCATAACCCCCATAGTACAATACAGACTAGACACCAGCATCGATTAACTGCAGATGTCTGGTAGGTACATATGTTCTCCCAGCACGTCTTACAGGAGCTTTCCACATGGACTTTATTTCGAACACGCTTCCAGATCGGCTAGAGGATGTACCTTTGCTAATACGAAAACGTATGTGGTTCAAACATGATGGTACTCCAGCATAGTTTAATCATATTGTTCGTGATGCACTGACTGACATCTATCATGAAAGATTGATAGGTAGGGGAAGACAATTGATTTATGCAACAAACATTAATAATGCAACGACGCTTCATCAACGTGTCATGTGGTCCTGTGAAACCATTCGACACCATGTGGTAGTATCTGAAATGGTCCGCCAGTCAGTGATCCGACAGGTGCATGCATGTGTAGAAGCAAGTGGAGGACTTTTTGAACTAGTTATGAGTCGCTGTGTACAACGATGGAATTTTGAACATATGTTTATATGGACTTTTCTTCTTGTTTTGATATTGTGTAAACTTATTTTTGGATTGTATCTTGAATTGTATATTTAACAGCGTCTACCGTAAACTTTAAACTTAATAAGTCAAAAAGGAAGGATTAGCAGACTTAGTTTATATGGAATTTTGATCTTGTATTAGTGTCAGGGACCCGCCCCAAAAATTTCTAAAAGTATTTTTGATACACTCTCTATATATAATTACAACATTCTCACATCTCTGTATATCTTTTTCTTCCACTGAAAAACTCAAATAAACTTTTTCTCTCGCCCTTTCTTTTTTTCACTAACAGTCTCATTGTCTCCTTTGCCATTTTGCTAACATGCATAGCTGTCATTCTCCCAATTCTTTCCTCTCTCTCTTTCCCAAATCTGTGTTGCTTTCTCGCTATATCTATATCTATATATATATATGTGTGTGTGGGCGTATGTGTGTGTGTGTGTGTGTGTGTGTTGTTCTAGATGTTTTTCCCATTCTTATACACATATTCATGCCATCTATCCAACCAAAGTGCAATAAAATCATTTTTAACAAGAAATAGCAATCTACTGCGGGAAAATCTTCTGCCTTGTCAGTCATGTCTCCTTCGAGACATGATCACCCCAGCGTGTATCCTGTATGGCACTTAACTGATTGAATAAGTGTGTGTGTGTGTGTGTGTGTGTGTGTGTGTGTGTGTTGCTTTAGATGTTTTTCTCATTCTTATACGCACACACACACACACACACACACACACACACACAAACTATTGCTCTCTCTCTGTCTCTATCTTTGTCTCTGTCTTTCTGGAACTCTCCCAAAATTTTCTTTGCTATCTTTCTAAAACGCATATCACATTTGCTATTGTTTCCTTTTTCGCACACAGACAATTATATATCTCTCTTCCCCCCCTCTCTCTCTCTCTCTCTCTCTCCTATATATATATATATAGAGAGAGAGAGAAAGAGACAGTTACAATATTCTCACATGTAGATGTCGTTTTATCCCTTCGACACACTAACATGATCTCTCTCTCTCTCACTCTCTCACTCTCTCTCTCTCTCTCTCTAACTTTCTCTGTCTTCATTTAGGAACGGTAGAAATAATTCCGATGGCACCAAGACTGAGAACATCCCATGCGATTATCCAAGTGCCTGAAAAACAGACCTTCAGGTTAAGTCTGCCACTGTCTCTCGGCAAAAACCTAGATTTGCGAGGATAAGTGTCACGGATTTTTGGTCAAACATCTGTCAGCTTTAACTTGACATTCACAGAACCGGATCAATAAATCTCCTGCCAAGGGATTACGTCTAACAACACCAAGATGCAACACTTGTGTTATTTTGCGCCCACTTGAATATTGAAGAACTTGCGAGGCATGCAGAAGAATTTTCTGAAACATACAATTTTGACCTGAACCCGGATTCGGTGGCTTTAACGAATTAAGATTTGTTATGTATTCCTATAGAATATGGAAGACTAGAAAATGAACCATACGACAATTTAACGTCATCTCAATAAATATATAAAGTCAACTGCCACCAGAACGCTGACGAGCGTTGGAAAATATTTCACAGTCATGTTCTTTTCATTGTACTCTAAAGTATTGGTAGGAACATTGTCTAAGAAACTTATTTGCCAAGTCTGCGCGTTCGATCTTTGCTTGGTTCCTCATTCAATCAGTTAAATACCATACGGGATACACGCTTGGGCGATTATGTCTTTTTCAATTAGTTATTGACAAGGCAGAAGATTGTCCCGCAATAGGCTTCCATTTCTTATTAATAAATGACTTTTATTGCACTTTGGTTGAGAAGGTAAGACGTCTGTCGAAAGAACTAGTAATATGACCAATTATATATAAATTTAATAATAGCGGCTATAAAATATAAGACCTATATATCAATTTAAAGATTAGTCTATATGTTAATTTAAACATATATATTAGTATAAGAATTATATAAAAATTAATTTAACACAAGGAACAGCCTTTATTTATTTATACACTATATTTAACTAGTTTAGATTTAATGGGGTTGTTTTTATCAAAATATTTCCGTCAAATTTAAACTAACGATGACTAATATAGTATATGAATGTTAATACCCAGTACAAGATTGTGTTTCTTCTGATAAATCAATTACCTATATTGGACACACCACCAGTTTTTGATTAGACGTCTTACATGCCACCGATTCAACCAAAGTGCAATAAAAATAATTTATTAACTCATAATTTACAAGAACCCTCAAGAATATATATGTGTATGTGTGTGTGTGTGCGTGTGTGTGTGTGTGTGTGTGTGTGATACTATTTTTTTTAGTCTGTCTATATATCTCTCTCTATTTGACTTACTTTCTAACTCTCTCTTTTTTCTTTGCCTGACTTGCTTTCGCGCTAAGTCTCTGTATTGCTTTCTTTCTTACTCTTTTTTCTTATTCCTCAATCTCTTGACCTTCCCTCGTGCACAGATGAACTGCCACAATACAAAAGATGGTCCAGAAAACATTAGTATCGATCAATTAAATATTCTTGCTTGAATATCTCGGACAAATTCATGTTGTCAACGTGTTTGAGATAATCTAGTATATGCTGACGCCGCTGTTTCCACATAAGATATTTTTGTGTTGAAAATCAGATCGTTTTTAGTTAGAAAATCTTTGTTTTGGACGAAGGAAAAAATGAAAAATGAAGTACCAAATGTTGACACATTTTATTTTTAAAATTATATATAGCTCTTATATTAATAAATATTTTTAAATTAATATAACACATCACTCAAAATATCCCGGGCATAACTAATAAAACAACTTTTAGACAAAATTCAACTTTATTCATCAACACAGTCTCCTTCTAGGGTGATACACTGACTCCAACGCTTCTCTACCAATTCTATACCTTTTTTGTATATTTGTCTTTGGCCTTAAAATACGCCTGTTTTCGATATCGCTTCTTCATTGAAGCCAAACGTCTTTCTTTTGAGCATTAGTTTGATGTCTGCAGACAGCCAGTAGTCGCTGAGGACCAAATCTAGAAAATAAGGTGGATACGGAAGCAATTCGAAGTGCAATTCATGTAGTTTTGCCATTGTTACGATTGACTTGTGACTTGATGCGTTGTCTTGGTGAAAAATCACTTTTTTCTTCTTCATTTGTAGCCATTTTTTGGCGATTTCTTCCTTTAAACGCACCAATAATGCTATATAATATTCGCTATTAATTGTTCTTTCTTTCTCAAGATAATCGATGTAAAAAATACCTTATACATCCCAAAATATGGAGGCCAAAACCTTGCCTGCTGATGGTTGAGTCTTTGGTCGCTTTGGACGGCTTTCACCTGCTGCTGTCCACTCAGCTGGCTGTCTATTTGGCTCCGGAGTGAAGTAATGGATCTATGTTTCATCTGTTGTCACATATTTATGCAAAAACTTTCTTGTTGCGTTGAAACAGTTGCAAGCAAAGGTCTGAATCATCGACGCGTTGTTGTTTTTGATCGACTGTGAGCAAACGCGGCACCCAATTTGAACACAGCTTTCTCATTGACAATTGTCCATGCAAAATGGTAAATGCACTGCCTTCTGATATATTCAGCTCCTCTGCTATCTCACGCAACTTTAATTTACAACCGGCCATATAGAGTGTGTGTGTGTGTGTGTGTGTGTGTGTGTGTGTGTGTGTGTGTGTGTGTGTGTGTGTGTTTTCCGTGACAAATGCAGATTTTCTGGGCGTCATTTGTGTTTGTAAGACCGCGTTTAAAGTCAACATACCACCTCTTAACCATTGTTTCTGATAGAGCAGAGTCCGAATAACACTTATCAAGCCATTGCTTTTCTTGAATAGTATTTTTCCTATCAGAAAGTAATGCTTTATCAACAGACGAAATTCAAATTTTTTCATTGCTTTGAAAATTTGCAACAGCAGTTTCACTTAAATAACTGTAATATGTAAACTGCTTGTGCTTAAATTTGGTCACGCGCCATTTGAAGGTTAGTACTTCATAAAAATCATATGGATGTTTTATTAGTAGAGCCATCTATATGTCAGGCCCGAGACATATTGAGTAATGTGTCATACCGTGTATATTAATGTATAGCCATTCATTTTAATTGCTATATAGCTTTAATATTAATAGAAAGCCCTTATTTTAAATTAATATATATCTAGTATATTAATATAGAGCTATATTTTAAATTGATATATAGCAATTATATTAATATATAGCCTTTTTTAATTTTATATATATGTTATTTTAAAATTATAAAGAGCTCTCTTTTGAAACTAATATGTAGCCTTTAGTATTAATAAATAGCTGTTATTTTTAAATTAATATGTAGCTCTTTTTTAAAATAATATAGAGCACTTATATTAATAAATAGTTCTTATTTTCAAATTAAAATGTAACTCTTACATTAATATACTAGCTGTATAGCCAGGCGTTTCTCGGGATTTTTTAATGGTAATGTTAAAATGGTAAGGTCAAGTGCTTATTCAAAAAGCTCAATTATGAAGTTGCCGTGATGCGTAAGTTAAAAAATGCAAAGTAAGTATTGGTTTTTGTTGTATTTGTAAAATGGGATTCATACTTGATCAATTTTACCAATAAACGGGAATGATGTATGTACACTTGAAAAAACGGTGGCGGGAGGTTGTTACAGGAGCCTGTAAAGTGATACAATGACGTTGTGACTCAGAAGTGGATGCATTGTCCCTGCAATGTCGGAAGGATTGGCATCTTGTAGAAAACGTGAAATTGTTATGGCATATGATAAGGTAGAAGTTCCAAAAAAGACCCGATTTTTGTTGGAATACAACGAAGCTTTTCAGAGAAATAAAAGATCGCAAAAAACATTTTCCATTAATTTTTACAGCACCCTTCATGTTAATAAAAATTTTTGTTCGCATATCAAGGCATCAAACCTTGATCTACCAGTGACTCGATTTTGGCTGATTTTGAGTGAAGCGTTTTGCAGAAAAGGGAAAACGGGCTCAAAAAACCACCCGAAATTATGTTTGTCATTGATTTTTGACGAACCCTGTATATTAATTCTAAAACAATTTGTGTATATCAAAGGTTCGAACCTTGATCTACGATTTGGATTGAATTCGCATAAGACGTCTCGGAGGAGAAGAGTTCCAAAATTTTAAGCTTTTCGGTGATTTCTGCTGTAAATCGATTCTAAAAATGTTTGGGTACATCAAAGATTCATGTTGTGATCGACAAGTGACCGAATTTGAGTTGAAATCGGACCAAGAGTTTTGGAGGAGTAGGGTTAGGGTTAGAATGGAGACACGCAAACACACACAGATATATCCATATTTATATAAATTAATTTATATTTTTTTATTTAATATGTAGCATTTATTTTTAGATTAATATATAACTCTTATTTTGAAATTAGAACATAGCACTGCTTTTAAATTAATATTCAGCTCTTATATTAATTTATATCCATTATTATTAAATTAATATATAGTGTTTTTATTAATATACAGGTTCTATTTTTCAAATAATATATAGCTCCTATATTAACAATTAATCCTACATTGCTTATATATTATTATATAGCTTATATTTTTAAATTAATATAAATCTCTTACATTAATATAAAGATTTTATTTCTAAATTCATATATATATGTGTGTGTGTGTGTGTGTGTGTGTGTGTGTGTGTGTGTGTGTGTGTGTGTGTGTTTACTTTATTTATAAATTAATATATGGCTCTTACATTAATATATAGCTGTTATTTTTAAATCAATATGTAGTTTATATTTTTAAATCAATATAAATCTCTTTTCTTAATATATAAGTGTTATTTATAAATTTATACATAGCTCTTCTATAGCTTGTCTTTTTAAATTGATATGTAGCTTTTATATCAATACTTATTCATTATTTTTTTAAATTAATATATAGCTCTAATAATAATATATATTGACTATTTTTACATTACTATATTTTTTTAATTAATATATAGCTTTTATTGTTAAATTAATATATAACTCTTATATTAATATAGAGCTATTATTTTGAAATTTATATCTAGCTCTTATGTTAATATATATATATATATATATATATATATATATATATATATATATATATCTTTTTTTAAATTAATATATAATTCTTATATTAATAAGAGCTTTTACGTTTAAATCAATATATAGCAATACTTTTTAACTGATATATAATTAGCTTGTGTTTTTATAGTCACTATTATTAAATTAATATATATAGCTCTTATTTGTAAATAATTACTTTTATTTTCAAATTATTATATAACTCTCATATTAATAAAGAACATTTATTTTTAAATTAATATATAACACTTATATTAATACATAGTCTTTATTTTTTGATTACTATACTCAGAACGAATAATCGGAGAGCCGAGTTCGCATTCCAGTTGAATTTGTTGCATTTATTTACACGCAAATACCCTTGGGAAATGTATTAATCTGTCTCTTTTCCCTCCACCTATGGGTTAAATAGCAGGACAGATTGGTTTCTCTAATCTTGGTTGTCAACCAGTCTACCACAGAAAGTAATGGCAACCTACTGCGGAGAAATCTTCTACCCAGTCAGTCATCTCTCTTTCAAGACATGATCGCCCAAGCTTAAACCACTTATGGCACTTTACTGACTGTTACAGTGCATATTAATATATAACTTATTTTTAAAATAATATACAGCCCCTATATTAATATATAGGTCTTATTTTAAAATAGAATATAGTTCTAATATTAATAAAGAGCTCTTGTCTTTAAATTAATTTATATATATATATATATATATATAGTCACCCGGAGACAGATCTGTTTTGCTGTATCACAGCTCATCAGTACGGTTAGACTCCGATTGCTTTTAACCGAGAATTGAAACCCGACCAAATTGGCGTTAGTCGGCGATTCTACCTCTGGGCTATGGGCGCTCGGTAGGAGAAGGAAGACTTTTTAGCGTGCATATTATCGTTATACACGCCCAGTAGCCAGAGTGCTCTAATTCATTACTGAATGAGCGATGCGTACATGCCAGAGTAGCTACTGTTTTTCAAAGTCTACCATTCTTCTAGAGTGCTCAATCAGGGTGTGAGAGCGTAAACAGTCATCCGCAGACAGATCTGTTTCGCTGTATCACAGCTCATTAGACACCGATTGCTTTTAACCCAGGATTGAAACCCGACCTAATTGGCGTCAGAATATATATATATATTAATAGATAACTTTTATTTTTAAATTAAATATATAGCTCTTATATTAGTTTATACTTCTGAGATGAGATAGTATTTACACTATTTACTATTGTGCTCATTTTTATAGTCATGTTTAAGACGTTTCAGTCGTTGTACTCTCCGGCGTTTTTCAAGTGCTAGGAATTTCGAATTGAACCCTTTATTCAGATCATTGGGGTATATCATTCTCATTCAATGTCCGATGCCACTTCCGGTAGTTATCTGCCTTCAACTTCATTCTTCTAGTTATTTGTTCACCACTGCTGTAGCCTTGTGTTGAATTCCGAACTCTTTGGGTCAAGTCATTGGGACTAACCAATATCTATATTCACTGGACCATGTGTCCTTGAATTCTTATATTAATATAGAAGAGCTCAAGGACACATAGTCAATATATAGCTTTTATTTTTAAATTAAATATATAGTACTTCCATTAATATATACCCATTATTTTTAAATTAATATATTTTTTTAATATAATATATAGCTCTTATATTAATGGATCTTATGTTTTAAATAATACATGGCTATTATATTAATATATAACTCTAATTTTTAAATTTATATGTCGGTCTTATGTTAGTATATACCACTTAATTTTGAATCGATATATATATATATATATCTTTTATTATTATACAGCCTGTGTATATTTCTGAGATGAGGTATTTACATTATTTATATTCTTCAAACTGTTGTCCTAATCTTTATTGTTCACACACACTACTACTTTATTGTTCCCATACACTACTAACAGTCAAGCATGAAAATTGTAACTGTTAATTAATTAACCAACTTACTATTTTACTGGTCGACATGCAATAGGTTCTTCTGTGGTGGGGGGTCTCGTAGTTTACTGTCAGTCGGAAAAGAAAGCAAGTTTGTGCGATTAAAATGACTGTAAAAGACAAGAAAATCTGAAATTTTTGCGTAAAAGAAAAGTAAAATAGACACGCATGGGTCAAAATATGAGCAACGAAAACGAATGGCAAATCGAGACGAGGGAAAACGTATTGGCAATAAAAATTAATTGACAAAAAGAATGAACTGACAGCAAGAGATAAAAAAAAACTATCCAAGGGAAATAAATCGATGAAAAAATTTAAGAAGGAAAGAAATACACTATTATGAATAAAAATGGAAGAAAACGTAATAAAATGTAAAGACTGAAAATGGATTGAAGGATATAAGAAAAGAAAAAATACAATAGAAGGAAGGAAGGAAGGAAGGAAGGAAGGAAGGACAAAATGTAACAAAATCCCAAAGAAAGAAAAAGATAGATAATATTATAGATAACATAAATAAATGACAAGAATTTTTAAGATCTAAGAACGCCAAGCAAGAACGTAATAGAATAAAAAGACAAATGATACTGTCAGCCATGTCAAATGTATTGAAAAGAACAACAATATAAACCATCAACAAAAATAACTAAAATGTAGAAGCAATCATGGAAAACAAGAAAAAAAAACGTTAGAAAAGTAAGAAAAAAGTATTTTAAAAATCCAAGACAAACTCAGTATAGGACCACTAGTAATAATGGATACCAGTTAATGTACACTAAATATGGTAACGTCTGTCGGCCACAACAAATATGGCCATTGCTGAAGAAGAGAGAAAGCAAGTCAGAAAAAAGTATGAGTTGAAGGATGGGTTGAAGGAGAACGCGTAAAAGACGAAGGAGAAAAGAGCATTGGGAGAGAGAAGGGTATTGGGTGGCGGGTGCCAAAGATGGTAGGTGATTACAAATGGGCAGACTAACCATTTGTGTCAGGAAGAAGGTGAGTTCCCTTGTGAGTGATAATGGCTCTTTACGCTACACTTGGCTAAGCAGCTTAGGATGAAGAAGTGAAAAAGGGAAATCGATGATCGACTTCCGAGATCCGTCAACCTCTCACCCGACTTTCTGCTACTAGTGCCCACCCTGAACATTTAAATAAAAAAAATTGTTCCAATTCTTCCTTCTTTGTTCTTCAGCAGCGCCACATTTTATATTAAAACTACTACTCTTTTTAATGTAATGTTACGCTGATGTGAATAATACATTCAGATACACACACACACATTTACACTCACATAGATAGATAGATAGATAGATAGATAGATAGATAGATAGATAGATAGATAGATGAGCGAACTAAGATAAATAGAGAGAGAAGTGAAAGGACTGAGATAGATAGATAGATAGATAGATAGATAGATAGATAGATAGATAACAATCTTTCTTTTAAATATGTTTCGTTAAAATCGACCGACAAAGAAAATTTTATTAATTTTTTAGTTAATTTTTCCAGTATTCTTACATGTTAACCTCTTGCTGGAGATAAAGAATGTAAAAATGTCCCATGATTGTTAACTTTCCAAGCGCTTTCATCCACTTCACTGGACGTTCTCAAGGATGTTATGTTTCCGATGTTATTTTATCCTCGTATTTTGACTGCAACGTAATTTTTTTGTGTTTTGGTAAAGAAGCGTTCTTCAAAAGCTATCACGTGACGCGCATGACTGAACATTACGTCAGCGTCTATTCTTAAAACTTTAAAAACTTCATTTCTACTGTTAGATAATGTAAGGTTGATAGTAGGAGATAATTGTTTGATGTATAGTGCCTC
>JBBBDQ010029540.1:52500-337500 GCA_037127315.1 Ascarosepion bandense | reverse complement strand
TTATTCTTCCTCTTCTTTCTCTTCTTTCTTCAATGCAACTTTTCTACTTCATCTTCTCTACTCTTTTTTCTTCTTCTTCTTTTTCTTCTTCTTCTTCTTCTTCTCTTCATTATTCTCTTTTTAGCTTTTTATAGATGCCTTATGTATCACCTTAATGCCTTGCTTTGGTATTCATTATGCTTCAAGCAAAACTTCTATGCTAAACTGCGAGACGGGTTCCTGATACGTGGAACGTGAGTTCAAGCTTGTAATAAGTTACTTTGCTATTTTCAGTTTTCTGCTATTTGGTCTAAATAGAAGTAATAAACTAACAAAATATAGAACATACTTTTATTTACATTATTTGCAATCGGACTATCGATTACACACTACTCGGCCTAGGAATTGAACTCATAATTGCTATAATCGCCAAAATTATAAACCTGTAGATTAAACCTGTCTGCTGCTCCTTTTCATGTTTAACCACACTCGCTTTACTTTCTCTATTGTTACATTTGCTGCTGCTGCTGCTGTCACTCGTTTTTCTTTCTACGTTAGCGGCTTTCATATTGTATTTATTTCTATGCCAGAGCTACTAAGGGGGTCTTCATAGTCTAGCACCAGGGTTTTCAAACTGTGATCCGCAGATCACAGGGGGTCCGCAAGGATAAGATAGGGGGTGGTCCATGGATTAACTCATCACATGAAATTCAAAGTATAAATTTTCAATGTCTGGATATTTATTTTTACTCGTTAATGTTATCAAATGACAAAAGCTTGCACTATCGCCATTACATGACAACGTTATTTATAGTGGGTCCCTAGACTAAAACTTGAAATATAAAGGGGTCCGTAAGTCAAAAAGTTTGAAAACTCCTGGTCTAGCTTATGCGCTGATCCTTTCAGACGTTTAACTCCCCAGAGTTCTTCCTTATCCAGTATTTTTACTTCATTCCACAGGGACTGATGACTACTCTTTTCCCTCAATACTAGATCAGCCATGCCTGATATCATTGTCTTGTTTGTTTTGTTTTTATATTCCTCCATCCTTACTTTTAGGGTTCGGTTTGTTTCACCTTTATATTCTTTGCAACAATAAGGAATAGCGTACACACAGTTCTTGCTTAAGTTCTCCGTAGTATTAAACTTGACTCGGCAGAGATTTCTTTCTAGTTTACAGCTACTTCTGAATACTGTCCTGGTGTAGTACTGATAAACTATCAAGATCTTCAGAATCTTGATCTTGTTATAAATCACAGTGATCGTGGAAATTTTCTAGTTCTTCTCTTTTAACCTTCTGTTTCTAGCTGCACATGCAGGTGTTATGTTTGCAGGGTAATTGCTATTCTCAAGGGTCCACTTGAGGCTGCTCATTTCTTGTTAGCATGTGTCTGGGGTCGCCACTTTGATTTTTGCCTGGTGTTATAAACATCGAAATATCCCTTTCTTCGTATTCTATAGATGGTGAGAACTGAAGTTGAGATTGTCTGATGAAAGTTGGCTTGTAATATACAGATGTCTTGAACCCATTGTCTGTGCGAGTTATCAGTACATCCATGAAGGATAGCTTATTATTATTTCTTCTTCCATTGTAAACTTTATTCAAAGGTCTTATTAAGTACACATGGTCTAGTAGTATTTTTACAGCATCCTAGTAAGACCAGTGTATAAAGGTGTCATCTACATATCTCAGCTATATTACTGGCATTAACAGTGTCGTTTCTGCAGTAATTTCCCCGATTCCATATATGTGTTTGCCATCACTGGTTACGACGAAGAACCCATAGACAAACCTTCACCCAGTTGGTATATGCCAGACTCTAGAAGATTGTTGTCTGTACAAAGAACGTCGAGTTTTCTATCAGATTATCTATTGGAATGTTAATAAGTTCTCTAAAGGAGGGGACTGATTCCAATTGGTCCCCAACAGCTGTCAGAGCTACATTTGTAGAAGCTCTGGTAAATAGGCTCACCACATCCAAGCTTAAAATCCGCTTGCTCTGGATGGGATCTCTTCGTTTCAGTTTCAAAAAGTGCTCTGGGCTCTAACATATCCGACAGTTTGTATGTTACGCTGAGTCAGCTGTCTATGCTAATTGTGAAGTAGACTTTGTTCTTCTTTAGGATATTTTTTTTTAATCATATCGCCCCGAGCAAGGCGGGAACGCCACTGATGTGCAGGGGGCTACATAAGAGTAAAAGGATTAGAGGAGAGTGAGGAGAAGGACGAACCAATTAGAAAGGAGCAAGAGAAGGATGGGAATACAGGTGTGATGACAGTTGCAAAGGTGAGAGAAAGGAAAGGGATCTACAGGACAGTGTGGAAAGAAGTAGGGTCAAGTAGTTAAAAGATGAGAATTAACCCTGCATTTAAATTCCTGGGGGTTGTAACCGTCAGGAAATCAAGAATAAGGAAGAATAAGCAAGAATTTTTCCGCACTTCCCACAGGCGGGAAGTGCGGAAAAAGAAGCTGCGGGAGTAGAATTGTCGTCTGCATTTGGTTGATCTAACTGTGAATGGCTGAGACACAATTGCCAGTCTGGGTGCACGAGTAAACACCTGTTGCGTAGACACCAGTGACTCAAGCTCGTTGGAACAGAAGCCATGGAAGTATATATAGAACAGACAAAGGGAATCCACTTCTAGTCGGTGGAAAAATGGCTGTAGTCGATTCTCCTTTGGAGTCTGTCAAGAGCACGGAGATGAACAGCGGGGGCATCTGACCATACACTCCTGATCAAAAATTTAAGACCACTTAAAAATCTTTAAAAAGAAATTTTTTTTATGGATAGATTTTAAACTCCTCCCACTTAAGGTTACCAATACTACAATCTTAAAGGTTATGGAAACAAAAAGCTACATTCCAAACATTTTATTTAGAAATTTACATTTTTATAAAATGAGGCGATTTACACATGATCAAAATTATAAGACCAGGGGTATAAATTGTTAGATCTATGGCAATTCCAATGTTTTTAGTTCAGTTAGAGATTAGCAATCACTGCGTAAAGGTGTTACCATGCCTAAAGCAAGCAAACTTACCAAAGTTGAGCGTTCTCGAATTCTAGAATTCCATAAGCAAGATTTGTCACAGCAGGCGATCGCAGCTAAGGTAAATCGCAGTAAAACTGTGATTTGCAACTTTCTAAAGAACAGTGAGAATTATGGAAAAGCAAAATCCTCTGGTAGGCCCCAAAAAATTTCTCCTGCATTGAGTAGGAGAATAACACGGGTTGTTATGAAAGACGGGGGACTTTCTTCTAGTCAAATTAAGGCAGTCACAGATGCTGATTGCAGTCCCGTAACCATCAGACGACACTTAAGACAAAAAGGCATGGTAAATAAAAAGCGTAAACAAATTCCTCGGCTGCTTCCACGTCACAAGTTGGACCGCTTAAAGTTTGGTTGTGAATACCAAACATGGGACATTGAGAAGTGGAAGTCCTGTTTTCTGATGAGAAAAAATTCAATCTCGATGGTCCTGATGGCTTCCAACAATAGTGGTATAATAAAAAACATGCCTCCTGAAATTTTCTCTGCATAGTGGTGGAGGGTTCCAAATGGTATGGGTTGCCTTTTTCTTACAGAGGAACGATGGAGCTCCAGGTGATGCAGGGTCGTCAGAGAGCGGCTGGTTGTGTTAACATGCTACAAAAAGCATCTTTGATGACGGAGGGCCATCGTTTGTGTGGGGATGGATGGTTATTCCAACAGGATAATGCTGCAATCCATGCTACAAGACGGACCTTGACCTTTCTACAAGAAAATGGGGTCCATCTCTTGGGACATCCTGCATGCTCACCGGACTTGAACCCAATTGAAAATGTTTGGGGATGGATGACAAGAGATGTTTATCGAAATGGCAAACAATATTCAACAAAAAATGAACTTCGTGAAGCCATCTTCAGAAGCTGGAGCAACATTCCCCGCACCTTAATGAAAACGCTTATTTCTAGCATGCCCGACATAATTTTTGAAGTCATCAAAAGCAGTGGAGGTAGACTTCATTATTAAATTTGGTTGTTAAATATTTTCATACACTTTTTGCACAATTTCGTAGAATTTTTGTCTCTGGTCTTATAATTTTGATCATGTGTAAATCGCCTCATTTTATAAAAATGTAAATTTCTAAATAAAATATTTGGAATGTAGCTTTTTGTTTCCATAACCTTTTAGATTGTAGTATTGGTAACCTTAAGTGGGAGGAGTTTAAAATCTCTCTGTAAAAAAAAAAATTTCTTTTTAAAGATTTTTAAGTGGTCTTAAATTTTTGAACGGGAGTGTATGTGGCAGCAGTACTCTATGCACGGAAGAATGGTTGATTTGTATATATGCAGGATGGTTTCAGGTGGGGGAAAAATCCTGGCCCGACACAGTGACCCAACCTTCTTAGCAGTGGATTTCGCTTTTGACTCAATGTAGTGGTTCCACTTGAGATCAGAGGAGAGGGTAAGGCTGAGGAGGCACAGAGTATTGCTTTCGGGGAGACTCGCTTGGTCCATGCTTATGGGAGGCAGAAGAGGTTGCCTGTGATGATTGACAGACAGCAGCTTGGTCTTAGACGCATTGAAATGTACAAGCCACTTTTTACTCCAACTCACCACAGAGTGTGGATCCCTCTCAAGATCGGCAGCAAGATTATGTTTGTCCGGCACGCCTGGATTCTTACTGACGCAGGAGTAAATTGTGGTGTCATCTGCGTAGATGCCTACCTGGCTCTTGATCTCGTCTGGGAGGTCATTTATGAAAATAAGGAAGAGCGTCGGGCCTAAGATAGAGCCCTGAGGGACACCAGCATTTGTACAGTAGGGTGTAGAGGCATGCCCATTCAGGGCGACCTTCATTATGCGGTTATGAAGGAAAGATTGGATCAGATCATGCAATCGTCCGATAATACTGTAACCCCGTAGCTTACATAGAAGGGCAGCGTGCCAAACCCTGTCAAAAGCCTTGGAGATGTCCAGAGCAACAGCACGAGCTTCGCCGAACTCCTCGAGGGCTTGAAACATATACTCCATCAGCATGATCGTTAGCATGTCGGCCGTGGACCTGGCAAAGCGGAAGCCATACTGCCTGTCGGAGAAGAGTTTATGGGCAGTAAGATGCTAAACTATTTCAGCATTAATAATGGCATCGAACACCTTCCCGAAAATAGGTAGAAGGCTGATAGGGCGATAGTTGGATGGGTCCGAGGGTTCACCAGAGTTCTTAAATACAGGAACGACAGAAGAGGACTTCCAGCATGCAGGAAAACAGGAGGCAGAGATGCAGTAGTTATAGAGTTTAGAGAGGACAGAGGAGAGTTCAGGGGCACATTTATGTGACAGCTTCCTCTGAGTTTCAGGGTCGGAAACGAGAGAACGGAGATCTTACTGTTGTAGCAGTCAATCTGGAAATGACCTAGACAAGGATCAAGAACAAGGGACATGTGATAGAGATATGCTTTCTTCTCCCACCAACAAATGCGCTAAAATAGACATAAATTAAGCAAAGGAGAGTGAGTGTTTTTCGTCAGGAAATTTCATATGAAAAGTGTACTACTGTTCCTCAGTATAGCAAGCGTTCTCAGTCACCAGAATGGGTGTGAAAACTGCTTCAATATCCCAGCCTGAGTTACGCTTGAAATGGTTTATTGTATGTTTTGTGACTTATTATTCTTTGAATGATAATAACGAAAAATCATTTACCCAGGTCAAAAATAAAATCTCAATATCATAATTGTAAAACTGAAATTAATTGAACTTAAATAATTTGCAAATTGTTTAAAATTCATGTCATCAATTAATGTTAATTTTTTTTTTCACTGAATCAATGCTACATTACATGCAAAACGTTTGGGGCCACTCTTCATTTATTTTAGAAATTCCTTAAAATGAAATATTTTTGTATTTTTAAAGTAAAAAATGAGATTTCGGTAAGTAAAGTTTGCTTTGATTTTGACAAAAAGTAAGCACTTAGCTATATAATTTATCATACAACAGCATCATATTTCGTTTTCGTCAATAAAACCACCATTTGCCTTAATTACTACTTTACAAATTCTTGGCATTCTTACCAACAAAAAAGTAGATGGCGCACATTCCGTCCCACTCATTTTTCAAGCACTGAAAAATCTCACAATCACTTTACGGTTATTCTCTTCGAAACCTCTTATCCAGTTCATCATACTAATTCAATGCAGGAGAGATCAGAATACTGAAGCGTCCAAGTCATAATTTCCAAAAATTTCTTTTTAATGTTTTTTTTTTTTTTTGAC
The DNA here is from genome assembly GCA_037127315.1 of Ascarosepion bandense. Classification (NCBI taxonomy): domain Eukaryota; kingdom Metazoa; phylum Mollusca; class Cephalopoda; order Sepiida; family Sepiidae; genus Ascarosepion; species Ascarosepion bandense. The sequence goes on along the minus strand of JBBBDQ010029540.1, from coordinate 331,264 downwards.
TCAAGGTAATTTTCACAAAATTTGTTATGAATGAATGAACCGTTGTCTTGGGGTAATCTTTTACAATTATGCGTAAACCAAATTGTATAACATGTCTTTTCAAAATTGAATGATATTGTCTTTCTTGTTTTACTTGATCTGAATCAAATCTCCAGTCCACTCTCCACCAAATTACACCAACACTATAATAAACCTACCAACAGGCTTGACTGTTAGAACCACACTTTCATCATTCAGTCTAAAAATAAAATTACAAAACTATGAAAATAATGTCGTAATGGTATAGTTTTGTTAGTTGTTTTTTTGTTTTTGTTTTTAGCAAACAGTGACAATTACATATGTTTGGTTTACAACATTAGTCAATGCTAATTTAATATTTAAAACCTATCTTAACATCTAACTTAGTTGAAAATGTTGGTAATCTCCAAAACTCAACTGAGGGGTTAACGGTGAAAACAAAATATATTGTTTCTTATATAAAATTTTCATAATTTAGCTAAATATGTTCGGGAAAGACGAATACAAATTTGAACTTTTGGTAGTAAGTGAAACCTGAAGAAAGACCTAAAAATAAAAGCAAATACACTTCAAATTTTACCATCCATTTCATCCAATACTAATTCAATGGCAGGGAAGTCAGGAGATTGAGGTGACCAAGTCATAATTGTCAAAATTTTGTTTCTTTTGACGCGAGGATATTTAGATATAATTTAGAGTGCTTGGACTGTTGTTTTACTAAAAGGAGATTTTTCCCCCAGATCGCATGAATTGTCTTTTTTTTTTTTTTTTCTTTTTTTTTTTTTCACGATTCCCTTAACTTCAATCAAATCTCCAGCCCTTTAGGGAATCTTGAAAATCTATTGAAGAGTTAATGGTGGAAACAAAATATAATGTTTCTTATAGAAAATTTTCATGATTTAACAAAATGCATTTCCGGACAGACGAATCCAAATTTGAATTTTTGGGAAAGAGGCCGGAGGAAAACTGGAAAATAAAAACAAATACAAAGTAGGTTCCTAAAATTTATGGTTTACTTTTTAAAATATGCAAAATTATTTCATTTGAAGGTGTTTTTTAAGGAAATTCAGGTTGACGTTAAACATTTTTTCTCTCTGCGGTGTTTATATCGGGATCAGACTTTTCGAATTCAATTTGAAAGCCATTTATTTAGTGTAGCGTCTATAATTTATGGGACAGACAAACTATTTGGTCTTATAGATTTATTTAAGGTTATGTACAAAACAATTTTATTATTTTATAAAATAGGTATTCATAGCGAGATTAGGCGGTAGATGAATTTTTCCTTTCAAACAAAATTTGCGCCCCTTCTTATCTTCACCCAGAAACAACCCTACCTCTGCTCAGATATTCAGATCTTAATTGGATGTGCATATCTTCTCTTGGCGAATTGAGATGGGCTACAGTAATCATCCCATGCAGTTCCACAGATTTGCTTACCAGTTGCCTGGGCATTTCCCATTTTGAGGTTGATGCACTGTGGATATCTGCATTATGGCTGGATGTCAAGAGTATTTTGTTTTTTGGATTTTTGTTTTTTCATTTGAAATATGAGGCAACCAAGGTGTATTGGAAGTTATATCTAGACGCATGGCAACACAGTCGAAGCCTGAATTATCCGACCTGAATATATTTCTAACTGAAGGTTACGCATTGCGTTTAACAAAACCTATCGACGTATTGCGCAATTTGGATGCGTTGCATGTGTGCAGTATAACCTTATGAGTCTCGGTATCATGATGGGTATATTCCACTCAGACTGATTTTTCCCAATAACTACTACCTTTTGGAACACATTGCAAAGTGAGTGCATCTCTTAACACTACCAACTGAACATTTTCAAGTCATAGATCTATCGTTATCTATCTTCGTAATTCTCATGATTTTCTTTCCTATGATCATCTATTTCATTCCTAACGCACGCTTCGTTAATCATTAATAATAAAACTCTACCTTGAATGGCTCCAGAAACTTTTGTTGGGTAAATATTTGTAAATTGTACCCATCGTCACGTTTTTGACGGACTGCCCACTCACTCAATAATAATATTAATAATGATTTATATATAATAACCTGTCATTTTAATTAATTTCCATTGACCTAAAATAATAATAATAATAATTTACATAAAATAATAGTAATAATAATAATAATTATTATTATTAGTAGTAGTAGTAGTAGTAGTAGTAGTAGTAGTAGTATACGTTTTCTGTATACTGAAAGCTGCTACAGAATCTTACTGAATGTGGTAACGACATTATTTTTTTTATTTTTTTTTATTTTTTATAATCATATTACACCAAGCAAGGCAATTTACTGCCACTTGTGCGCAGGGGGTTACATAGGAATAAAGTTATGAGAAAGAGTGACAGGTTATAGGGGATGTCAGAAAGTGGGTAAGAGAAGAATGAGAATACTGATGAGAGTGGAGTGGACGGAAAAAGGAGCATGAGAGAGAGGATGCAAGTCAGTGAGATAGAAGATGACTATTGACCTTAATTTAAGTTCTTGGAGATTGTAGCTGTCGGGGAAGCAATAAAACGAAGGGAATTCCACAGTGCGAGAAAATAAGCTGATGAAGTAGAATTTGCGTTTACATTTTATTAGTTTCACAGTAAAAGGGTGGGACCTAGTTACTAATCTTGTGGCTCGAGTAAATTCATGCATAGGGGGCACCAGAGAGCTAATTTCATCGAAGCAGAAGCCGTGAAAGTATTTGTAAAAGAGACACAGGGAAGCCTCATTGCGCTGGTGAGAAAGTAACTGTATCCTAGCTGCCAATTCGGGATCGATCACATTACAGATTCTCCGTTGGATTTTGTCAAAGACCCCTAGGTGGATATCAGATGCACCAAACCAGATATGGCAGCATTATTCAATGCAACAGGCGGGTGGTAGATTTATATATGTGCAGGATGCACCCAGACGGGAAACCTAGACAGCGAAATAAATCCTACTAAAAAGGGTGTGAAAATTCGCATCGCTAGAGCCCCCACCCCCACCCCGCTCTTTGAATAAAATGGATGTAATCTGGAAATCTGATCTGTCAAACAAACTCAAAAAAAAATTTTTTTTTCGCGCCACTGTAAACTCGTTCTTTAATGTATCATGCCACTGTTTGGACATTAATTCAAACCCAAGAATCTAAGCTTGGTGGAATCTACACTCGGATGCTGAGAGCTATGTTTATTCTCTCTTTGAAACAACATCCAACTTAAGAACAGCACTATTAAACCATTCCTGATATTTCTAAAATCTCACACAAACGCAGGATGTGTTTTACAGGACATTATTATTTTTAATTATGAGATTGGATAATACCATAATGATGACGGAGCAAGTAAAAATACAAAGTTAGAAAGATCTGAAAGCGTGAACCAGAGAAAGTTCAATTTTCTTTCTTTCTTTTTTGTCGCACTTGGCATTATTTCTAGGAATCTTTCTGCCTCGCAGGACGCCTTGGCGACACCTGACATTATTGGGAGTGCGCAAGTGGTGGTACTTCTTAAAAATAGTTAATGTGCTGGGAATAGTGCTGTCTCTCCGACCAAAACACCTCAAGAGTCAAATCAAATAATAATAATAATAACAGACAGAATATTATTAGAATTCGTCATCCAGACACAGCCACCCTATCCAAGCAAGTTCCCTGGATCTGATAACCGTCAATAAGAAAAAGAACGTACCAGATCGTGGTGGATCACAGACTGAACGTGAAGAAGAATCGGAAATTAGAGAAGTATCAGGATCTTGCCCAAGAGCTAATTATTATATGGAAGATGAATGTTAGGATCGTGTCATTACTGGAAGATACGCTTGGAACTCTGCACTGGGAAGACTGAATTGGAAACATGAGAAAGAGTGGCATTTCTTGGATTCGTTTGTGTATCAGCATCCCTTTGTTAGCGTGTTGCTCTCTAGCTCAATAACAATAAGTTTTCTGTATCTTAAGAGCTGTTTCTTAAACCTTACTGGTTGAGATTATGACAAAAATTGATATTCTAAAAGTGTCTTATTAAATAGTGTCTGAGTATTATAATGGCTGAGTATTATGTGTTATTGCGCGTTATATTACGAAAGATTCGGTAATTATTGTCATAATTAATTTCAACAATAATGCTGCTGTCGATGTAAAGGCAAACTTGAATCATAGCTTTCGTCTTTTTTCTTTTTCTTGTAATCACTTCCGTTTCTCAATCATCATCTTTCAATTCCTCCTCCTTCCCTTCCTTTTCAGCCATTTTGTTTGTCTTTTCGTCTGGCAATTCTTTTCGTTATCCTAGCGTTTTCATTTTGTTTATTTTTTTCTATCTTCTTCATATCAGCTTCCGCAAAATCACAGATGTAACGTCCGCTTCCTTCATTCTTAACAGATTGCTCTCTTTTTCTCTCTTTCTTTTCATTCTTTATTCTCCCTTTTTTGACGTCTTTCTTCCTTTCATTACTTTTTTCTCTTTTTTTTTTTATTGTCTTTCTTTCATTTCATTTAATTCCTTCCTTCTGAATAGCGTAAAATATGGAATCGGTTTCTGAAATCTCATGACTTTTCTTGTGCATCCTTCAAAACTGTCATCCATGTCAGAAAGAATGCCAAGGAGCTTTCAGGGATTTTTTTTATTGTTGGTGTTGTTTTTATTTCACAACTGCATTTGTTTCATGCGTATGAGCATTGGTGTGTAATCATGGGGAAGGGGAAGGCCGTGACTCATGCTATAAAGATGTTGGTCTACGAACAAATGATGTCGGTATAAATATGTTTAGTTCGATTTTAAGCCTATGAACGTGCATCCTGTCCATGAAAAAGGCCGAAACGATGCATGCCAAAGAGAAAATTTTCTGTCTGAATGAAAAGAAAAGTTCTCATTGTCAGCACAATTTGTATTCGGATTATTGTATCCATGTTGCTCTTATCATAAAGTTTCCCGCAATTACTAAAACAACAACGATGTAGACAATAGTCCACGGGAGAATGAAGTAATGATAACTTCTCTATGTGTATGTGTGTGTGAAAGAAAAAATATATATATGAATTGTTTGAACATTATTTTTTATCGATACTCATGTTTAAGTAGATATTCTGTTGTTGTTTTTTTATGAAACAGTATTATATATTTATATCTACCGGCCTGAGTATTTACGATAAATTTTTATTACGAAAATGTGTGCCATTCGGCAGGATTCGAACCTGCGACCCCTATCTATATAGGGGAAGCTACCATTTGATCTGGTAATGTCTTAGACCTCTAGACCACGAAAAGCCTCCAGTTTAAACGAGGTTTTTATTAAGCCTATATAACACAATTTTCGATCCATCGTAAACAAACATATCTACTCTGAAATGTATCGTAATGTCAACAAATGTAAACATGTTACGGAAATCAATATGTTTGTTTACGATGGATCAAAAATTGTGTTATATAAGTGTGGTTGAGAGGTCTAAGACATTACCAGATCAAATGGTACCTTCCCCTATATAGATAGAGGTCGCAGGTTCGAATCCTGCCGAATGGCACACATTTTCGTAATAAAAATTGATCTTAAATAATCAGGGCGGTAGATATAAATATATAATACTGTTTCATGAAAAAAAAAACAGACAATCTACTTAAATATGAGTATCGATAAAAAATAATGTTCAAACAATTCATTTCAAATTGTCGGTTGCTTATAACCAAGTTTCGTTAAAATTCGTTGATTTCCGAAATGTATATATTACGATGTTTTCCTGTGACTTGAAGTTTACTTGAACTATGATAAAATATAAAATAGCTAGATGTCAATAAGGGATAATAATAATATCGGATAATTTTCATGTAGGGATTCTCTGAGACATTAAAATTATTTTAAGGATTGCACAAGGTAAACACGTAGAGGAACCCTGTTTTTTCTTTTCTAAGTCTCTCTCCTCTTTCTCTCTCTCTGTCTCTGTCTCTGTCGCTCTCTCTCTCTCTCTCTCTCTCTCTCTCTCTCTCTTCGTGTATATGTATATATGTGTATGTGTGCGTGTACGCGTGTATGTATGCTAGTATACCACCTAAGTATCCGTTATATATATATATATAATGTGACGGTCTATTTTTGTTTGTCTTAAACTGTATGCCAGCTTCGATAGACTTAACAAATATGTGCTCTCCTCTTGGGTTTAGCGTCTGATCTGATGTGCTTTAGACTGCTCAGCTACGCAGAACCTTACAGATATATTACAGTTAAACCTTGTTGAACACTGACGTTCTGTGTGGCATGGCCAAGAAGTATATAGTAGTTCGGGTCGGACAGTGATTTCTCCTATAAAGGGAGACACAAGTTTCGATTTCTGACAGAGAGCATATTTTGTGGAGACAAATGGAAAAAACATTCAGTGTACTCAAATATGGCTATCCGCATACTAATATTTTAGAGTGGTAGGAAATAATTTAATCATTTATTATACATATATGTGTCTGTAGGCAGCAAAAATTGATATAAAAAAGTTATATTAAATTCATTTCATTCTTTTCCGTAACTCAGAAGAGTCGTTGGGACGCTACATGTACAGCAGCTGAAGCAGAAGTGGTGTTTCTTTGAGCACGACAGCTTGACGAAGCCCAATGTCTACAGGCTGATTTAAAATTCAGAGTTTTCTTTCTCCTAGACCGGTTGCCACCAAAGGCTATAGAACCCAGTCTGTCCTGCTATTTACCCAGGGGAGAAGAGATGGATTCATACCTTTCCCAAAGATATACGTAATTGCATTTAGTTGTATTAAATAAATATGAAACCTAAAGAGATATAGGTTTGGGTCTACAGAATGATGCTGAGAATGAAACTTTGTATAATTTTGCCATACGTTTTATGTTAAGATGCAACTTATTCTAAAACTGGAAAATATAATAAAATATTAAACGGACAAGTCCTGTCACCTGAATTTAATACTACTTTATATATATATATATATATATATATATATATATATATATATATATATATTAATAAATATACATATTGTTCTACGCCGATGGCACAACTCGGAGTTTCATGCGTTATGGAATCATCAGGTACATATTACAAACTGACCGTTTAATAGATTTCAATTTGAGTTCACTTCACTCGATGTTCATGGGAGATAAAACTTTTATTGTTAGGTTACTGTTTTTTAATATATCACGAGTAGATTGTAAATAGACAAAGATCAAATGGAGATAAAAAATAAAATTTAAAAAATCAAAATGCAGGAAGATTCAATTAAAGAGGTGTAATTCATAATTATTAATAGTAATATTTGCGGGAGAAAGAAAGAAAGAAAGAAAGAAAGGGAGTGAGAAAGAAAGAGGCAAACGTTTAGAGGAATTCGTATCAATCAGGGTCTAAGAATGTAAGTAAGTATTTTTTCTATGGCAGCATGTGGTCATTAATTCATTATATTTTATTATGTAGATTAGGGTTATTTATATGGTTTAATATGACAAGTTTTTTCTAAAGGCATAAGTTTTATCTTTCTTTTTTTTTTAATCGTATCACCCCGAGCAAGGCGGTAACGCCACTGATGTGCAGGGGGCTACATAATAGTGAAAAGATCGGAAAAGAGAAAGCCGAAAACCATATCCTAAACAGGGAACAAGGGATGAGCCTCTTAACCTGTTCAATAGACATGGGTGGAGCGTGAACCGGGCGATAGATAGATCTATCTACACCAATTGAAAAAAAAAACATGGCGGTGGATTACTAAGTTTTAACTTAGTAAAAGTCCAGTCAAGAGATATCTGCTAAAATCAAGAATTAAATTAAAGAAAACCAATTAAACATGAAAAGCTTAAAATTTAAAATTAGGCAGGAAAAAAAAAGCCTTACTTTAAGAATATTTCAAACAAAACAGAACTCCAACACAACACGAGTGTCTGAATTTTGGTCACACCAAGATGGTCAATGGGAGTCAAATTACGGATGGCAGAGGGGAAGAAAGTAGACAGACTAATATATGGCTGAAGAAAGAAAGAAAGAAAGAAAGAAAGAAAGAAAGAACAGTCAAGAGATATCTGCTAAAATCAAGAATTAAATTAAAGAAAACCAATTAAACATGAAAAGCTTAAAATTTAAAATTAGGCAGAAAAAAAAAAGCCTTACTTTAAGAATATTTCAAACAAAACAGAACTCCAACAACACGTGTGTCTGAATTGTCTCCTTTTCGACATAGGAAAATATGTATATTTATTAGTATATATATAATATTTCCGTTCTTACTACATTGAGCACTGTTTTATTAACACCTGAAAATTATTATTAATGAGTGAACCCCCATATATATATTTATTAATTCACATAACTAAAGCAATCCTTACAAGTAAAACGCTCAATATTAAAAAATAGTCCATATAATGGTAAACAAATAAATAAATGTATAAATGTTAAAACTTATCTTCCCGATTGAGAGTTTCATAGAAATGCCAGCTTATTTCTAAGCACACACATACACACACACTCATACATGTGTGTGTGTGTGTCTGTGTGTGTGTGTGTGTGTGTGTGTGTGTGTGTGTGTGTGACCTAATTCTAATATGTGGTGTCTTCAGACGATTTATAGTAACTGATTTTACCGTTTTTGTAAGAACGCTCGCATTTAATAACTCGTTTACAAATGAGGAATATTCAAAAGTTCTACAATATAATTGTATTGAACACTTTTTAATACAACTGTGTAGTGGTCTATTTTCATTATGACCAAAAACTAAGTAATTAGATAATCGATATATATATATATTAAAGAATTAGCATTAAACTAAAGCACCAGAAAAGGTTGATTACATCTCTTTATACTTAATGTATACTTAATTTCCGAGTGACCTAGAGTCCAGTCAATGAATAATGGCGCCTGACTGAAGATGACATTAAAACGAGAAGCTGACATTCCCAATGCCGTCTTGATTCTTCTTTCCACACTTTGAATATTTATCGAGTTAACTACTTATCTCAATAGATAGATAGATAGATAGATAGATAGATAGATAGATAGATAGATAGATAGATAGATAGATAGATAACAAAGGCAAGTGTTAATGCAGTCCTAATTTCTTCGTACATGCTACTGGTAGTGCTGTGGTTAATGTGCCGAGCACATAACCAAAAAGAGTTCGTTTCTCACTACGTTCCAAATGAATCTAATGTCGATACGGTTCAAATTCTCCAATCTCTTATTTTCCCTGCATGATTTTAAAGCAGTTCTTAACAAGGCGTTTTATTATTTTCCTTTCATATCCTCAGACAGTTTTCTAAATATTCATATCAATAATTATAATATTTAGCTATATTAAACGTATATTTGATGTTTATACATATCTGTTTTTTCTTTTTTTTTCTTTTTTTCTTTTTTTGCATTAGATAATGACAATTATTCGAGTGACTTTCTCCATTAGTTGTAATAACGCTCTTTTTTCGTTCATATATTCAGACAGCTTCCCAAATATTACAATTTTAACCGAATCATAGTATTACAGCACTTATGTTTTTTGTCTTTTATTTATAATTTTTTATTTCTTTTTTCGTTTTTTTTTTTTGGGGGGGGGGGGGGGTTATTTCGTTGTTTTTCTTTGGTTTTCTTTCTTTCATTCATTCTTATAAGCTACCAACCAACGATTTCATTTTTAATTTTGCCAGCTATATTTTTTATTTCTTCTTTTATTCTTTACCCTTCCCGATATCCCGTCATTTTTTGAGTACACATTTCTTTCCGGTTATTATTATCTTTATTCATGAATCCGCGTAATAATCTTTTTTTATTTTGCCAGGGAATGTCGGTAAAAACTCTATTTTTCCTTTTTTTATCTTTCTTGGTTAATATTCAGTTTCTAGATGTCGCCGTCTGAAAAGAGAATAAAAAACATTAGTCTAAGAAACAGTAATTAAATGCAAGCAACCGTAACAAATCAATCAGTGTTATCGTCATTCACATTTCTGGCACCGACATTAGTAATGTCAGCGCGGTGACAAGAGAGAAAAACCGGAGCTGCAACTCTAGAATGCAACATAAATAAGGTAAATGCTTTAATGCCAATACGGAAAAGCCTGGAATTTATTCAAGAGTGCGTATGACGAAAATGAATTCTATCCTTTTCAATGTTTCTGTCGCCCTCATGACTTGCCCTCTAAAGCTGACCACTTTTTGCCATTTAAAAAAAACTTTTTTTCTGAATCACACGCAGAATTGTGGGTTTGTTTGTTTGTTTGTTTGTTTGTTTGTTTGTTTGTTTGTTTGTTTGTTTATATATATTTTTTTGTAATTCTACAATCCACTGAATCATATCGCTACGCTATACGTCAGCTCGAGCTACCATATATACTGGTACCTTATTCGAATAACAAATATATATATATATATATATATAGCAGCATATCTTTATTCCAGCATGTTTCATTAAATTCTCTGTATATATCTTGAAAATGATGGAAAGTATATGGCACTTTTCTTGATAAATATCATCTTAACATAAAGAACTAGAAAGGATTATTATTAAAAAAAAAGACCTATATCTATATTATTTAATAAAACATGCTGTAACATATCCTGGGTAAAAGCAGTCGGATGTCTAACCGTACTGATGAGCTGTGATACAGCGAAAGAGATCTGTCTGTGGATAACTACATATATATATATATATATATACATATATATATATATATATATATATATAAGAACGGCGAAGCTCGAACTTTTGCCCTGGATATCTCTGAAGCGTTTGACAGAGTCTGGCATGCTGGTCTTCTACTCAAGCTGCGAGGCTATGGTATAACTGGACAGTTGTTTGACCTAATCCAGTCATTCCTTTCAAATCACACAATGAAGGTAGTACTGAACGGACATGCATCTCGATACTAACATACGAACGCGTGTGTCCCTCGAGGCTCTATTCTACGCCCCACGCTTTTCCTGATCGTCATTAACGATCTCCCCGATGTAATAAGATCTCAAGTAGGCATATACGCTGACGACACTACCGTTTACTCGATCAAAAATCTGTTGAGGCTGAAAAACCGGACCTCTCTGCTAAGCTTAAAAATGACCTTCAAACTGTGGTGGACTGGGGTAAGAAATGCCTCATGAATTTTAATGCTTCCGAAACGAAGTTGCTATCTGTTAACTATCACAGACAATCGATCCTACCCTCCATTAGCATGGGTACCCTCCCTGAAAGAAAAACACTGCGCCTCCTCGGGTTAACTTTCTTAACAGACCTCAAGTGGATTGACTATATCGAATCCATGGTTAAATCCCCTGCTAAGAAAGTCGGTTCACTGTGTAGGGCCAATAAGTTTTTCCCGTCTGAATCCATCCGGCTCAGATGCAGTCACTTTCTCACCGACGTAATGTGGCTTCCCTATGTCTCTTTTACAAATACTTTTACGGCTTCTACTCCGATGAACTTAGCTCCCTGGTGCCCCCCCTATATATGTATTACTTGAGCAACAAGATTAGCAACTAGGTCCCACCCTTTTACTGTGAAACCAATAAAATGTAACCTCTACTTCTACTCCCTCAGCTCCTTTTCTCGCACTTTCCACCCGTGGAATTCCCTTCCGTATACTTGCTTCCCGACAGCAACAATATCCAAGAATTTAAATGTAAGGTCAATAGTCATCTCTCATCTCACTAACTCGCATCCTTTCTCTCATGCTCTTTTCTCCGTTCACTCCACTCTCATCACACCAGTATTCTCATCCTTCTTTTACCCACTTTCTGACACCTCCTATAACCTTTCCCCCATTCTCATCACTTACCTCTTATGTAATTATGTAACCCCCCCCTGGGCACCAGTGGCGGTGAGGCTGCCTTGCTTGTGATGAAATAGTATATATATATATATATATATATATATATATATATATATATATATATAAGAAAACCCAACATAATTAAACTGATTGATTATGTGTAGAGTTTTCTTCTCTATATATAATCTTGCTCTGGATAGTATACATCGAGCTCTCTATTTTTATCTATTTAATATTTTATATTAATTAGATATTTTTTTAGAATATCCTTTCCGTTTTTACGGGTTTGCCATTTTATCATTCATAGATAGATAGATAGATAGATAGATAGATAGATAGATCCGTCAATGTTAACTACCTGATGAGACATTGTTTTTCAATGTCGAAACAAATGTACAATTTTGTAGTAGTTTACACATGTTCTAACATAATAACTAATTAATAATATATATATATATATTGGCTACTTTTTTTTACTTTTTCTCTTGTCTATTTTATTCATTTTGTTCCTTTACAAATACACACTATCTGAAAATATTTTGCACACACATGTATATTTGTGTGTGTGTGTGTGTGTGTGTGTGTGTGTGTGTGTGTGTGTGTGTGTGTGTGTGTTGAGTTTGGTCAATATATAGATGTTTCAATGCTGTATGCTTGCATGTTCGGGTGGTGTTATGGATAAAGTTTCGGAATGAGAAATCGGAGAGCCGAGCTCGAATACTTTTGGAAATGTTATTAATCCATCTTTTCTCCTCTTCTGGATAAATGGAACAAACTGGGCTCTCTAGTTTTGGTTGGCCACTAGTCTAGGAGAAGGAAAAACTCTCCTTTAAAGAATGTGTATTTGTCTTTTTAAATAAATTGTTGTTTTTTGTTTTGTTTATTTTTGTTCTGAATGTTGTCAAGCTATATTTCTTGTTAGCTACTGAGTCATGGAATTTGATAATTGTGTATTTGTAATCCTTCTTTTAGATATGTAATCCTTCTTTTATATATGTTTCATTCAGGACAAATAACACAGTCAGTCAGTTAAGGGTAATACGCTTGGCCGTTCATGGCTTTAAAGAGACATAACTGACTGGGCAAAATATTTTAGTAAGTTGCCATTACTTTCTGTGGTAGGCTATAGAAGGTTATAGAACCGAATCTGGCCTACTATTTACCCCATAGCTGGAAAGATAAGAGATGGATTAATACCTTTCTCAAGGGTATTTGCGTGTAAATGAATGCAACGAATTCGACTGAAATTTGAACTCGGCTACTCGATTTCTTGTTCCGAACAGATATACACTACAATGCACAACGCAAATGATAATGTAATGTTATTATATAGTCGTAGAAGGGGACTTTAGTTGTAAGGGAATGCAATAATTTTTTGATAATATTAGGTGTGATGGATGGAAATGGAATTGAATGATCTTTAGATACAGAATTAAGAATTATATCGATGCTGACATAACAGGGGCGTTTGTAGAACAATGTTAACAAGTTCAATCTTTGCCAGGTGAAGCAGAAAAAGGTTCAAATACTTTATTATTTATAAATAAAAATATATATTAAATATTTGGCATGCCCAATCTTAATATAATTTTTTGTCTTTAATTGTCTTTAACGCCATTATATATATATATATATATATATATATATATATATATTATTATTATTATTATTATTATTATTATTATTATTATTATTATTAAGTGTAGGATTTTTCATTTTTATTAATAATGCTTTCACTATTTTTCATCATTTTTGTATGTGGATGCTAATGCTATTATGTACAACACCAAACCAAGGTACGGTCACGTCGCTTGATCTTGAAAATTTATTTATTAATGTACCTGTGACTGAATTCATTGATACAATAATTAATTCGGTGTGTATATATATATATATATATATATATATATATATATATATATATATATATTATGTGGATAATATGTTAATTTTTTAAACGGTTTGAATAATGTCTACCGGCCAGCGAATTTTAAAGAGGATAGTTGAAAATTACTGAGCCGTACGATCCCGCGATATAATGGTTAGCAAAAATGGCGTAGTCTTTGTTGATTTTTTATGCGTATTTCTGGGCTTTTCTTCCCTTCATCAGCAATTCTTTATATTGATTAAATTAAAGCAATAAAATGAAGTCATTGCTGTTTCCCGTCCGTGTTTGCTATCAGCACTGCATTATCTGCGTATCTTATACTGTTCAGATTGGGGCCGCCAATGACGAATCCTGTCAAAACTTCTAGTTCTGTCATAATTGTCTTGTTGCATTGGTTAAATAGATTGGGCGAGAACACACATCCTTGTCATACACCTACTTTCTATTTTTGTACATTTGCTGAACGAATGCAGGCGTTTTGCTGCCTGTACAGGTTTTTAATTCTTCTAATACCTTTCCAGAATATGTCTAGGTTGCCGAGAATCTCCGTCAAGTCTTCGTGGCGTACTTTGTCGAACGCATTTTCGCAGTCTATGAAACACAGGTAAACGTCCTTCTGCATTTGTTTTGCCCTTTCCGATAACATTCTGATTCAACTAGAATTCGAACGCGGCTCCCCGATTTCTCGTTCCGGGCTGCACAACGCACGTCCCGGTCGAAATCACTTGGACAAAACAACAGAAAGACATTAATATCAAACAGTTTATCAACAGCTTTCATCCCAATATACAATATCTAATTCGAAAACTGGAAAATTACTATAAAATTGAAACAGACAGACCTTGCCAGTCGCATTTAATCAAATTTGTTGATAGATAGATAGATAGATAGATAGATAGATAGATAGATAGATAGATAGATAAAAAATCACTAAAAAAAGGTACTGACGAATACCAAACTGCTGACCACACTTAAAGAGCCTCGTGTGAAAGGATGCAACCGACCCCACTGCAGTGTAGGCAGCTACCTATTAGAAGACAACGAATTATACTTCAAAGACGGAGCCTAATTCAAAATAGAAATAATTTCTCGTGCAACTGAGAGAATTTAATATACATAATAACCTGCAAAGGTTGCCAGAAACATTACACTGTCGAAACCGGCCAGATAAAGGGTGATAGTTCATCACCAACAAATTAAGGCTTTCCACTCAAGAAAATACTCCTCAGTCAACATATAGAGGAATGCGGCAAAAAATCTCCCTAAATTTAATTTCTTCCCAGTTTATCAATGAGACAACAAAATCACCTAACAAAAGCACATTAATAAAGAAACTTTTTTATCGGCGATAAAAAGCTCAATTCATTGCATAAACCAGTGGCAGAGCTTCAAAAATATAATCTATCATAATTTCGATACTATAAGCGACATACAACACCAGCTACGACCCTTGATCTTTTCATTTAAGCAATGCATAAGCGTCCACACGTGGGGGTATACACATTTACAAACTTTTAAAATGCTAAAACCGAAACCGGTTAATGTAAAATATGTTTTTTCGAAAACCCACAAGTAAGTAAAACAATTTTTGTTTTAATAACTCTCTGTAGACATACATTTATTATAAATATCACAAATAAACATTAGGTGTTTTTGACAAATACTTTCTCTCTCTCTCTCTCTCTCTCTCTCTCTCTCTCTCTCTATCTATCTATCTATCTATCTATCTATCTAGCTAGCTAGCTAGCTAGCTAGCTAGCTATCTCTCTCATACACACACACACAGACACACACTCTCTCTCTCTCTTTCCCTCTCTTATTCTCTATATATATACATATATATACACGCATACACACACACACATATATATATACATATATATATTTTACACGCACACACACACACACACACACACACATATATATATATATATATATATATATATATGAACAAGAAACAAAGAAGATATTTGCAATGTTCAAGACATTAATTTAAAACAGTGCTCAATATAAAAATAGAGCAATGAATATTTATTATAAATTATACTTTAGACCATGTACAAACTATAATCTACTACAAAATTGTACATTTTGTTTCGATATTGAAAAAACAATGTCTCATCAGGTAGTTAATAATGATGCTTTTCTTTCTGAAAAGAACATTCAAGAAAACTCACTTACTTTTATTTTTGGAAAACTTTTTATACGAGGTAAAGAGGCTAGAAAAGATAAGAAAGCAAAAAGAGAAATCAAAATCGGGAAAGAGGGAAGAGAAGGACACAGAGGAAATAAAAAGCAAAGAGGAAAACAAGAAAGAAAGAAAGAAATGAGAGGAAAGAACCAATAAAAACGGCTCAGAGAGAAATAGGCCCCAAATTTGGGTAGGAAGTAAAAATAGATAGATACAGATATTGATAAATTGTAGTCTAAATTACGCAAAAATGAAAATGACTGACATCTTGTTTTAACAGATATATTTCCCTAAATAACACAAAAATATTTTGAAATACTAAAAAGAAAATTTATTCAATAAAATCGTCATTGGCTTCAACCTCGAGGAGGTTGCAGGCTGGAGAGTTAGGGAGCCAGATACAAGGGATAATGTCGTCGTAGAAATTGTCTGACAGCTATAATTCGGTTCTCCTGCTTCTCTGGTATAGTACAGAGTCCTGTTACCATATATAAGGCACCGTAGCAGCTATTTTCTTGATCCAGGGCATCACTTCCTCCTCAAGACACTGTTGAACCTGAGGCCCTGTGGAAATAAAATGTATGCATAACGTCGATATCACGAGTGATTACTCCAAACACTTTCGTAATCACCATTAAACTCATCCAACTCTTTCCCAATCCTCTGCAATAAAATATTTTAATGACATCTGGTATGAGGGAACTTTTGACAATTTATTTTTATTTCTACATATTTGAAATTATTTGCTAAAATAATGTAAATTGCCTTATATTTTTAGTAATGCCTAAATCTATTTATTTCTGACAACATGGATCTCATATGAAGAATTTTAAATAATATTTTAAGTTACTGCCAAAACTGTTAAAAGCAATTGAGCTACACTGTAAAAGAAGTAAACATTACTCATTATTATAATTTAATACCGTCAAAAAGATGACGCTGTTGATGTGTTACCAGAAAGTAACACCTGAAGACTATAGAGCCCAATCTGTCCTGCTATTTAATCCATAGCTGGAGGGTATAAACGGATTAATACCTTTCCCAAAGATATGTGTGCGTAAGTGAATGCAAGGAATTCAACTCTCCGATTTCTCGTTCCAGGCCGATATTCACTGCACCACAACTAAACCTGGTCGGAATAAATTACGTTTATATATGCACTTCTTTCATCTTTTTACTTATGTATTTATACTTTGAAGCGTATTTTAACCCTTAAAAGACTAAAGTACATTATACGAATATTACTACACCATATATATATATATATATATATAAGGATAATTTATGACTATTTTCGTTTTAATTATGAGCAAAAATTAAGAAAATTATTTTCAGCTTTTTTAGATGAAAAAAATGAAGAAAAAACTACTAAAACAAATGTTTGGTTTCTAAATTGAATATTGCTAACAGATATATTAGAGCCATTTTATACACACTAGATCTATATATTCTTTGCGCTAAGCTGTTTTCCGCTTGGTTTGATTGACTGATTTGTTTTTTATGACTTATCAACCCTTTACAAGTTGCTTAAAGCCAGAAATTATTTTCAGTTGGTAAGAACTTTTAGTTGGTAATAAGGATTTCATTGATATAAATCATACTAATTAACCCATAACAGATGGAAAAGAGAAGGATTAATATCTTTCTCGGTGTTATTCGCGCAATTGAAATTAGAACTCTGCTCTCTGATTAACAATTCCGAGTCCTTAGCCATTAAACCACCCACACATTCAAGCTTAAAGCACCTGGTAATTCTAAACGGCTTCTTATCTGGATACTAACCAGGCTCCACGTTGCTTAACTTCATTCACTGTACGAGAACCTGTTTTCATCGGGATATGGCCGTAAGCCTTGCCTCTTTTCTTTTCAAGAAGTATGAATAAAAACATTTATCTTGGTTTGTTTCTTTATCTTTATTTACAGCCAAATCTCCAGGATATGACGTAATCTCAGGAATTCTCGAGTTAACAATTAGTCATCTCCACTCAAATTATGGATGAATGATGTCCTCTCCCCCCCCCCCCACTACACTACCACCAAAAAAAGTTTAAAAATCAGTTGATAATATCTGCTGAATGAAACACTAATTGACGATGCTCGCCGTCTAAGGACTGACCATAAACTACAATTTTCATATAATTGTGGTGCAAAAATCTGCAAGCCAGCAGATATTATGGTATGACCCCAAAATTTCCAGTTATTTGTTCACGCTACAACTTACTTCTGAAAATCGTTAGAATGTTCACTTTCCGACAATGAAACCGGCGTTCGAATCGTAATATGATCGATTTTTCAGGAAGGTGATTTTTTAATGTTATTGGCCTGTAGAAGCGATCTTAGCGTGCGACTCCTTTGGAAACCATACTATAGGTTGACGCAAGCCTTGTAAGTAAAATTACGTAGACAGACTATCGTCGATGGTTGAACTAGCACGATGCTGCAAGTCATTGTGTCCGGGGTTTTGAGTGTGCTGGCCTTGTTCACACTGTTGATCGCGGCAGTACCTCTATGCGGTAGTACCTCTATGCTGAGCAGAGCTCAGTTACAGTTTCTCTTCCAGAAACTGTAACTGAGGTCTGCTCAGCATAGAGGTACTATAAACCGCACGTGAGCTCTGTGAGTGTTGAAAAAAACAAATATGTCTCAGCAGGTGTCTGCAATAGGGATTGGGTAGTCGGCCTAGGAGGCAGGCATACTCGGATATGTGCAGCCAATCATTACATTAATTACTTCTGAGGAATTATGCTGTAATAATCCGACAATACATAAATATGTGACGTTATCTCAGTCGTATAAAATCTGCTTCATATACCAGTGCAATTTTGATATGAAGAACGACAGCTCAGGTGAAGATCTGAAAAGACGTTAAAGAAGATAAGGTTAAAAACCACTTTACTATATCATGAAGACGATGGTGATGTGTGCTTTTACTTTCAGATTATGATTTATTTATTTGTGTTTTGAAATCTACAAAAATTTCGACATCGCTAACAAACAGCATGTCTCCTTCATCGCTTTCTTTATCGTATAATCAGTCGCAATTGCATACCAGTCAAATTAGCGACATCTTTTCAAGAATCTAATGCGAGAGAAGGAGGAGAGGAAAAAAAGAATCTATACATATTGGCGGCCCTTTTCAATTCACTAGAATGAATTTACTTCCTTAGCAATCAACGAGCACCCACTTCTACCGGGACACGATTGCCGAGTTCTTTATATAAATAATTCTATTGAGGTGACGTGTCAACTGCAACCCGCAGGAGTGGAAAAAAAAATGGCGGCGTAGAGAGACGATTGTGGCGACGGGATTAGATTAGCGTTGATCAACGAACAAACAACTCAGCTCTGGAGAATGAAGAAACGGTTGACAAGCTCTCTCTCTCTCTCTCTCTCCCTCTCTCTCTCTCTCTCTCTCTCTTTATCACACACATTTTCTTCACTACTTTTCTCCGTTTTTCCTCTTTCTCTTCCTATCTCGCATTCCTCTCTTCACCTCTCTTTTTATTTTTCACTTTTCTGCTCTCTCTCTCTCTTTCTCTTTCTCTCTCTCTCTCTCTCTCTCTCTCTCTGTCACACACATTTTCTTCACCACTTTTCTCCGTTTTTCCTCTTTCTCTTCCTATCTCGCATTCCTCTCTTCACCTCTCTTTTTATTTTTCACTTTTCTGCTCTTTCTCTTTCTCTTTCTCTCTCTCTCTCTCTGTCACACACATTTTCTTCACCACTTTTCTCCGTTTTTCCTCTTTCTCTTCCTATCTCGCATTCCTCTCTTCACCTCTCTTTTTATTTTTTCACTTTTCTGCTCTCTCTCTCTCTCTCTCTCTCTCTCTCTCTCTCTCTCTCTCTTTCTTTCTCTTTCTTTCTCTTCCACATTTTCTTCGCCAATTTTCCACCTTTATCCTCTTTCTCGTTCCCATCTCGCATGCCTGTCCTCTTTTTCTTTTAATTCTCACTTTTATGCTCCTCTTTGTCCCTGCTCTCTCACTCATTTTTTCGCCTCCCCCTACACACACAACTTTGCTTCTTCTCCTTTTCGTTCCCTTCTCAAATGCCTCTCTTTAACACTTTCCGTTTATTTCTAACTTTCTGCTCCTCTTTCTTTCTCTCTCTCTCTCTCTCTCTCTCTCTCTCTCTCTCTCTCTCTCTCTTTTACTGTTTCATCCTCAATCGATCTTCATTTTTGAGGTATGAAAGAGTGGTGTTCATTCTCATGTCCACACACTCTTTATATCTATGTGAGTGTTCGTGAGTGAGAGATATAAAACTGAATGAGAACACGTGTGTCTGTGACAGCTCCACAATTTCAGGGATTGATTGATTCGTTTTCTACGGCTTATCAACCTTTTGAAGATTATTTAAAGCCAGAAAAATACTTTAACATTAGCAATGTGTTTGCAAAACGAGATTTCTGAGTTGTCTAACATTCTTAATGCTTATTCATTTTTAAGCTTACATAGTTTTAATTGATGATTGTTTAATTATAAAATAGTTTCTATTGGATTTAATTTACACCCTGACTCTTCCATATTTTCACAACTTCGTTTGCATCGGAGATAATACTCAGAGATTATTGCTTTCTCATCTCATTTTAAGAATTCACGATTATTAATAAAAATGGGCGTTGCTTGATTTTAGACCAAAGCAAAGAATCTTTCATTTCATCACCAAGAACGTAGTTGTCAAATTTAATATATTTTCAATCTGTGGATTTCTACTCGCTATATAGATCGCTTTCATTGGGTCTTAATCGACATACTTTTTATAAAACAAGAAACTCAAGACACACTAGTCGTTGCCTGCTGAACACTATGATAAACGCCATTTTGTTTTGCACTGGAACATTTTAATGCTTCCGAGTTTCACTCTAAGAAAATTGATTCATTCAAATACATTGTACCATTCAGGTCAGTAGTTTCCATGAGCTGTTAATATATATGGTCTGTCAATTGATAAAAGATATAATGTGCAAATGCATGCTTTGAATAGATAGATAGATAGATAGATAGATAGATAGATAGATAGATAGATAGATAGATAGATATGAACATAATAAGATACATACATACATACATACATACATACATACATACATACATACATACGAACTGAGTAAGTGTTATGGACCAGGTTAAGATCCGTAAAGAACAACACGACCACAAGGGTAGGAATAACAAATATATATTAACAAGAAATAATACAAAATATGGAAGGTGTTACTATGACTGTCAGTCTGGTTTAGAGTGAACTACTACCAACTCGACTCTCTCTCTCTCTCTCTCTCTCTCTCTCTCTCTCTCTCTCTCTGTGTGTGTGTGTGTGTGTGTGTGTGTGTGTGTGTGGAATTACAGGTAAAAACCCATGACAGTAAGATAGATATGAACAGATATCGATAGATAGATAGATAGATAGATAGATAGATAGATACAAACATACATATATACATACATAGTAACATAGATAGATATGAACAGATTGAGATACATAGATAGTAAAGAGGCTGTGATAGATAGATAGATAGATAGATAGATAGATAGATAGATAGATAGATAGATAGATACATATATACATACATAGTAACATAGATAGATATGAACAGAATGAGATAGATAGATAGATAGATAGATAGATAGATAGATAGATAGATAGATAGATAGATAGATATGCACTTATTCCCCCTCAGTCTATTGCAACTTGAAACCGGCCAATAATATAAATAATAAAAACTCATGGTGCATCAATGCAGATCCCGTTTATCATAAAATCACGTCAACTGATGCTTGTAGACAGTCATAAAACGACAAGAAAAATACTAAGGTTTTGGTGATCAAGGCCATCCATAACGAACAGTAGGGAAGAGGGTTGAAAGGTTGGACTAACAGTTGTCTCCCTACCCTCGTTGCCTCGTCGTAATTACCCCAACACACCGCCAGGATGTGACAAAGGAATTTGGCGTAGAAAATGAGACCCGCCGCTCTAGTCATTAGCAAAACGAAATGTAACACGTCAGTAATGTTGACGATGTTATCGTAATGGCTGATTCGGTGCACCTGGAATGCCAATATGAGGCGAATGCACTTAAAACGATCAAAAAATAAGACTTTTTAACATCCGGACGGTAAATCTTTTCAACGTGCAAGCTGTGGACACGATAGCTGGGCTTAATTGCAAAGAATAAAACAGTTTTATCTTCTATGGTTTAAAAAACGTCCCTTAAAAGCGTCGGCGGAGTTAAAAAAGCGTTTGTACAGTTTTTGGTAAGCGACGAATTGATCCCATTCTACATTTTTTTTTTTTCACAGACGAAACATTGCTAGCATTTTGCTACACTTTCGCTATTATCATGTTCGATGTTCGGGTACATTACGCTGAATGGTTCCACCAGTTCAGGCCTTCACGGCGAGGACTCACCTTGCCACTTAAACGGAGTTGACTCACTTTCATTCCCTTAATATGCCGTCAGTGAGAAGGAAGTTCCACTCAACCCAAGAGCCTATCAACGTAGAAGCTTATTAAATGAGGAGGTTGTAATAAGAATGTGCAGGGAGGGTGCGATGTTTACATATTATAAAAATATATGTGATAGATAACAGTTAACGCTCTACTTGAAGAGAATATGTTTTAGTGATTGAGAAAGCATCCTCTGGGGAGGCTGTACCAAATTGTAGCAGAGGAAGCTGTCGAATTTACTTCTCAACAATGGAATATAATGGGAAATGATGTGTCGATTCACCATACATGGCATAGTTAGTCCTAGCTATAACGGTGCATGACACGTGAAAACAAGGAATGTAGTTCGCCTAAATATCTCCAGAAAACAGTATTAAAGTAGCAAGAGGCTAGTCACGTTTTGTCTGTGAGAAAAGGGTTGAAGGGTGAAAGTTTCTGCTGCGGAGCCGAGCCCCTGACCAGTTCCTTCTACATACCTGGCTTGAGGGTTAGAAAGGGTTTAATTATTGCGTAGCGTGTTTTGGGCACATAGATAGACTAAGCACAAATACCGATATACTTTATAACGATTGTGCCCCTGACGCAAAAAAAGACGGCAAATTATTCGAGAGGATTATAATTAGCTGTTTCCTGACAGGTTATCTCCCCTGAGCGTGACAGTAACAATAGCGTGAATAAAGGATAATAAAAAATTTACTGTTACTTAATTTTTATTTTTAATTGTATAGTACTCAATACAAAAGTATAGCTGAATATTATTGTAATATAATTAATTCAACAATTTTGCAACACAGAATTCCCCATGTTTCGGAATCAGATTTTAACTGTGACTTCAGCTTCAAGCGATCATTTTTGAGGTGACTAACGGAAATTTTTTTTTTTTTCCAAGAATGAGCCGTTTTTTGACTTACAAGGTATAAAAAGCTTCCGGTTAGGTTCTCAAATTACAGGGTCATATATCTATTTTTAACATATCCGTGCTAAAAGATTATCAAGTTTACCGCTATTTCCTTTTCTTTTTTTTTAATATTTTAATATCTTTTTTTAGGATGTGCGTTGTGGTACAGTGGATATCGGCTCGGAACGAGAAACCGGGAAGCCGAGTTCGAATTCCAGCTGAATCCATTGTATTCACTTACGCGCAAATACCCTTGGGAAAGGTATTAATCCGTCTATTCCTGCCAGTTATGGGTTAAATAACAGGCCAGATTGGGTTCTATAGCCTTGGTCGGCAACCAGTCTACCGCAGAAAGCAATGGCAACCTACTGAGGGATAATCTTCTGCCCAATCAGTCATGTCTCTTTAGAGACATGATCGCCCAAGCGTGTATCACGTATGGCACCTAGACTGACTAATTTCTATTTTGATTCGCACCCAATTACATTTTTTATAAACTATTTGTGTTTAAATAAAGCCATAGTGATTTTTAATTCGTTATTTTGTCGATTTTTGTCATGTATGTTTATATTTCTTTTTTCTTTTTTTCTAAATTTTATTTATTATCTAGTGTGACGTTTAAACAGTGTCTACAAAACACTTTTTTTTAATTAGTAAATCTTTATTTTTCATATTTCTGATAATATATATTTTCATGTAAGCACAAAAAGCATAGGTCGTTTAAAGGCCTACATGTTGGTATTTATAAATATATAAACCCCCAGCATTCATTGACCGAGAAGCCAGTACTACATTCCGATGAAACATAAAATGTGAAGGAACTACTGGATGAGATAGATAAATTGTCGTCTGAATGAAGCAAAAATGAAAGTACCACTGACGTCTCATTTTAACAGATATATTTACCAAAAATGAACAAAAATATCTTGAAATACTAAAGAGTAAATTAACTCAATAAAATCGCCATTGGATTTAATCAGAACCTACAGACGACTTCGGAATCTCATGTAACTCCTCTGGACAGTCTTCTTGTCGAAGTTGGTGAATACTGCCATAGACCTAGACGTCAGTTCACCCTTGGTGTTACAAGGAATGTTGTTGGTCTCTAGCCCCAACATAATAATCCAGTGGGTTCAAATTTGGAGAGTTAAGTGGCCAGATGTAAGGAATGATATGGTTGCAGAAATAGTTTGACAGCCATGACTGCGTTCTCCTGCTAGTGTGGCATGGTGCAGAGTTCTCTTACCAGACAGAGGGTCTTCCAGAAGCTACACTCTTGACCTAAGGCAACTCTACCTCCTCAAGGCACTTGATGTAGGCCTTCGTGTTGAGTTTGAGGCCCTGTGGGAAGATGAATGGAGGCATAACATCGCCATCACTAATGATCACTAAAAATACTTTCATACTCACCATTAGGCTCATCCAACTCTTTACGAATCCTCTTCACTATTCTCAGATTGGCACCCAAACACTCTAAAATATTTTATGGGAGCTTCCGGGACGAATTCCAAACAGTACAGGATGCCATTTCCAAATTTCTAGCGAAATGGATTGCGTCATAGTGCTTTTTTCCCCACAAGCGGTATCCAACTGACCCGACTATACAGTGCAGCCGACAAAATTAAAAACAATAAAATAGTGACAATCAACCCATCGCGTCCTTTATTTTTGCCAACCCAGTATATTCTTCTATATTGCCTTATTATGACATAAGGCTAAATTGAAGAGAAAAACGTCGAATAATACTGTATTGAGATATTTTGTTCCAGTGCTGATTACGTGCATTCCTTTAAAATCAGTATTTCGATATATTGCTTATTTAATTTGGGTGGAACACTAATACATAAAGTTTAGTATACGTGAACGATTCAATAAGCACTCATTTTCAGGTTTTTGAAAATTAGTGCATATAAAAGAAGACGCTCGTCTACGTTGTTATATCGGTCGCAGAAATACAATATTCGACCGCTTGGGTAGGCAAAATCGAACAGGGTTTGGCATCAAGTGAAGTTTCGACATTATATTGGTTCGTAAATTCTTCATCTCTATTGATAACTTTTGGGGTGTGCATGTCCGGAAATGACCAATCATTTTCAACGGATGAAGATCAGCATATCTGTTACTCTGGGGGAGATAGGTTACTTCTCTGTAAATTAACAAAGAAAGAAGGCCTGTGAAAAACAAAGACAGCTTTCCAAAACCAAGATAACTTTCCGTCTACTTCTTCCATCCAGAATTGATCTGTAATTCCCCTATTCACCACCTTGATGTAGAAAATCAGTTTAACAATTTGAGAGAATGCCTGACTTCCCTCTCTCCTAATCAGGTTTTTCACTTGTTAAAGACGTTTCTGGTAACACGGAGAGAGTTGAAGACTAGAAAATTATTTTGAGAATGTGCGAAAGGAAAAACGAAAGATAAAATAATGGAGTATTTTCCGTCAAACGGCTCCTCAAAGTTCCAAAGGAAATGTCCCGAGGTCATATGCGAAAAAAATCTGTAATGGAATTGTTATTCTTCTTATCTTTAATTTATGCGTCGTGTTCCTTCATGGCGTAGGCAATCGTGGTCCTCCACAGCTTCCTGATCCTTGTTGCTCTCAATATACTTTGTCCTCTTGTTCCTCCCAAACCCTGCCCTGCCATCCATTTGCTTAAGCCCATCAAGTATCTCACGCGCTGTTTCCCCTATCTTTCTTCCTCTCTATCCACCCTTTGGGTGTCAGATTCTCCAAGCCTTCATTACGTGTCCAAGAATCTTCATCTCTCTCTTCCTGATGAAAACAAACTGTTTAAGAGTTCAATATATATATATGCTTCTTTTGTACATTTTCCAAAAATAATTTTCATCATTTGTTTTAGAATATCACCAGAAGAACAACATAGTTCTGAAACATGAATTTTTTGGTGTAGTAATGAAAATGCTTTATAAACTATTGTAATAAAAATATTACAATATCCTTCAAAAGACCAGTCCTCCGGATTTGCCTCTTCTTCCACTGCTCTGTCTTCTAAAAATGCTAATAACCCACCCACAAAAATAATTTCAAATAATACCTTCATCTTCTATGTGCTGTATGGGATCATGGCTCTCCACAACTTCCTATTCTTTGTAGCTCTTAGTAATGTTTGTCTTTTTACTTTCCATTGCACACCCTGTTCTGTATCCGTTCAGATAAATGACTGTCTAGTTAACTAGTTTGCATGGTTGACGATGGGGTCATATGTATAAGAGGGTCATCTTATTGGTGAAGTATGTTAGGATACTCTGCTAGGTTGATGGCTGATGCTAACCTCCAAATGAGTAATTCATTGCGCCTACTTGGGTTAACAAGTTGCTGATATGAAGTGGAAAGATTACATTTAACCAATTGTCTGCTGACAGGAAATTTTGTTTACTGTGTGGTGCTAGACAATCTTAATGACATATTCATAAGTTTACTATTCGTCCTTGTTTTGAATATTGCTGTCAGATCTGGTCTAGTGTCCTGCTATTTATTTAGAGATTCTTGATGAAATACAAAAAAGAATCTGCAATGTCATTGGTCCTAACTTGGTATCTCAGCATCAGTCGCTTTCTCACTACTTTAATGCAGCTTTCCTGTGCCTTTTCTATGAAATACTTTCATTGTAATTTTGTTGTAATGAACTGTCTTCTGAAGTACTTAGAATTTATTAATTTAAACGCAGTACTAGATTGGCGGCAAGGTCTTATCATTTTACAGTCGAAATAGCTAGATGCAACTATAAGTTCTATGCTAACAATTTTTTCTATCGAATTTCTTGCTTGTGGAACTATCTTCTGGCTTCTTGCTTACCCAGTCAACTTCGATCTTCAAAAATTGAAATTCAATGTTTTATCTTTTGTCTTCATAATTCCTGTTTTCTTTTGTTTTGTTCTTGTTTTTTTATTAATAGTGCTTTTTTTCCTTGTATTCACTAACTCGCGGCACACCACTGGCGTTGCATGGGGTGAAAGGATTCATTTCTCAGCATCTTTCGAGAGGAGATTCTTGGCTGGTGAACAGTCTCTTTTCTGTGACGTGTTCGTTTGACTTCCTACGGGCAGACTGTACCTACTGAGTCTTACTGTTCAAAGAGAAAAAGCGTTACATTTCAATGAGCGAAACGCATTAATCATGCGACTAATGACACTACTTGCATATAGAACCCAGTCTTTTGCTGCTATTTATGCATAATTGGAGAAAGAAGAGATGGATTCATATATTTTCCAAGAATAAGTGAAGTAATGAATTCGAGTGGAATTCAAACTCAGCTCTCCGTTTCTTCTATCCATTACTCCAACGAAAAAAAAGCCTCTTCGCCCGCGGCCTAGTGTCATTGGAAGCGGACGACTACTTTTCGACGAATCGCTCATCATTTTGTGACGTTGTCGAGGCAAGTAATTCGAGATCCTAATCGGAACTCAGTGCTTGATCTCGATTAATTCAGCGACAGAAATAGGAAGTGTCTTAACATTCCATCGAATATGGACATTTCTTTCGAATTTATCGACATTCTCGATCTTAGCGATAAATTTCAAAATGAACATGCTAAGCGTGTAGAATTATTTATGCAGCTCGAGTAAGATGTAACATTCTACCTACTTTGAGAGATATTAAAGTTAAGACAGTCGACTTCGAACTATTGTGTTCTCCAAACTTTCATAATATAGTTTATTCGGACCATAGGTTAGTCCAGGTTAGGATAAAATTAGATAAAACTAAATAGAAAATAACTGAATATTCAAATTCAACAGAATTTCCGATTGGTTGGTTGGTTGGTTGGTTGGTTGGTTGGTTTGGTTGGTTATGTTTCCAGCATATCAGCCTATCTGAGTTATTTCATACAGAAATCTAAATTAATTGTCTTTAGATAATAATGGTTTATAGTAACATAAATTTTACTAATTAACCCATTTCTGAGAGAAGAGGTGGATTTATACTTTTCTTATGGGTATTTGCGCGTAAGTGAGTATAAGAAATTTAAGTTGAATAGGACCTCGTCTTCCCAGTTGACAATTCCAACCCATATCCATTGCATCAGGCGCGCATCCAAGCATGCAACACCTCTTATTCACAAGCTGCCACCCAATCTTTGGTGATTCTTCGGGAACCGGTGTTTCAACGTGGTGAGGATTCCTGGGGTTAGCTAATACTAACCCATACCTTTTACAACGGGTATTTTCGCCTAAGTGAATATAAGAAACCTAACTAGAATTGGAACTCGGCTCTCCGATTAACAACTCCGAGACATTATCACCACCCGCACATCCCAACTTACTGCACCTGGTATTCTCAAGCGATCAGCCATCTATCTAGTTCATGACCAGACTTGACGTTGCTTAAGTTCGGTGATTATTCAAGAATCAATGTTTCAACGTGATGCAAATTTCCGGGGTTAGCCTAAAATAAGCCAAATAAATAGAGATGTGAAAGAACGATTGAGACCGGTGTGATAAAAGAACTTGTTGGGTCAAATACACGGCCACAGTTTCCTGAAAAGTTCCTGCCACTTGTTCTGGCACGGAGAAGGCAAAAACGAGAATTGCTGGTCGTTGGTAAGATTAGGGGGAAACTCTGAACAGTAGAATGCCAGTTCTCGGAAGCTCCCATAAGTTCCAAGGGCAATGATCCAGCCAGCTACGTCGACAAGATAAGCGCAATGAGACCAAAGTACGAATCAAGTTTTGAGAATAAAGAAAAAACTCTCCACATAAAACACACATCATATATCTACCTCCAGTTCCAAAGTCATTATCTTCCACATCATCTAAAATGATTACTCTCACTTTCAATCTCACATAACAAAATCTTCTCAAAGAAGGCAACACCGACAAATGCATCCCCTGCTCCTACAACTCTTAAGTCACCCCCCAAAAAAATCAGAAAGTACAAAAAGACATATCTGTGGAAACAAATGAAAAATAAGAAAAAAAATATAAGCGATTCAACAGTTTAGGGGAAGACCTGTGCTGGATGTGGAAGAAACGAGGAAAATGTTTTAACACAAACCCGGAAAATTAAAAATATAAAATATCTGATGAACTTTAAAGAATCTCACTCGAAAGACGTTGAAAATCAGGGAAATTTCCATAACTCCAAGGTGTTAATTTTGGTGCGATCGAGACAGGGATCCCAACAATATGTGCAAATATGGGCAATACTTGAAAAGGTGAATGACGCCTTTGTGACATTCCCTCCCCTGGCGCGAAAAAATTAAATCAGTTTTGTTCGGGGTGATCACTCTTTTTGTTCACCCATCTTTTTATAGAACTCTGAAATTAAAGTTCCCTCTGGACACTGATCAGTGACAGCCCTCTCAAAAGTGAAATGAGCCAAGACAATGGAACAAGCTGTCGATGTCCTCTCTCCAGCCATGTTTAATGCAGATACCCAACGCTAATTGAACTGATCATGGTTCTCTAGTTGGCTAGCGAGCAAGTCTTTGAATGCAGCGTGTGCTCTTGTCTTCACAGATCCAGCGAGCAGGCTTTGCGTGCTGCATGTTACCATAAAGGATACATCTCTTCGTCTCATTGGGGTTTTAACTGCCCAAGGACCATGTGGAGTGGCCTGATTTGTTTCGATGGATCGAGCCTCCTTGCTTATTAAGAAGGATCAAGCTCTTGTAGTGAGGGCTGGGTTAAAGAGAATGTCATCTGAGGCAACGAATGTGGCCGCCGAACTGTGTGCAGAGGAAGTAAGAAATACATTCAATAGGCATATCGCGTGCGTCACATTGCCGGATAAGCGGACCGTAACTACAAACGCGGGAATGAATGAGACGTTTCGTGACTACTTTCAGGGTCTGTTTACTTTGAAGGCCAGCCTGAGCTCTTGTAAGTTCAATGCCTATTTGGCCGACTTTCTTCGCTTCGAGGCGGCTGAAGCGGCTAGATGCGAGGGTTCCGTTACAGAGACTGAGATTTAGAAGTGTTGAAGCTAGTTGTTCGAGTCAAAACTTTGGGATTAGATAGTCTTTCTTACAAATCGTAATTGAGGCAGTCGCCCATTCTTGTTTCCTTGCTGAAACTGATTCAATTGATTGGAGCAAGTCGACAGTCGTACTTTCGCACCTGGATCCGACATCTGCACGCATCCCCAGGTGTGCTGCTGGAAGTGAAAAGAGTATGTTCGAAGCTTTTTCTCTTGTCTCGCTCCATTCATCAAGGTTGTCCACTTTTGCCTTTGCTTTACGTTCTTGCGTTTGAGCCTTTCCTTTGTAATTTAAAGGTGAATCCGGTCCTACGAGAAATCTTCTTATTTGGTGCTACCACTTCGGCCAGGTACTCTGTCTATGCCGACGTCCTTTTGGTTCTTGTATCAAACAGAGCCGACACGAAAACCAAAAAAGTCGCTAAAAAATCAGAGGGTACGAGACGATGACAGCGGTTGATCTTAACCGAGACAGGTCTGTTGGCTTGCAGCTGAGCGCGTGGAAGATAGTTTCTCTTCCTAGACCTTTCCTCTGGGCGGACGGGCCAGTCAAGATACTCCGCATCTGGTTCGGTTACAATCTTTTGTTGAAGTAGAATGGTTGGAGATACGAAGGAAGGTCGAGAGCACAGTTTGTTTGTGGTCCCGGAGGAATCTTTCCTTAAAGGGGAACGCGAAAGTGTGTTTCGCTCATCTACGCATTTCTCCTTTACCGACTCTCCGGTCATGTCTCTTTCGATATATGACAGACTAGCAGATGATTTTCCTACAGTAGGTTCCTATTTCTTTCTTTGGTAGACTGGTTGCCAACCAAGGCTATAGAATCCAAAATATCCTGCTATTCAATTCTTTTATTAACATCAGTCAGTTAAATGCCATATGTGATACACACTTGGGCGATCATGTCACTTTCGATATATGACTGACTGTCAGAAGACTATCCCGCCAGAGGTTGCCATTTAATTCTGCAGAAGAACCGCACGTAAATTCATGTCGTTGGAGTGACCAAATCTCATCAGATTGGCCATGAGAACATTGACAGAAAAAGCACCACGTGCCCACTTTACGACGGAATTAAAGTGATTGACGCCTAGTTGCCAGATTTCTATCTCTCGAACTCTTCCTTCTCTCTCTCTCTCTCTCTCTCTCTCTCTCTCTCTATTATCTCCTCCATACATGAGAGACTTGAGTAGATGGATGGCAGAGCGATGTCTGAGCGGAATAACACGAGAAGAGCTTCTTTTATTAAGGAAGGAAGGCTTGGAGTACCTGATGTGCATGGGACAGACAGATGGAAGAAGAGACAAGGGAAAGCAACGTGTGCCAAACTTGAGGGACTTCAGTAGATGGATGTTAGAGCGATGTCTGAGCGGAATAACACGAGAAGAGCTTCTTTTATTAAGGAAGGAAGTCTTGGAGTAGCTGATGTGCATGGGACAGACAGATGGAAGAAGAGACAAGGGAAAGCAACGTGTGCCAAACTTGAGGGACTTCAGTAGATGGATGTTAGAGCGATGTCTGAGCGGAATAACACGAGAAGAGCTTCTTTTATTAAGGAAGGAAGTCTTGGAGTACCTGATGTGCATGTGACAGACAGATGGAAGAAGAGACAAGGGAAAGCAACGTGTGCCATACTTGAGGGACTTCAGTAGATGGATGGCAGAGCGATGTCTGAGCGGAATAACAGGAGAAGAGCTTCTTTTATTAAGGAAGGAAGGCTTGGAGTACCTGATGTGCATGGGACAGACAGATGGAAGAAGAGACAAGGGAAAGCAACGTGTGCCAAACTTGAGGGACTTCACTAGATGGATAGCAGAGCGATGTCTGAGCGGAATAACACGAGAAGAGCTTCTTTTATTAAGGAAGGAAGGCTTGGAGTACCTGATGTGCATGGGACAGACAGATGGAAGAAGAGACAAGGGAAAGCAACGTGTGCCAAACATGAGGGACTTCAGTAGATGGATGGCAGAGCGATGTCTGAGCGGAATAACACGAGAAGAGCTTCTTTTATTAAGGAAGGAAGGCTTGGAGTACCTGATGTGCATGGGACAGACAGAGGGAAGAAGAGACAAGGGAAAGAAACGTGTGCCAAATTTGAGGGACTTCAGTAGATGGATGGCAGAGCGATGTCTGAGCGGAATAACACGGGAAGAGCTTCTTTTATTAAGGAAGGAAGGCTTGAAGTATCTGATGTGCATGGAACAGACAGATGGAAGAAGAGACAAGGGAAAGCAACGTGTGCCAAACTTGAGGGACTTCAGTACATGGATGGCAGAGCGATGTTTGAGCGGAATAACACGAGAAGAGCTTCTTTTATTAAGGAAGGAAGGCTTGAAGTACCTGATGTGCATGGGACAGACAGATGGAAGAAGAGACAAGGGAAAGCAACGTGTGCCAAACTTGAGGGACTTCACTAGATGGATAGCAGAGCGATGTCTGAGCGGAATAACACGAGAAGAGCTTCTTTTATTAAGGAAGGAAGGCTTGGAGTACCTCATGTGCATGGGACAGACAGATGGAAGAAGAGACAAGGGAAAGCAACGTGTGCCAAACTTGAGGGACTTCAGTAGATGGATGTTAGAGCGATGTCTGAGCGGAATAACACGAGAAGAGCTTCTTTTATTAAGGAAGGAAGTCTTGGAGTAGCTGATGTGCATGGGACAGACAGATGGCAGAAGAGACAAGGGAAAGCAACGTGTGCCAAATGTGAGGGACTTCAGTAGATGGATGGCAGAGCGATGTCTGAGCGGAATAACAGGAGAAGAGCTTCTTTTATTAAGGAAGGAAGGCTTGGAGTACCTGATGTGCATGTGACAGACAGATGGAAGAAGAGACAAGGGAAAGCAACGTGTGCCATACTTGAGGGACTTCAGTAGATGGATGGCAGAGCGATGTCTGAGCGGAATAACAGGAGAAGAGCTTCTTTTATTAAGGAAGGAAGGCTTGGAGTACCTGATGTGCATGGGACAGACAGAGGGAAGAAGAGACAAGGGAAAGCAACGTGTGCCAAACTTGAGGGACTTCAGTAGATGGATGGCAGAGCGATGTCTGAGCGGAATAACACGGGAAGAGCTTCTTTTATTAAGGAAGGAAGGCTTGGAGTATCTGATGTGCATGGAACAGACAGATGGAAGAAGAGACAAGGGAAAGCAACGTGTGCCAAACTTGAGGGACTTCAGTAGATGGATGGCAGAGCGATGTCTGAGCGGAATAACAGGAGAAGAGCTTTTATTAAGGAAGGAAGGCTTGGAGTACCTGATATGCATGGGACAGACAGAGGGAAGAAGAGACAAGGGAAAGAAACGTGTGCCAAATTTGAGGGACTTCAGTAGATGGATGTTAGAGCGATGTCTGAGCGGAATAACACGAGAAGAGCTTCTTTTATTAAGGAAGGGAGGCTTGAAGTATCTGATGTGCATGGAACAGACAGATGGAAGAAGAGACAAGGGAAAGCAACGTGTGCCAAACTTGAGGGACTTCAGTAGATGGATAGCAGAGCGATGTCTGAGCGGAATAACAGGAGAAGAGCTTCTTTTATTAAAGAAGCAAGGCATGGAGTACCTGATGTGCATGGGACAGACAGATGGAAGAAGAGACAAGGGAAAGCAACGTGTGCCATACTTGAGGGACGTCAGTAGATGGATGGCAGAGCGATGTCTGAGCGGAATAACAAGAGAAGAGCTTCTTTTATTAAGGAAGGAAGGCTTGGAGTACCTGATGTGCATGGGACAGACAGATGGAAGAAGAGACAAGGGAAAGAAACGTGTGCCAAACTTGAGGGACTTCAGTAGATGGATAGCAGAGCGATGTCTGAGCGGAATAACAGGAGAAGAGCTTCTTTTATTAAAGAAGGAAGGCTTGGAGTACCTGATGTGCATGGGACAGACAGATGGAAGAAGTGACAAGGGAAAGCAACGTGTGCCAAACTTGATGGACTTCAGTAGATGGATGGCAGAGCGATGTCTGAGCGGAATAACAGGAGAAGAGCTTTTATTAAGGAAGGAAGGCTTGGTATACCTGATGTGCATGGGACAGACAGATGGAAGAAGTGACAAGGGAAAGCAACGTGTGCCAAACTTGAGGGACTTCAGTAGATGGATGGCAGAGCGATGTCTGAGCGGAATAACAGGAGAAAAGCTTCTTTTATTAAGGAAGGAAGGCTTGGAGTACCTGATGTGCATGGGACAGATAGATGGAAGAAGAGACAAGGGAAAGCAACGTGTGCCAAACTTGAGGGACTTTAGTAGATGGATGTTAGAGCGATGTCTGAGCGGAATAACACGAGAAGAGCTTCTTTTATTAAGGAAGGAAGGCTTGGAGTACCTGATGTGCATGGGACAGACAGATGGAAGAAGAGACAAGGGAAAGCAACGTGTGCCAAACTTGAGGGACTTTAGTAGATGGATGGCAGAGCGATGTCTGAGCGGAATAACACGAGAAGAGCTTCTTTTATTAAGGAAGGAAAGCTTGGAGTACCTGATGTGCATGTGACAGACAGATGGAAGAAGAGACAAGGGAAAGCAACGTGTGCCAAACTTGAGGGACTTCAGTAGATGGATGGCAGATCGATGTTTGAGCGGAATAACATGAAAAGAGCTTCTTTTATTAAGGAAGGAAGGCTTGGAGAACCTGATGTGCATGGGACAGCAGAGGGAAGAAGAGACAAGGGCAAGCAACGTGTGCCAAACTTGAGGGACTTCTGTAGATGGATGGCAGATCGATGTTTGAGCGGAATAACAGGAGAAGAGCTTCTTTTATTATGGAAGGAAAGCTTGGAGTACCTGATGTGCATGGGACAGACAGAGGGAAGAAGAGACAAGGGAAAGCAACGTGTGCCAAACTTGAGGGACTTCAGTAGATGGATGGCAGATCGATGTCTGAGCGGAATAACAGGAAAAGAGCTTCTTTTATTAAGGAAGGAAGGCTTGGAGAACCTGATGTGCACGGGGCAGACAGAGGGAAGAAGAGACAAGGAAAGACAACGTGTGCCATACTTGAGGGACTTCAGTAGATGGATAGCAAAACGATGTCTGAGCGGAATAACACGAGAAGAGCTTCTTTTATTACGGAAGGAAGGCTTGGAGAACCTGATGTGCACGGGACAGACAGAGGGAAGAAGAGACAAGGAAAAGCAACGTGTGCCATACTTGAGGGACTTCAATAGATGGATAGCAAAACGATGTCTGAGCGGAATAACAGGAGAAGAGCTTCTTTTATTAAGGAAGGAAGGCTTTGAGAACCTGATGTGTACCGGAGAGACAGAGGGAAGAAGAGACAAGGGAAAGCAACGTGTGCCAAACTTGAGGGACTTGAGTAGATGGATGGCAGAGCGATGTTTGAGCGGAATAACAGGAGAAGGGCTTCTTTTTGTTAAGATCAGTCAGTTAAATGCCATATGTGATGCACACTTGGGCGATCATATCTCTTTCGATCTTTGACTGACTGTCAGAACAATATCACACCGTAGGTTGCCATTTTTTCTGCAGGAGAACGTCACGTAAATTCATGTCGTTGGGATGACCAAATCTCCATCAGATTGGCCATGACAACATTTACAGAAAATGCACAACGTTTCTACGGAATTAAAGTGTTTGATGATTAGTTGCCGGATTTCTATCTCTCGCTTTCCTCCCACTCTGTCTATCTCCTTCCTCTCTCTATTCTCTCTCCCTCTCTCATCCCTCTCTCTCCTCCCTCTCTATCCTTCCTCACTGTCTTCTCTTTCCCCTCGCTCTATCCCATATTAGACTAATGTGGGGAGGCGCACTAAAAATACATTTTTAAATTCATTTTAAATTGTATTTTTTTTAATTATAGGTTTTTTAATAGCTGAATAGTTCTTTATAATTCGGCAAGTGTGAGGAAGGAAGGCTTGGGGAACCTGACGTGCACGGGACAGATAGAGGGAAGAAGAAACAAAGAAAAGCAACGTGTGCCATACTTGATTGACTTGAGTTGATGGATGGCAGAGCGATTTTTGAGCGGAATAGCAAGAGAAGGGCTGTTAAGAGCTACAAAGGATAGGGAGACGTAGAGGGTCATGACTACCTACGTCCTGAAGGAACACGGTATAAAGAAGAAGAATGCTACTTGACTGGCTATAGGTCAAATCTAACCTACCCAAATACTTAACCCATAGGTGGAAGAGCAAAAATTGCTCCATGCGCTTCACATCGACATGAGTGTGAAGTAATGAAAACAGACTTGATCGGAATTTGAACTCGGTTCGCCGATTCCATTTTCTGCTCTGTTAACCGTTACGCATTAATCTACTGTACAGCCTAAAACTGGTTTTGTTTGTTTTTGTGGACTTTTTGTTTAATCTAAACTATAAATCTAAGCGGATTTCGAAATTTCATGGAAGAACATTTCTTTTAGCAATTGTAGAATGAATGATAAAAATAATGAAATGCACAATGAAGTCAGTCTTTGAAAACAAATTATATTCAAATAGAAATATTTTAAAACAAATTGTATTCAAATACATTCAATAAAATAATAACTCAACACAATTTTTGAAAAAATCATACACCTGTTAAAAAACAGAAAAAAGTTTATTCAATAAAACCATCCTCATGAAGACGTCATTATGGCTTCGGAAGCAACTGCATGACCACAACCGCTGATTATATTTAATGTTAGTCATGACATCTAAAATGACACCCTTTAGTCAATTGTATTGTGAGATATACTTGTCGGTTGCAATCTTCAGAATTCCACAGGATTAAAATCATGAGAGCTGGGAGACCCTAGTCAAGTAGCTTGTCATATAGATTCCTCTGTGGAATATAGGACCACAGATTCGCCAACTTAGCGTTTTTCTGTGATTTCTGTAACAAGTAACGAGTTTTATGGGATGGAGTTGCTAGCCTCACATCCAGTAGGCCTTGAATTTATAATTGTCCTTATCTTAGACTAGTTGCCCACTAAGAGATTCAAATCTGTCCTACTATTAAACCCTACCTAGGAAGAGAAGTGGTGAATTTTTACCTTTCCAACGATATTTGTCAAAAGTGTAAACAACAGCTTAAGCAGGAATTTGAACATGACTACCAATCCCACTTTTCGTGCTGGTGATCACTGTTCTACATCTTCGAGATGTTACAGGTGAAATGATCAAGTACAGTTATATTACTAAAGATATGCAGTATAGCGGCCATTATATAAATGAAAGTGAGACTGTAATTATAAGATTTTGTATGTAAAAGTGGAAGTGATGAGAATGAAAGTGAAAGTGGTAAAAATGAAAGTAAAATTAGTGAGAAGTAATGTGTGCGTAATGGTAGAAATGGATAGAAATTGGAGGTCAGTTTATTGTATCCGTAGAAGGTGCAGAGGTCTTTTGGGATACGTACAGATTCTCCCTGGTCATCTTTGGTATTTGACCAATGTGTTCAGCAAATTTGTGTAGGCAGTGGAATTGAATAGCAGGTCCAACAGACAGAGGCAGGACTGCATGATATGGCTCTAGCTATTCACAGTTCCCTGGTCCATGTGTAATATATTACCTTGAACAGAAGATGTAATTGACAGGTACATCCGGCCGCGGGTGAGTTCAACAGAGGACAAGGGTGACTGACAAATATATCCGGCCGTAGTTAATGTCAAAGTGCAACGAAAAAAGGCGATAATCGGCTTGAACAGCAATTGACCGCCGCGTGTAATTGACAGCTGCATCTGGTTGTATATAACTCAACAAAGCGACAACCCAAAAAAGCAACAATTTATAAAGTCTTAAAACTTTATAAAGTCTGAATTTTTGGCTGGTTTCCGAATCCCGCTGCCTCTTCGTGTGCGCGACTCTCTTCGACACAGGCCGCTTTCGTTGCTCCTTTTCATGAGCATGAGTTTGATTAACATGCATTTTAATTATATCACATGGTTCTGTTAGATTTTGTCAACTATAGATGACCGTTTCCTGAATACGTCGAACAAGGAGAATCTAGCCAACTTTCAAAGGGCTAACTCTCACCGCTCTGAGAGGCTTTGAGTGTCACAATTATCACTAACCTTTCATTTCCTGTGTCAGACTAGATACCAACGTTTTAATGCTCTCGATACATCTGAAAGGAAAAGAAGAATGGTAAAAGTTGACGCATGCAGCGTAATATTGTTAGGTTGTCTTTTCTGCATGTCTGCTGAAATATCTTATATGAAATAACCGGTGCAGTATGCATTCTAACAGATACACAACTACAAATTTACACGGTAAATCAAAAAGAACCTCCCTCTGATCTCACTTATACCCACATCCTGCTTCTATGCAGATGTTTGCTTCCCGAAAGCCTATGCTTGTGCATTAAAAACGCTGACTTATCACAGCCAGGAATGCTAAATTTTCAAATTTTCTCCCGCTGCTAGAATATACGATTTGATTTTCTAACAGGAATAAATATAGCTTTGTCCTCGGCCCTCTATTACTCGACAGACATTATCTCGTTCACTCGTCGTAAGCGTTTGTCGAACTACCCGCGCCCATACCGCCACTGACCCCACCCAACTCCAGCCCGCACCTTGTTCCCACCGTTTATTTATTTGCATTCTTGTGAACATGTTTTAAGAGAGACTGCGGCTCAGGGGAATATAGCCAGATAATGATGGAAAATGACACTTTTATTACTGACTTGCACTTCAGGAGGACAGTTAAACAGTGAATCAATAATGGAAGCAGCAGCCGACAATGTCGATAGCCCGGATGAATCGAGAGGGTGAGAGATCATTCGTCTTTACACAAGTTGCCAATCATGGCGTCCTCTCGCTAGCGCTGCCATCTTTGAAATAACCCACCCAACCCCTGTGTGCCTAGGAAGCTCGTTCAGTCGACCCGAACCACTGCTACCAATCCTCGCCGCCGCCAATACAACCAGCTGTACCTTCACGTTCTATTCTTGTCTACCATACTTTCCTTCTCGGTACTTTCACTTTCATTTTCACTACTTTCACTTTCGTTTTCAAATCTTATAATAGCAGTAAGCCTCGCTTCTATCTCCATAATGACCGCAATAATTTATGCCTCTGTTGGAGTACTTTACTCCGTTGCTGTTTCGTTCTTCTCCTTCTTTTCTACTTGAATTCTATATCACTATTTCTCATAATCATTTTTCCATTTTTCTCTGTTTTTTTCTTTTTTTCACTTTCAAGTTATCAATAGTACTTTTAATTATTTTAAACTTTTTCTTTTCCCCGTGATCCCTCTCTCTTATCTATCTATCTATCTATCTATCTATCTATCTATCTATCTATCTATCTATCTATCTCCGTAATTTCATACTTATCTCCATTTTTTCGTATTTATCTCTTTCTTTTTTTCTGTTGTGTCAATCGCTCGATTAATGTCAACCATTTTTTCTCCCATTCTCTTTTTTCAACATTTCTCTCTCTCTCTCTCTCTCTCTCTCTCTCTCTCTCTCTCTCTCTCTCTCTCTCTTCTATTTATCTAAACCCATCTTTCTGTTTAACTGTTGTTCTCACTCTTTTTATCCATGTCACTAATTTTTTCTCTCTCTCTCTCTCTCTCTCTCTCTCTCAAATTTAATTCTTTCGTTTTTCCGTTCTCTCTAAATCATTACTCGTCCCAATCAACTCCTCCCTTTTTTCCTACCTATCTTTCTCGCCTGATCGCAAAAAATAAGCACATTTATATGATCTCCACTGCCATGACTGATTCAAACATCGTTTTTCCGTTTTCACACTGATTGATTGCAAAAGGATACAAATTATTTTCCCCACTCGAACAAATATTTGATTTTCTTTTGGGCGGGGTTGAGTGGGACAGAAATGAGGTGAGGATAAGACAAGTGAAGAGACTGTAAGTCATACTTGCAGATAAACTGATCATAATAGATGTAAGATAATGGGAGCGACCTGAGGGTTAATGACACCCTCTTCTAAGAGACCTGTATTTTTTTCTTTTTTTTTCTTTTCTTTTTTTCTTGGGGGGGGGGCTTTTTATTTCATATGAATGACAGATCTTATTAGATCTATGCTCTTTCCAGTTCACATCTTCTCTCTCTCTCTCTTTCTCTCTCTCTCTCTCTCTCTCACACACACACACACACACACACACACAAACTCCATCTTTACCTCTGTATATTTCTACATATTTTCTTTTAATTTTTCCTTTTTTAAATTATTATGATTCTTAACCATCGTAAAACAATTGTAAACAGTATTGATTCTGCATATGCTGCTGCTAATGATGATGATGATGATAATAGACATCACCTAGTCTGTGGTGGAGCAGGCTTTGGGAGAGATAGCAAGAGAAAAAGTGTTTTTAATAGCGACAACGGATAGGGTTAAGTGGAGGTCAATGATCTCCTACATCCTGAAGGGACGCAGCATATAAAAGAAGATTATCATTATTTCACGTTATTCAGAATGTTGATGATAATGATGATGATGATGTTGACACGAAGGTGGCCTCAAGGGAGGCAGGAAACAACAACAACTAGAAACAATGAAAGTAATCATTACAATACCCTCATGACCTTATTATATTTAGATGAGGCATGCTGAGGCTACCATGAAGCGAACCCGTGAGCAACGGCAAGTTTTTGGAGAGGATGCAAACAAAAAGGAAACATACTTAACATCAGGAAGCGACAGCTGAAGTTTCTGGAACACGTAATGAGGAAAGAGGGCTTGGAGAATATAATACCCACGGTATGGATAGAAGGAAACAGAGACAAAGAAAAGTAACGCAGGACATATTTGATAGGATTGAGCAAGTGGATGGCGGAGCGGGATTTGGGAAAGACACTAAGAGAAAAAGTGTCAAGAGCGTGAAGGGATAGGGATAAGTGGAGATCCATGATCGCCTACGTCCTGAAGGAACACGGCACATAAAAGAAAATTGTCATTATGTTCACGTTATTCAGAATAATGTATTCTCTTTGAACTATCTTTCTACCGATGTGTTTTTCAACCTTCCTCATTGTTGCTAAACCTGAACTCTTTATTACAATCACTGGGGTATATGAACTCCATTCCTTGCGTGTCTCTTCTGATAGTCATCAGTTATTTTTCTCTAACCCTGCAAGTTACTTGTTCACCACTGCTGTAGCCTGGTATTGAACAGCAATGGTTAACAAGTAACTTGAAGGATTAGAGTGAGATAACTCATGACTTCCAATCGAGGTTTTACGCAAGAAATGTGATTGTAATAAACGGTTCAGTTCGAAATTTCTAGCAGCTGAAGAAGACCGGAGCGTACAACGGCCGAAACATTGTACAAATGTCAACAAAGATAAGGACAATGGTCCGAATAATGTAAATACCATAGAACTTACGGTTACATCAATTTCAACTGCAAAATGATGAGACCTGTCAACCAATCAGAGTACTGTGCTTAAATTCGTCATCGAATTACCAAAGAAGAAAGCGCATCAGAAGAATTGCCATGAAAGTATTTATAGAAAAGGCACAGGAAAGCTACGTTACGGCGGTGGAAAAGTGATTGAAGCCCAAGATGCCAGGTGAGAGTCGATAACATTGCAAATTATTACGATTAATACTGTAGTGAGATAGATTCTCACTAAGTACCCTATAACTATAAAGTCAAGTTTAATAAACATCAGGAGCAATAATTAACAAGTTGACATTAATACTGTAGTGAGTATGATACTCACTGAGTGCCCTATATTGTGATAGGTAAAGCGATGTAAATACCAAGATCAGATACCTCACCGTGGAACAGTAGTTAGAAAACCAAATTCACAAATATTTAATACAGTTTGATCTTTACTGGGGGACTCACATATATATCACTGTATCTGGTTAAGCAATAGCATGTCGGAGTACATGTGTTGGGAAAATGGTTAACAAAGTAGTCTTGCAAGCTGTGAATATGGTGTAGTAAGTTCGATCCACGACAAAGGTAATGGTGAAATTGATCATTCGACATTCATTGATCGAACACATTAGGGAATTCGACGTGATGTAGTTGTTAACGTCAATCCTCACTGGGTACCCCATATTACCGGTCTTGTGTCGCAGCTATGTTACACTTAGAAAATCATCATTGAGTGAAGACTTGGTTGAAATTTAAAACTTTTTTTAAAATATTTTTTCGGGAAATTAGGTTTCTTAAATTCATTGTTAACACTTCTGATGAGACTTTATCTTCCAAATATGGACAGAATGTGTTTTGGGTGATGTTTTTGTTTTGTTCTTTTTTAGGGGTGGAAAGAATTCATTTGGTTTTTGGCTTTTTTCTTATGGGATTTTTTTTTTTTTTTTTTTTTGTGAGTTGTGTTAAAGGGGGGGGGCTAAGAGGTTTTGTTTTTCTGTTTTAGGGATTTATTGTTTTGGAGAGTTTTTGCTTCTTGTTCTTTTTTTTCAGTATCTTCTGTTTTTGGTGGGTTTAGGGTTTTTAGAGGGAGAATAGGGTTTGTTTTTTGTTTTGGGGATTTTTTATTTTTTCATGGTTTTTGTTTCTTAGGTTTTTTAATTTTGGGAGTTTCTTTTTTATCTTATTTTCTATTTTTTATTTTTTATTTTGGGGAGTTGTTTTCGTTTTAGGTTTTGTTTTTCAGTTTTAGCGATTCTTGTTATCTATTTTGTTATTTTTCGTTTCTTATTTTGGTGATACGGCGTATTAACATCTTAATTATATCTTTATTTTTCTTCCTACCCCTTTCAGTTGTTGCTGGAAGTGTTCGAGTAATGTGGTTTCCGTTATTTGGTAATGCTCTTTGTTGTTTTGTAGCACCAATCTATAGGGACTAATGAAGGTTCGCCTTCTTTAAAACAGAAAATTCATTTCTTTTTTAATCATTGGTCTGAAAAAAAGACTGACGATGCCATAGAAAGTTCAGTAATATAATAATATCTGTGCTTGTGTGTCTCTTAGTATATGTGTCTTTGCGTGTGTCCTTATAGGTATGCAGGGTGAAGTATATGTGCATCTCTATGTATCTGTGTATGTGTATAGGGAGGTAGGTAGGTATTTGCATTGCCTAATACTTAGAACGATCACGTTCCAACCATGAGGTCCGGGTTCGAATCTCATCATGATCAATTTGTCGGGGAGTTAACTTCTTGATGTGATGGACCTAGGGTGATTACGTTGCGAACTATCTGAAAAACCAGTTTAACACAAGCATTGACGAAACAAGTTGGGAATCGGGGTGATTATGCTAGCACGAAATCACAAGTCATCGTTACGGAGGGTTTCAACGCACTGACTTTGTTCAGTCATTTACTCCCGCCTCGATAAGAAATCTGCCGAGGCTGACAAAGCAAACTTCGCTGCTGATCTTGAAAAGAACCTCTAATCTGTGGTGGAATGGGGAAGAAATGGCTCATAAATTGTAATGCTTCAAAAGCCAAGGTTGCTATCCTTTAACCACCATAGACAACCGCTCCTAACCCTTATCAGAATGAATCAGGCTAGTCTCCCTGAAAGCAAAATCCTGCACCTCCTTGGCCTAACCTCAAGTGGAATGACGACATTGAATCCATAGCAACATTTACTGCTAGGAAGGTTGGTTCCTTTGTAGGGCCAGGAAGTTTTTCTCGTCTGAATTCATCTTGCACATATATAAATCTACCATCCGCCCATGCATTGAATACAACTGTCACATTTTGGTCGGGTGCCCCTGCTATTCATCTCGAGCTTCTTGACAAAATCCAACGGAGAATCTGAAATG
Source organism: Ascarosepion bandense (assembly GCA_037127315.1). Lineage (NCBI taxonomy): Eukaryota > Metazoa > Mollusca > Cephalopoda > Sepiida > Sepiidae > Ascarosepion > Ascarosepion bandense. The sequence continues at coordinate 287,494 of JBBBDQ010029540.1, read as the reverse complement.
TAATCCCGACCTGGTAACTTAACTCCAGCGGCTAGGTCCTACCATTTTAGAGTTAAACCAGTCAACTATAACCGCAACTTCTATCCTGTCAGCTTCTTAGCTCACACTTCCCACCTAAGGAATTCCCTTCCGTATACTTTCTTTCCTGACATCTGCAATCTCCAAGAATTTATATGGAAAGCCAATTGCCTTTCTTATCTCTTTGACTCGCATCCTTTCCCTGACAACCATTGTATTATGTTGTCCCTTTCTACTCTACTCTCATGCAGCCTTCTTCACACCAGTGCTCTCATCCTTCTCTTACCAATTCTCTGACACTCCCTGTAACTTGTACCTCTTTCTCATCACTCACCTCTTATGTAACCCCTGCGCACCAGTGGCATTTCTGCCTTGCTTGTGGTGAAGTGATTAGAAACAAAAACTATGCCCAATATAATTGCAGTATAAAGCACATGATGGCTTTTTCGGTGTTGAAGAAACACAAAAATGTCTGAACGGTCGTCTGTAGTAAATACTAGCGAGTGTCGGAAATTTACAGATGTAACGGGTCTCCTGATTGGCTGATTTAACCCGAACCTCGTTTTGAACTTTAGGCGGGCTTTACCAGAGGTTTTATGTTTTTTTTCTGATGGTTTTGTTCTCTCCTTTTTTCAGCTAGCACGAACAGTATCGGACGTATTTGTGCCGCTCCGGATTTTTGTTGCAGCAGGGCCTAAATTGGCGCCCACTTGTCTCGCTATATCGAGACCATCTTACCAATTCTTTGTAATCTTTTAGGCTAATGCCACAACTTTGTAACAGAGAAAATCTCTTGTTACCCTTCTTACCTTAAAAAGGATACCCTATGGGCAAAGCCTTGCCTTCCTAGAGAAAAATTCTCTAAGCACTATCATCTTATACCAAGATAAGAAACTGTGAAAGAAGCTGACCCAGAAGAAAGTTCCTGTACGTCGCGGATCGCAGTTCCTTGTGTCTTTTTCATCCCACTCCTAGACGGAGGATACTATACCAAGCTAAGCAGAGAAAAGAGACTATACCAAGCTACACTGTAGCAGCAAAATTCAGCATATTTTTGCAAGACAAATAAATTGTTTTTCCTATACCAGGTATGTCTTGTTATGTTTGATAATTTCCTTTCACTGCTTAAGCGCTAAGCTATGTGAATATGTTTCTCACACGAGACAAGATAGAAGAAATATGTACTTCAAAACCAGTAGCCATTATTGTCATTACGTTGTCATTTTTCATCATATTTCGATTTCTGCTATGGTCGCACTAGCTGCCAAGTGTGCTGGAAGACCTAAGGCAGGTCGTGGTGTGTTGTTATGGCTCCATTTCATGTTTTTTCTATCTCCCTTAACATCCCATCTCCCCAGTGTGTGGGCTGTACTTAACAAGACAATTTTTCTTGTTTTCAACCTCTACACTTCCTCTACTTCAATTTCCAGGTCCTTATACTTTGACAGTTTTTCGAATTCTTTGGTTGCTATGTTACAATCCGCCGGACAAGACATATTAATCAATAGGCAACTTCTTTCTTTCTGTCCCCCAACAACAATGTCCAGCCCATTTGCTTCAGCCTCTCCGTATGTGTAGATGGTGCATTCCCGCAGAATGGTGACATCCTCCATCTCTGCAACCGGTGCCGGGTGATGTTCACACCAGTACCTGTCTACACACCCTCCACAGCGCCTGCACACCGTCCAATGCAAACACTACCCCACTCTATCGTGACGGTTCCCACACTCACCCAGGGCAAGCACAGAACATCTCGAGATCAGATGTTCTATTGTCTCCTGGCACCTATCACAGAACCTGCATTTTGGATCCACATTATCATACACAATATTCTCCTGAAAGTTCCTTGGTCTTGCACTGCAAGAATAAAGCTTTCAGTCTCAGATTTTAATCCAGATGCACGTAACCATCGATGAGTATTAACTTTATCAACATTGGATTTATTAACACGTTCTGGATATTGGCCATGCAAAGGTTTGTCATGCCAACGTTGTTTCATCTGTTTAAGATCTTTATCCTTGGCTTTCATTTTCATATTTTTGCCGCAATAGTTGGTTCTTGGCTTCTGTTTAGCTTTTCTATAGAATCTACTAAATTTAAATCTTGTTTGTATTTACTACTTTCTTTCATTATTGAATATTTTTTCTTTCTGTTTTCATGTTGTTTAACTAATTGTATCATCCAGTCCTTTGTTGTTTCTATATATGTTAGTAAGCCAATAGTTGTTGTCTTGTATGATAATTCTAGCTGAATAAGACCTCTTCCACTTTCTTTACGGGGTATGTATAGACGGTCTACATCAGCCATTGGATGATGCATCTTATGCTTAGAAAGAAGCTTTCTTGTCTTAGAATCCATTCGTCTGATGTCGTTTAGAGTCCAGTTCAAGATGTTGAAACTATATTAGACCACTGGGATGGCAAAGCTATTAATGACCATATTTTTTCACTCTCATTGACACATAGGTGTTTATAAGCTTCTTCTGGCTCTAAATCTTTTATTGTTACGGTAGGGTCTAAGCTAATTCAGGATGTTTGTTGTAACAATCTTCGTAGAACTGTAGCTTTAGCACATTTATTCAGATTGAATTTCATTCCAAAGTCTTCAGTGAAGCATTTTACAGTTTGCAGAAGATCTTCCAGCTCATTATCATTCTTAGCATACAATTTTAAGTCATCCATGTAAAATAAATGGCTTATTTCCTTTTGGGCTATTTTATAACCACATTCTGTCTTATTAAGTTGACTGGTTAATGCTATTAATGATATGCAAAATAGTAAAGGAGACAAAGAGTCACCTTGAAATATACCTTTTTGATGTTTATTTCACCAGACTTATAGGTTCCATTTATATGGTTGAAGTAAAGGGTTGTTTTCCATATCGACATACATTGTTTGATGAAATTGATGGTGACGGGTGATACTTTGTACATATTTAAAGTCTTTAAGATCCAGGAATGCGGTACACTATCGAATGCCTTACGATAATCTATCCAAGCAGTACTAAGATTTTTACTTGCATTCTTTTTTTCTTTATTATTTTAATAATATATTTTTTCTTTATTATTATTATTATTATTATTATTATTATTATTATTATTATTATTATTATTATTTTCTATTCTTTATTATTATTATTATTATTCGCATGTCATAAGACATTTGTGAGTGTGTGAATTTATTTTTGTTTATGTAATAGTGTGTGAATTTATTTTTGGTGTGAAGAGGAAAATAGTAGATAGTTTCACCAATCGCCCGGTTCATACATCTCAGTGAACTTTTTGAACAGAGGTAGAGGATTAACCCTTGTATCGTGTTTAGGATTAGGTCTCCGGTTCCTCATAAAGTCGACTTCAACTCTGAACGCTGAAATTTTACTTACTAATTAATTTTTTAATAGGAGTAGATAGGTTCGTCTACTGTCCAGTTCACACTTCTCTACACTTTTTTGAACAGGTAATAGGATTAGGTTTCCGGTTCTTTCTAAAATCATTTAATTCTCTTTTGCTTCTAGTAGCGTCTAGGTGGCATTCTCGCCTTACTTAGGAGGAAATGATTATAACAAAAAAACAAGGCAGAAAAATTTTGTTTATGACGAGAAAAATGGCGACTGAGTAAAGGAAGAACAGGAAAAGGGAGAAATTTACTGTCTTGATGAATATAATGATGACGTAACCATAATTAATATATTCAGCATCTGAGATATTAATATAGTTATAAGGATGGTGATTCCCGTAAATTAAATGATAATACCGTCGGCATCCCACAAGCAAAAGGGTTTCACGATCATCAACGGATGCCCGAAGCTGCCGATGATACTGAAAACTAGATATCTTTTCCTCCTAAATACATAATTAAAATTAATTTCAAATTATAAATCACTGCAATAAGATATTAATAACGACAATAACAGAATAATTATAACAATATTGGAATAGTATCTGTAAAAACTGACAGAATTGTTATGCACAGATCATCACCTCTACTTTAGTATCAATATAGTACGTTTTGTGGAATGAGTGCGTGAGCATGCAAACACACACACTTACAGATAGATAGATAGATAGATAGATAGATAGATAGATAGATAGATAGATAGATAGATAGATAGATAGATATGAACAGAATGTAATATATATATTGAGAAGAAAACGTTAATTTCACTCAGAAATCAACGGTTCATCAACGGTCTGAACGAGACAATTGTAGGAATTTTTCTCTACATTGCTGAAATAAATTCTGGATTTATAAACGTTTTATTATATATTGAGTCTTCTTCTCAATATATTTGCTCTGGATAATATCCATTGAATTCTTTAATTCTATCTTATTGGTAAAATTTTATTAATTAGATAAAATCTTTTCAATTATTCTCTCCGTTTTCACAGGTTGGCATTCTGTCTTATATATATATATATATATATATATATATATATATATATATATATATATATATATATATATATATATATATATATATATATATAAACAGAAAAAGCGTTACCTAAATGGTTTAAAATGAATTTTTAAAAATGAAAATTCTTTCTTGACGTTTTTTAGTTTGAATTTCAAATTAATAGATTTAAATTTAATATTTTAAATAAGCAAATTACTTTAATTATATAAAGACTACACACACATATGCATATAAACATCCCTCACACACATGCAAACGACACACACACACACACACACACACACACGTGTGTGTGTGTGTGTATGTATATATATATATATATAAGCATCAAGCTTCGACTGTCTGTTTGATGTTTCAACACAATTTTCAGGACAGAAAACTTTGGTCAAACATGAAACAGACTGACTCACTGTCCTTTTTTATATTTACATATTTACATACGGTTTATCACTATTTTGTCCATAAATATAGCATACCTTAAAACTATAGACACATGTGTGTGTGTGTGTGTGTGTGTGTGTGTGTGTGTGTGTGTGTGTGTGTGTGTGTGTGTGTGTGTTAAATGTGATAATGTTTAGCACCATTAATTTTTTTCTCAGTGTATTTTGACAAGCAAGTTTTTTATTGTGGAGTGCTCGATATAAGGGTATAGATAGAGCGTTGATAAGTACAGAGCTTGTCTCATTAACTGAGCAGATTCATGCCAACTTCGAAGTTTCGTGAGGACACCGTTATGATGTTCTCACTCGTCAGGCTATTTGTCGTTAGGTTCCGGCTTCTTCTAGTCTATATAAAACATGGAGTGGGAGTGGTCTTGTTTATGATTGCTTGATTTTTATTTTTATTTTTATTGGTTGATTTTTCCTTTTGTTTTTTTTTTTCTTTGTTTATTTCCCCTTTATATTTTCATTGAATTGTGTAGTTGCTTGATTTATTTATTCGTATGTCTACATTTTCCCATTATCTTGATTCTTTGGTTTAGTATTTTACTTTGATTTTTAATGCTGGCTATTGCTCGCTTCTCTTCCAGGCATAACTTACAACTTTTGCTGTGTGATGGCACTCTTTTATGCTATTTCGCATCTAATTTTTTTGTTAATGTTGTTTTCTTTCTGATTCTTTATATATTTTGATAGCGCTGTGTTTTTTGTGGGTTCTTTTTTTGTTGTTTTTTTTTGTATTTTTCTGTATTGAATGATGCTTTGTGATTATTGAATCTTTTTTAAACGATGTTTTTGTTGCTCTTCAACCTTTTCATCTGCATCGGTGTTATTTGTCACGTTAGCTTTGTACGTTATGCTGTTTGTTAGACATTTATTGCAACGTGGACACTTCTTCTTCTTTTGGCAGTCACATTTGTTCGTATTGTCTTGTGGGTTTGTGTTGTTATTGGTTTTATTAAGTATTTTTATGCTGTTTTTGTTATGCTTTCCCTATTTTTCATGCACTTTTAGCTGATTTTGACGGTGTTTCTGTTGGTGATTTTTGATAGTTTGTTGTATTTCGGGAAGTGTTTTTCTATTATGTTGAAAAATATTTTTCCTATTTTTGTTTTTATATTGTTGTTGTAGGCTGGATTAAAGCAGATTATTTTGCTTTTTCTATTGTTTTTGGTTTCTCTTATTTTGTGTATTCAAGTTTATTTGAGTATCCGCTGTTTCTTAGTGCTGACTCACATGTTTCTTTGTTTGCGTTGAACATTTTTATGTCACTTGTGTTTATATTTTTTCGTGGTTCTACTATTACAGTTTCTTAGAATTATCGCTTCTGTACAAACCTATATATTTTTTTACTTTTTTTGGAGGGAGTTAATTTTTGTTGTTTCTTGGTTATGTAAATGCCTACAATTTCGCATAAGTCTGCATCACTGTAGCCTCCCACTGTTACGACAAAGTTGTAGTCATTGTTGGTGTTATTGTTGGTGATGTATTTTTTAGGGGAGGTTTTTTTATTTTTTTTTTATTTTTGTTATTATGGTATAGTCTGGACTTTCTGCAATGTTTGATAATGTTTAGGTCTTTTTCTGAGATGTTTATATATTGTTTTGCTAAGTTTAATGCATTATTTAGTGTTTGTTCGTTGATGGATGAATAGAAATCTTTTTTTGCATGAATGAGCATTCCTTTTTGTCAGTAATATTGTTGAACAAATTGATTGTTCCTTTTGTGTTTTCCCATTGGTTTATTTCTAGTTTACGCTTTGTTTTTTAACATATTTCTTCGACTATTTGTTTGCTTATTTTCCGATGTTAGATTTTATGGGATTTATTAGTCTGCATTTTGGTTTGTTTAAGAAGTTATCCTTGTGTGCTTTTACTTTAATGAATAGTATTACTTTCGGTCGTTGTTTGATTCTGTTGTTTAGTTTTAGATAAGCGGCTATGGTTTGGCTTCTTTGTTTATGTTGTTTTTCATGTTATTGTTGGTGGTTTTATAAAATTTGGTAATTTACTTTTCAACTAATATTTTGTAGTCGTTAATTTTCATTTTATAGCTTTTCTGAGATTTGTCAGCTTGTAGGTATAGTTTTTATGTATTGTTTATCGTTTTGTTAGTTTTGTTTTAGTTTGGTTTGGAATTTATTGCTTTTTGTTTTTTGTTTTTTTTCTTCTTTTTTCTATTTTGTTCATAATGTTTATTATGTCGTTTTTGAATGCGACAGATTCGCTTTCTTGTGGTGGGTATTCTGTTGATAAAAATCCCAAAACTGTCGTCGATTTTGTCACTGATTTTTTTTTTCTTTATTGAGTAATTAAGATACTTTCCATCTTATACGTTTTATAAAGTGTTCTATTTTGTCAGTGAGCTTAATTTTGTAGTTGTGCATGTTTGTTGTAGTTATGTTTTTCAGTTAATAATTGAATTGTATTTGCTCCATGTTGGTAAGTTGTTGTTATGTTGTAGTTGTAGTGCCCGGTTGGTTGTATGTTGCTAGAATGTTGCTGTATAAAGGTACGTTTCTGTGAAAGTGCTCGACTAGGGCATATTTTTTCTTTCATCCTGGAGCTTGGATAGTGTTTAATTGAAATAATGTATAGCGCCAAGGTTGTTTTTCTCGGTAGTTTTACTGAAAAAAAAAAAAAAAATATATATATATATATATATTTTAACGAAACTTGGTTATAAACAACCGACAATTTGAAATGAATTGTTTGAACATTATTTTTATCGATCATCAAATGGTAGCTTCCCCTATGTAGATAGAGGTCGCAGGTTCGAATCCTGCTGAATGACACAGATTTTCGTAATAAAAAAAATTATTGTAAATAATCAGGCCAGTAGATATAAATATATAATACTGTTTAATTAAAAAACAGAATATCTACTTAAATACAAGTATCGATAAAAAATAATGTTCAAACAATTCATTTCATATATATATATATATATATATATATATATATATATATATTCTGTAAATAACATACTATAAAATCTGTCTTTCTCTGCTGTTCGCCGATTTCTTAGGTGTAAGACCTCCAACTGATAGAAAATCTGTCGAGTTTCGATCCCGGCTTAAAACAAACGGTTTTCTAGCTACACTGATGAGCTGTGATACAGCGAAACAGGCCTGTATGCAAGTGAATATATACATATGTATATAAAATAATGTAAAGAAAGTACAATAAGAAATGTATTATTCCTTAACGTTTATCTTTAATTTTACAGTGCTCGATACAAAAGCAGAGCTAAATATAATTGTAATATAATTAATTTAACATTTTCGCGACACAGTAGTCGTATAAAAAAGAGGAAATAGCGCTACACTTAATGCCGTTTTAGCGCGGACAAGTTAAGAATAAATAAATGACTGTAATTTGAAACGCTAATCAGGACCACTTTATACCTTGTAAGTCAAGAAACCTCTCACTTTTGGAAAAAAAATTTTCAGTTAGTCACCTAAAAATCATCGCTTGAAGATGGAGTCATATTAAAAATATGATTCCGAAACATGGAAATCCTGTGTCACGAAAATATTAAATTAATTATATTCCAATAAAATATATATAGTCATCCGCAGACAGTCTTGTTTCGCTGTATCACAGCTCATCAGTACGGTTAGACATTAGCCAGAATTGAAACCCGACCGAATATACATCAGTCGGGGACTCTACATCTGAAATATGGGCGATCGGTAGAGGAGGGCGGACTTTAGCGTGTTATATATAATGTAAACACACGGCAGTAGCCGAGAGTGTTCAAATTCATTACTAAATGAACGATACGCAAATGCGTGAGTAGCTATCGTTTTAAAAGTCTACCATTTCTCGATAGTGCTCAATCGGCGTGCGAGAGCACAAATTCTGAGCAAAGAATTTGGAGCTTTAAACCTAACCTGCCTGCTGATGAGTGCTACTGTTACTTGCCACACTTGACTGCACTGAGTAAGACTTTTCTTTTTCACTACAATCGTCATTGAAGAGTTACTGTCATTTCTTTTCTTTTATTTATTAACGGCACCTATATCGTATTTATTTCCATGCTAGACCTATTAAGTAAATCCTCATAGCCTAGCATGTGCGCTAATTCTTTCAACTGCATTATTCAGTAATGTTAATCATCCAGTATAATTGTCAAGAACCGCACGAAGTCTGTAACCTCGTAAGAGACACAGTTTATGTAGATATCTGGGAAAAGTAACGATTGGCATTAGATATGAAGAGGTAAAGACTGTAGAGATCGGGAAGCATCCTCTTGGTAGTTGATTCTACGAAGCAGCCGTTCGTGGAAGAAGCTACTCCAGTGAAATTTACATTTCACCATATGGAATATTACTATAACAAAAAACATTTAGTCGATATGAATGAAAATTAATTCTACGCAAATTGGACGTAAATTAACGCTGTGAAATGTCAATGAAAATCTTGACTTCTATTTTTTTTTTAAATCGTTTCGCCCAAAAGTAAGGTAATACAGTCACTAGGATGCTTGGTGTTAGAGAACATGAGAGAAACATTATTAAGAATCGACATCAATAAAAGAACAGGAATTAAAAAGACTTAAGATAACGATTAACATTGCATTTAAATTTTCGAAGATCGAAGTTTATTGGAAAGCAAGAAACCAGAACAGAGTTCCACAAATCAAGAAGTACAATAGCAGAAGCTATTAGCATAGAACTTACGGTTATATCTAGATATTTTGACAGTAAAATGATGAAATCTTGTCACCAATCTAGTACTGCACTTAAATGCATAACAACTATGCCAGTCAGTTAAAATGCCATACGTGATACACGCTTGGGCGATCATGTCTCGAAGGAGACATGACTGACTGGGCAGAAGATTATCCCGCTGTAGGTTGCCATTGCTTTCTGCGGTAGACTGGTTGCCGACCAAGGCTATAGAACCCAATCTGTCCTGCTATCTAACCCATAACTGAACGGAAGAGACGGATTAATACCTTTCCCAAGGGTATTTGCGCGTAAGTGAATACAATGGATTCTACTGGAATTCGAACTCGGCTACCCGGTTTCTCGTTCCTAGCCGATATCCACTGTACCACAAGGCACATCCGAACTATGTACCAACAACTATGTACCTTAGAGGAAAGTTCCTCAGAACAATTACCTTGAAAGTATTTATGGAAAAGACATTACATTTACGGGTTTGTAGTTTTTAATAATAACCAAGATTGATTTAAGTTAAAAACTATATGCAGATATCTATTAGATTTTTCTATAGCAAAGATGTCCTATACGTTATAATACTAGTAAAATCTGAGGCACCAAATATCTACATCTGTTCGCTAACTTACATTGAATAAATCTGCTTTAGATCCGACGAAAATGTCTGAAAATGTTATTTCCGTCAATTACTTCAACAGTGTAAATTTATACAAAAGTTGATAGACTTATTATTTTTCTTGTTTTATATGCAACGTCATTTCTCCGGCATCAACACTTCGTTTTATTTTATCTTCGATTCATTTTATTTTATCCGATTTCATTCTTCTTACCGAGAACATCACAGCGGGGCAAGGTCATCTGATCTTGACTATATTTCATCGCCAAATATGAGAAAATATCGAATCGAAGTATATTTTAGCCTACGACCTCCAGTTAATTTGTATTACGCCTACCGTCCGCCATTGTAATGGCGGCATCGGCACTAATGCTTTTCCTTCTCATAGCACAAAAGAGATTTGGGTATGGACAAGAGTAAGGAGAAGGCGGTCGGGATACAAGAGAAAAATAATATATGACCTGTTTGGTTTTTTTCCAGAGTAAATCCATTTATCTAGATCCGAATACAGCCCAAACAGCATGGTTGTTCCAATCAGGGAAAAAAGAAAAAAGTGAGAAAAACTTTTTTAAAAATTAGGAAAATAAATAAACGAATGTGAACGTAAGTAAAAAAAAAAAAAAAAATGAAACTTGAAAACACCACTGATACAACCAGGTTTGGCTACAAAATCTCGGAATGATCTATAGTTCTAAAGAACTTGTTCGGATATAGCCACATTTATTAAGATTTGCCTTCTGACTAGTCGGCAATAGCCGCCTTTCTCATTGATTTTTCTATTCTTTTGTTATCTTTAAGATATAGTGATTTTCTAAGCGCAGCTTAGACGTGACACAGAGTCGAAAACAAGGGGCACCCAGTGAGGATCAAACTCACTACTCAATTGTAATAATTCTAGCAAGACAAGCATGCTAACCATTACACCCCATCGAAGTACCCTGATAAGATACGATTTGTATTAGATAGCCACGACGTTTCGCAAAAAAAGAGAACGAGAGATTATATAACTGAACACAAAACACCTTTTCATCATTATATTATAATAGCTTTCTGTTTTTTATTTTGTTTTCTTAATTTTATGTTTTTCAGTGTCGATTGTTGCGTTCCTCACATCGACGCCACAGGTTGACGTTCGATCCTGCCAAAAAGTTAGAATCCAATCTACGTTCTATTTTTTTTTTTTTTTTTTATCATTTCACCCCAAATAAGGCAGAAAATCCACTGGTGCACAGGGGGTTACAGTTAGAGAAAAAAAAAGGACAAGGGATGTTGAAGAAAAGATGAGAGATTGATGGGAATCAAGTAGATAAAAGATGGCAGTTGACGTTGCATTTAAACTTTTGGAGATTGTAGCTATCAGGGAAGCAAACAAATGAAAGTGAGTTCCACCCACGGGATGTACGAGAAAATAATCTGTTCGAGTAGAAGAGAAGGCTACATTTAACTTTTTCGACGGTAAAAGGGTGGGACCTTGATACCAATCTAGTAGCACTGGTAAATACATGCGGTTGGGGTCAGTCAGTTAAGAGCCATACGTGAAACACGTTTGGACGATCAAGTCTCGAAAAAGACATGACTGACTGGGCAGAAGATTATCCCTCAGTAGGTTGCCATTGCTTTCTGAGGTAGAATGGTTGCCAGCCAAGGCTACAGGACCCAATCTGTCCTGTTATTTAACCCATAACTGGAAAGAAGAGACGGATTAATACCTTTCCCAAGGGTAATTGCGCGTAAGTGAATGCAATGAATTCAAGTGGAATTCGAACTCGGCTCCCCGATTTCAAATTCCAGTTGAATTCATAGCATTCACTTACGCGCAATTACCCTTGGGAAAGGTTGGGGTACCAGGCAAAAAACCTTTAATATAGTATTCTTGGTATATATTAGATGAATTTTGGTAGACATAATAATTAATCCCCGCTCTTTAATAATGTTAAACTTTTTTTAGACAGAAATATTCTTTAATATTTGTCTATATTTCTGAGATGAGGTAATATTTACAGTATTTACATTATTCGGACTATTGTCTTCATCTTTGTTGTCATTTATACGACGTTGCGGCTGTTGTACGCTCCGGCCTTCTTCAGGTGCTAGGAATTTCGAACCAAACCCTTTGTTACCATCACTTGGGTATATGATCTTCATTCCTTGCGTAGTAATGCCTGTTTTGATAGTCACGAGTTATCTCCCTCTTACCCTGTAACATACTTGTTCACCACTGCTGTAGCCTAGTACTGAACTCACAACTCTTTGAGTCAAGTCATAGGAACTAACCAACGCCTATATCCACTGGGCCATGTGTTCTTAAGGAAATATTCTTGAAGCATTGAAGCCTTGAATTACAAACATGATAAAACACGATTTTCGTTTACTTTTCTTGCATGAGTTCAAACTTGGGTACAGTGTCTCCCAAACTTCTGCCAACATCAACAAATCATGGGGAGATGGATCCACAAGTGATCGGAAAGTATGAAGGTGGTTCCAGAAATTCAATGGCTTTATCAAGATGAGTTCTCTAGACATTTCACAAAGCTAAAGTTGATCAGCAAAAGATTATGGTGATTGTCTGGTGGTCTGCAATTTGTGTTATTTACTAGAGCTTTTTGGAAGCCAATCAGAGCATTGAGGCAGGCCTTCATTGCAATCAACTTATTGAAATCCAGGATAATGCGCGGACACATGTTGCAAAAATGACGTTGCAAAAGCTCACAGACTTGGGATGCATGTGTTTGCCACATTCTCCATATTCATCTCATTATCATTTTTAAGCACTTAAGCACATTTTTAAATGGTAAAACTTTTAGGTCCAAACCAGAGGTGGAATCAGCTTTCAAAGATTTCATTGCATCACAGCCAATAACTTTTTATCAACGAGGAATAAATAATCTCGTCGATCGATGGCAGAGGTGCGTATTTTAACTAATTCATCATTTCTACAGTTAATTTTTCAGGAATAAAATTATGCTTCTGAAATAGGCCATTATTTTTGGAACGACCTAATACGTATCTATTGCAGTCTATCGATCTCACCATCTATATCTATATATATCCTGTCAGTGTTACATTTCGAAACCCACTTTCCTCATTATATTAGGTTTCACTAAAACATCGGAGAGCTTAAGATTCTTATGTTTAGTATTGTTAGTCGATGTAAACAAAATAGTTAAAAAAATTAAACTGAAAAATAAATATTAATTTTCTCAGAAATGCGAATCGGTTACCGCCGCCGAAAGTGATATTATCGAGTTGAGTTCAAAATCTTGTTTAGTCTGTTCGCTTCAGTGGTATTTGCTCCAGCGAGACAAGTTTACTAACGATTACATCACCTCGAAGTGGAGATTTATGGAGAGATTTTGGTGCGCGTTAAGGTTTAAATACTGGCGAGTGATGACGGCAGGGTTTTTAGTAGCAATGCAAATTGTAAAACAAAATCAGTCCAAGACCGCAAACCTTCTATAAGGCAATGCTGACATCATCTTAGCGATTAGCAAAAGATGATTGTTACAATAAGAATAATTGTAATGAACTTGACCTCTCTCTCTCTCTCTCTCTCTCTCTCTCTCTCTCTCTCTCTCTCTCTCTCTCTCTCTTTTTCTATTTTTAATTTTGGATAATAAATACTATATCTACATTATAAATAATTGTATTTTCGTGGAAACAAAATAGGGCGTTCAGAAAAATGTAATCTAGCAATCTAGGGGAAGTAATTCAGTATTTGGCATGTGAAACGTACGAAAAATTATTATTAAAATATCGGGAAAATAATCCAGAAACTTTATCTTGTACTGGATCAAATCCAAATTCTAATCAGTTCGTGTCAGTCATGAGGCCAATCATCCTGGAAAGTTTGATCCGAATCTATCCAGCGGGTCTTGAGATATTTGGAACACGGTAAACAGACAAATGCGACCGAATACATTACCTCCGCTTTAAGGCGGGGTATTAAGAGAGTTAATTCATCTTATTTTAGGAATTAGATGGTTCAGATGAATAGTTAACATTAAATAGATGACGTTAAAAAATTTTGAAAAGTAAAAGTATGATCATTGATTTTATTAATATTTGTTTGTTTTGAGTACATTTTTTTCTTTAACATTTGGGATACTAGGGATCCCTTCAATATAACTATCGCGACATTTTCCAGTCAATCCAAATGTTCCAATTACAAATGGAATTGCTGATGTTATGTGCAACATTTTTAGATTTTCACTCCAAGATTCTTGTATTTTGATAGTTTTTGAAGATCTTCAAAGATACATTAACATCTGCAGTAATTGATTCGTCAATAAGAAAGCACATTTTGTCATTGTGGTCTTTGATCACGATGTCCGGGTGATTAGCTTTGATTTTTCTGTTCGTGTGTCAAGTCCCATAAAATTATCAGGTTTTATATTCAGTAAGTGTTAATACCGGGCAACCTGATACAAGATCGTCAATCTGCGTTTTTGGTTAACACAATTTTTCAGTATGTCTTCTTGGTAATTTCTCGCCAACAAACATTTGCAAAAATAAAACCTTCGGTTTCAGCTTTTGACTCTGCACTATGTAACCACTGACGGGTGCGGGGATTTGTCTACATCAGCTTGTTTGGCAGAGTATTAACCACGAAGAGGCTTATCTTGCCAATTATCAATGTCTTCATGTGCCACGTTTTTTAGATTTCTATTTCAAGATCCATGTATTTTGAGATATTTTTTAAGATTTTCAAAGATGCTTTACAATCTGCAGGGACTGACATGTCAATAAGAAAGCACAATCTGTTAATGTGATCAAAGATCATAATATACGGATAATTAACTTTGATTGCTCTCTATGTTTAATAAAGTCCCATAAATTGTTACAAGTACTATCTCTGAAACCGGGTCTGAGTAGAGTTCGTATAAATTTCTTAAACGTTCCTTTCCGTAAAAGTTGAAGATTTTCCATTGCAAATATTAGCCCATTCTGTCATGCCGATTTATATTTAGTGGATGCTAATACCTTGCAAGCTGATACAATATGGTCAATTGTTTCTGTATATTCATCACATAATCTACTTTTCGGGTTGACACAATTTTTCAGTGTGTGTGTGCCAGTAATCTCTAGTTAGCAAGTATTGTTCTCGTGCAGCAAGAATAACACCTTCGGTTTCAGCTTTTAACCGTGAACTATGAAACCCCTGATGAGTAAAGGGATTTGTCTACATCAACGTTTCTGCATTTGGTACACTGCATTTGCTTTTACTTTCTTTTTTAGGGTCTTTGTCGTTACAGTACGTGTATTGTTGTTTACTTGCACTTCTCCACCCACTTGAAAATTTGTTAGCTTACTTTATTATTGAATAAATTCGCTTATTTTACACGTGTTTTCACACAGATCATCATCAAATATTCTGTAGTTTCCCGATATCTTTGAAGACATATTGTTGCGGTTTCTTAAAGACAGTTCTAGTTGAACTAATCCTCTACCTTCTTCGAATTTGAGCACATACAGATGACCAACATCAGCCTTGAAGTTATGCTTGCAGTGGCAAATGAGAAGATTTGCCGTTTTGACATTCATTCTTTTTAGTTATAATCCGACTAAGGATGATGAAAGTGTATTGCACCACAGGGACAGCCAAAGTGTTTATGGTCAATATTCTGTTTTGTGAATTTCACTCGGCACTAAAGACCAGACGCCCACACGCATAGTATTCTTTTCTTGCTTATTTCTTCAATTAGGAATGCAGTATTCTATCTCCTTCACTGACTCCAAGGAATTTATCGGCTTCTTCTTGTTCTAGTTCCCTAATCTTTATAGCAAAATCTAAATTTATTGAGTGTGTTTCTGTAATTCTCCATTTATTGAATTTTACTTTCACACACTTATCTAATTCGAAACCCACACTGATGATAACAACGGAACATATTACAGTATTGATGATAGCTTTAAACTCATTGTATTTGCTTTATTTTTATGTTCTTTACCACTACATTAGGTTTATTATAGTTTATTTGTACTTCTTCATCCACTTGAAATTCCCTTTTTAATTAATTGGCTTTCTTTATTACTGAATCAAGTTTCTTACTTCTTTCACGTTCTTTAACACAGCTCATCATCCAGTCATCTGGGGTTTCCAAGTATCTTTCCAAGATCGATTGTTTTAGTTTTGTAAGAAAATTCTAGTTGACCTAATCCTCTGCCTTCTTCGGATCTGGGCATATGCAGAAAATCGACATCAGTTTTATGATAATGCATGCGATGGTAAGTGAAAATATTTCTCGTTTTGGCATTTATTTGTTTTATGTCAGCTATGGTCCAGTTTCCAAAGGAATATTGAAACTGTATTTCACCACAGGAACAGCCAAGGTGTTTATGGCTGATATCCTGCTTTGGGAATTCAGCTCCGTATTCAACACCAGACACACATGTCTGTAATATTGTAATTTTATACTTTTTTAAAGATGGCGGGGGGGGTTACAGATGCGCACGAACAAACATTAAGGAATTTTATTTATTTATCTTTAATCATAAACTATTACATATTTTTATTAATTCATGAAATTATTCTTTAAGTAAAAACGTCTTCTTTTTATTAACAAGCAGGTTTGTTTGCTCCTTATTACACAGTGGAGCCATTTAAAAATGATTTTTAAAAATAAATAGCATACAATTCTGACAAATGTCGTGCCTTGAAGATGATTTAACGAATGCTAATCTGAAAGAAGAATTTCTAAAATAGAATTTCACTAATTTTAACGATTGAACTAATCTACGACAACAGTGACAAACTTCTCTGGCAGTGTTCGTTACTAAAAAAATCCGCTTCAACAAATAAAGTGCAATTTATAAACTCAAACATAACATAGCAAGGGAAGCAACTCTTGACTGACTTGCTAAGGGGCAAAGGTAGATAATTGTAAAATTTTTGCCTGTTGGCGTGAACGAATTTCTAGATAATCATTTTTAAAATCTTTCTTTTTTTCAGAGAGAAAGAAAGAATGTTAAAATTCTCTCTCTCTCTCTCTCTCTCTCTCTCTCTCTCTCTCTCTCTCTCTCTCTCTCTCTCTCTCTCTCTCTCTTCAGCAAATAAAATATGCGTCTAATGAGTTTCATTAGCGTGAATGAAATATTTCTGGATAGTATTAAAAATTTAAAAGATAGGTTCAATTTCAAACTTTTACGCACTCTATTTTTTAGTTTTCTATACTACGTTTTGGTAAGGATGTACTACTTTCTCTAAAAAGAATGTAATACATGATTGGTGATAATTTAAGTAGTTATTCAAGTTTCGTCAAACATAGATCATATTTTTTTACTATCCGACATATTTACTACTTTTCTCATTTTAGTAAATAAATGTAACGGTGTTAAATTATCTCCCTTTGCCGGTTTTATTAATAACTTTGTTTTTTTCATTTTTATCGCTTATAGACTTTAAGTTCGTATTACTTGCTCATTCTTCTTACTCTAACTTCAGCCGTTTTAACAGACAATTGCATACAAAGCAAATTAACTTGATGATAATTTAGGAACAAGTCTAATATAAAATAAACTGTCGCCACTACTTCGTTGATAAAAAAAAAAAAACAGCATAACAGGAAGAAAAATGGCTTAAACTTCAAAAAAATGTCTTTTCCATCAAAATGTTTCCGTTATTATTAAGAGTAAAGATCAAAGTACTTTTTAATCATTTTCTTTTTAAACTTATTTTTTTCTAACACGTTCGAAATTTTAGTAAAAAATCGTTTTTTTTTCTTTTTCTCTTTTTTTTTTTTTGTCAGCAAGTGATCTAATTTTTCCCAGAATTTACTATTATTAGTCTGGGTAGCTCACTAAACATTCGAACCCTGCTCAGTTCGCACCTCGTTGAATAAGAAATACTTTTATTCTAAATTCCATGCTATAGATCAGTAATACTTGTATAAATCAGGTTAATTTAACTTTAATTTTTCTAATTTTACAAAAATAACGTGTCACATATGTATATTTTAGTTTTGCTAATTTTTTAAACCGAGAATTAACTGTTGCTTAAAAATGTGTCGAATGCTCAAAAAAGGCCGAAAAATTGAAAATTTTTAGAAATTGAAAAATTTTAGATTTCAATCAATACAATTTCTGTTTGAAATACACCAGATAATTTTTTACTGGAAATAGAAGATTTTATCATTTAGCTTTCATTTAAGGCTAAAATAAAAGTTTCAAAAACCATTTTTATTTTTAAAAAGTCAATTTAAAAGTTAGGTATCGAAAATGAGTGAAGGTACGTAGATTAATATATTATTACGAAACCCTTTTTCTCGGTGAAAAATATATTAATTTAGAAATTCTCACAAAAACCAAATAATTATCAAATTTTAATGAAACTTTCAGGACTTATTCACAAATGAATTAAATTATTTTTGAAGTCATTATTTTTATAAAATCTTGTTAACTCCTTTTTTTTACATCTGTTAACTCCTCCTCCTCCTCCTCCACGTAATTTCATGAAATTTCAATAAATTAAATACTGTTGCAAAAATTTGCTTTTATTCTATTTTTTCAAACAGTTAGGCTTTTTTTCGAAAATTTTCTCTGAACAGTAAAATAAAAAAGCAATAAAACTATGACATCATTTAATTAGATAAGCTTTTAAATGCTTTTGAAATATATATATATATATATATTAAGGATATTATAGTCAGGAGAAAAAATTACAAGAGTTGTATCATTTTTTTCTTTTTAATTATAATATTTTATAATGTTTCAAAAATATTTATAAAATTTTCTAAAGCCCTGTTTCAGTAGAATATTAAGTTATTAAGTTATTAAGGGAAAACTATATTTACTTATCGAAAATTGAAAAAGTTAATACAAATCTTCAAACCAAAAGTTTTTTAACAAAAAAACTCTCAAAAGTTGGTATTCCACTCGATATTATTTCTGTTTTAAACATACCAGAATATTTTACTTACTGGAAAGAGTAAATTTAACCCTTTAGCTTGTAATTAAAGATAAAATGAAAGCTTCAAATTAATTATTTTCTCAAAGACAAAAATCGCAATCCTCCCATTAATTAAAATAGAAAGTGTTCAAACTGACTACATTCCTTAGTTTCACCATTTCTAATCTTCACGGCTAAGACCCGTGTTACGAACCCCCACCAGAGTTTATTGAAAAAGAAAATACACAAGCAATATATTTTAGAAGTATCCTAAATACAGAGTTAGTACATTCGAAAAGAATTAAATTGACAATTAACGGTTTGATTTCAGCTTGTGTGCATGCGGGGTAAAGATTGTATGACTTAAAGAAAGCATGCTTTCTTCTTTCTGATCATGTGAAAACTTGATGATCTAGCCAGATACTGTCCGGACATTAACACGACCCCGAACCCTGGAAGATCACCGGAGTGAGCAGTGACCGCCTTCTACCCATATCTATAAAACGATCCATATTTGGCCGGCGAAAACCCATAGGAACCGAATAAAGTTTTGAAGCTAAGGGTACAAAGTACAAAGAAGAAACTACAACGTAACACAAAAGACGAAATTTCAAAGAAAAGTTTCAACCTCTAAAAAAGGGAAAAAGACAGAAAGAAAAAAAAAGATAAAATCCAACACGTCTCATGCAAGACGAAAGAGAAAGAAAACTAAGAAAAAAAAATGAGGTCCATTTCACAAACAAAGTGAAGAAAAAGAGAGAAGGAAGGGATCCAAGAAAAGAAAAAGAACTTCTAAGAGACGAAATAAAGAGAAAGAAAGGGAAGAAGGAAAAGTTAGAAAGAAAGTATCAAAAGAAACAAAACCTCCCAAAAACATTAAAAGAAAGGGAAAAGAAATATTATTTTTAAACAAGAGATCGTCGTTAGTTTGTCCTTTGATGTGTTTTTTGTTTGTTTGTTCTATATATATGAAATGATTTGTTTGAACATTATTTTTTATCGATACTCGTATTTAAATAGATATTCTGTTCTGTTTTTACTCAAACAATATTATACATTCATATCTACTGGCCTGATTATTTACGATAATTTTTTATACCGAAAATTATATATATATATATATATATATATGTGTGTGCTCTTGTAAATGTATGCTGGTTGACGTCAAACCGTTTACTAAAACAATATCTATCTTCATAACAAGATAAACCCATCCCCCGTTTTTTGTTTTTTTTTTATTGCTTTGAGTTGTCCCGATTCCTATATTATAAATTCCCCATTCTGTTTCAAACCATATGTATATTTTTGAAATAAAGCCTGTTAATTGTTATTACCGTATATTTACTCTCTATCGTTTGTCATCATTTGGGTTCGATCACCAAAACAATTCCATTTAGCACGGCCGTGTTTGATCAATTTGGAGAGAAGCCTGGTTCCGCAAAATCGTGATTTCGTTGTTTTGTTTAAATGGTGCAGTCCCGTTTTCTACTGCTATAATGATGGTGTTGATCGGGTCGTAACACCTGCCATGGTACGCGTATTGTATTGAATCTTGTTGCTGAGAGTGGAAATAAAAATCTTTCTTAGAAACAGATATTGGAAAAGATTTGGATTAAAATGAAAAACTTCAAAAGGAAACAGTAAAAGAATTTTAGCTTTGAGAATTTGACTTCCAACTTTTATTGTATTAAGTGTTTCAAATATATTTTACTCTTCTTTTATGTGTCATGTCCCTTCAGGATGTTCATGCCTCGCCACAATTTCCTTTGTAGCTCTTAATAAATTGTCTTTTTGTTATCTCTCATAAACACTGTTCTTCCATCTATTTACTCAAGCTCATTAGGTAGGTTAAGCTTTTTATCTTAGCTTTTATCCATATCCTTTTGAATTATGTTCACAAAATGAAAATTGATTAAGTGCGCATATGATAGGAAATCCTTTCTCTTGGACTGTCTAAAGAAGCCGTGTTAAACTTTAACAGAATTTATGAAAATATTTATGTAATGGATAGAGAGAGAGAGTTGCTGATGAGGGTCTGCTTAGCTTAATACACGATTTTGCAGATTGGTACAATAGGCCCAGATAAACCTTCTGTAGCCTTGGTTGGCAACCAGTCTACCACAGAAAGTAATGATAACCTACTGCCGGAAAAATCTTCTACTCAGTCAGTCATGTCTCAAAAGAGACATGACTGCCCAAGAGTGTATCACATATGTCACTTAACTGACTGACCTTAGATTGAAACAAACAGTATGAAGATTAAAATATTTAGAATAATTTTTGGAATTTGAATTAAAATGTAAATAAAATTTACTTTATTTTACTGAAATCATATTTGAGGAACTGACATCAAGATTTTCTAATGACTTGAATCTTCTTGTTGAAATTGGAAGTAAAAATATTTTTTAGGAAGAGATATCAGAAAAGATTTGGATTAAAATGAAAAATTTCAAAAGGAAACAGTAAAAGAATTTTAGCTTTGAGAATTTGACTTCCAACTTTTATTGTATTAAGTGTTTCAAATATATTTTACTCTTCTTTTATGTGTCATGTCCCTTCAGGATGTTCATGCCTCGCCACAGTTTCCTTTGTAGCTCTTAATAAATTGTCTTTTTGTTATCTCTCATAAACACTGTTCTTTCATCTATTTACTCAAGCTCATTAGGTAGGTTAAGCTTTTTATCTTAGCTTTTATCCATATCCTTTTGAATTATGTTCACAAAATGAAAATTGATAAAAGTAGTAGAGCTTAATAGTGGAATGAGAACAGTCTACCTTGTAGATTAAATTGAGTGTTTAGTTCGGAGGATATTATTTTCGTAATTTAAGATAGAGATGTTTTATTAAATATTTTATTTAGAAATATTTTTGCTACACATTTTATTTAAAAATATTTTTATTATATATTTTTATACGTATTGAAATATATTAATTACACAATATATAGGAATATTGTATTTTATATGTTTACTACATACTTTAATTTAGAAATATTTTTATTACACTTTTTGTGTAGAAATATCTGTATTTTATCTTTTCATATGGAAATATATTTACTGCTGCAGGGTCCATCCACGAAACTCTAGAGTCGGGAAACTAACGATAAAATCATTCAGCTAATTCACAAATTTTATGTTTATATTAAACTTTTACACAGTTTATATATAAATATTTTTATTACACATTTGATTTAGAAATAGTTTTATTACCAATTTTATTTAGAAATATTTTATTATATATTTTATATGGAAATATACTGATTACATATTTTTATATAAAAATATTTTTACATATTTATATATTTTCAAACATTTTTGTTTACATATTTTTATACTCAAATTTTTAATAAGTCTTTTTATTTAGAAATATTTAATTATCTATTTTTAAATTGAAATATTTTTCGTGGATATTTCATCTAATTTTTTTACATATTTTTTCGTACAAAAAATATTTTCATTACTCATTTTATATAGAAATATTTTATAATATGAAAATATTTAATACATATTTTTATATCTTATTTTATTAACAAATTCGATTCTTTACGATTAGCGCTAAGTAGTCATACAGCTTAAATATAACTTAAAATTGTTAAACGGAGTTAAAATCAAAATTGAATTATTTTCATGGGGTTGCAATTTAGGCAATTACAGAGTAGTTTCCCCTTATTTGACAATATAAATACAAAATATCTTCACACACATCAAGCTTCAGAATCTCTTTCAAAAGACTTTAAGTTAATTAGTTCTAAATACATTTCCCGTGCCAGAATTTCTTTCGGATTAATTATGGTTTTATTACAAGCATTACTCATCATTACTGATACATCTTGTCATGGAGTTATGGTTACCTAAGCAAATCTTAGTGGTGGTGCAGTAGATAACGGTTTGGAACGAGAAATCGGGGAACTGAGTTCGAATTCCAGTAGAAGTCCTTTGCATACATTGGGAAAGGTATTAATCCGTCTCTTCCCTTCAGTTATTGGGTTTAAATAACAGGACAGATTTGGTTCTATATCCTTGGTCGGTAACCAGTCTACCGCAGATAGTAATGGCAGCCTACTGCGGGATAATCTTCTGCCCAGTCAGTCATGACTCATTCGAGACATAATCGCTCAAGCGTGTATCAAGTATGGCACTTCTAGGTACCTCCAATTTTACCGTGGGAAAATTAGCATAGTCTGAAGTAAAAGGCCTCAAACTAAATAAAAACAAAGTTTTCTCGGCAAAATGTTTATGCTATCATAAAGAGGATAGATCAAAGTATTTTTTAATTATTTTTACAATTTTTTAAAATTATTCTAACAGGTTCTGAAAGGCTCATTTAGTGATAGAAAATGTTTGTTTTTTTTCTCTCGTCAGTGAAAGAGGTAAATTGACGCTAGAGTTTATTACGTCAACAGCGTAATATTACGCGAAGGCATTTTTTGACTGTGAAAGACACATTAATTTGGAAATTCTTGCAAAACTCAAATAATCGTCTGATTTTGATGAAAATTTCAGGACTTATTCACAAATGACTGAAATGATTTTTGAAATAATTATTTTTTAAAAATATTGGTAAATTTTTTTTTTTAATTTGTTACCCCCCCCCCCCCCCCAATATTTAATTTCCAGAAATGTCGAAGATTGCAACTCGGTCACAAAATATAGATAGTTTTCATTAAATTCAGGAGTCATTAAGGAAAGCTAATCAACTGTCTTTTTTCCTTCAAAACAAGCTACCTTTTAGAAAATCAGCTCTGAATTAGGAAAACAAAAATGTAATAAAACTATGCCAATTTTTATTTGGGTAAACTTTTAATTACTTTTATAAACATAAATTAAAATTGTGTCATCGTCTGAATAAAAAAAAAATTCCGTTAGTAATGAATTTTTACAAGAATTGTTTTTATTTTTCATATTTTTTATTAAGTAATTTAAAAAGTTTCATAAGTCTTTTACAATTTTCTCCTTATAGGTCTCTCAGATGTTTTTTAATTAATGTGTGGCAAATATATTTATTGATCGAAAAATTTAAAAAGTTACTCTAAAAGAGAAGCTTCTTTTTTTTTTTTTTTGTAATTTCATTAAAACTCTTTATTTTTGCATGTTAATTTCCCGTTTTAAAACTCGACCCCCATAAGGCGTGTGGAGACGATGGAATCCCGGTGATAGTCCTTAAGAAGTGTGCCCCTGAACTTTCCCCCGTCCTCTCTAAACTGTTTAACTACTGCCTTTCTGCTTCCTGCTTTCCTGCATGATGGAAATTCTCCTCAGTCGTTCCTGTCTTTAAGAATTGTGGTGAACCCTCGGACCCATCCAACTATCGCCCTATCAGTCTTCTACCGATATTCGGGAAAGTATTCGAGGCTATAATCAATGCTGAAATAGTTCATCATCTCACCGCCCACAAACTGTTCTCCGACAGGCAATATGGATTCCGCTTCGACAGGTCCACGGCCGACCTGCTAACAACTGTAACGGAGTACATGCTACAGGCCCTTGATGAGTCTGACGAGGCTCGCGCGGTTGCTCTGGACATCTCCAAGGCTTTCGACAGGGTTTGGCACCCTGGCCTCCTATGCAAACTACGCGGTTATGGTATTACCGGTCGCCTGCTTGACCTAATCCAATCTTTCTTAAATAACCGCAAAATGAAGGTCGTTCTGAATGGGCGTGCCTCTTTGTCCTACAGCACGAATGCTGGTGTCCCACAGGGCTCTATCCTGGGCCCGACGCTCTTCCTTATTTTCATCAACGACCTCCCAGATGTGATCAAGTCCCAAGTAGGCATCTACGCAGATGACACTACAATATACTCCCGCTCCAGTAAGAAACCTGTCGTGGCGGACAGACATAATCTTGCTGCTGACCTTGAGCGGGATCTACACTCTGTGGTGAACTGGGGCAAGAAGTGGCTTGTCAACTTCAATTCCTCTAAGACCAAGCTGTTGTCTGTCAACCATTACAGGCAACCTCTTCTGCCTCCCATAAGCATGGACCAGGTGATTCTCCCGGAGAGTAATACACTACGCCTCCTCGGACTTACCCTGTCCTCAGACCTCAAATGGAACCACTATATTGAATCCATAGCAAAATCTACTGCTAAAAAGGTTGGGTCACTATGTCGATCCAGGATGTTTTTTCCACCTGAATCCATTCTGCATATATACAAGTCAACCATCCATCCGTGCATGGAGTACTGCTGCCATTTATGGTCAGGTGCCCCTGCCGTTCTCCTCAGTGTTCTTGACAAGCTCCAAAGGAGAGTCTGTAATGTGATAGGTACTGATCTGGCGACTCGACTGCAGCCACTTTCCCATCGTCGAAATGTGGCCTCCCTCTGTCTCTTCTATAAATATTTTCATGGCTTCTGCTCGGATGAGCTTAAGTCACTGATGCCTCCTCAACAGGTGTTTACCCGTGCAACCAGACTGGCAACTGGGTCCCACCCATTCACAGTCAGGTTAGCCAAATGCAGACGACAATTCTACTCCTGCAGCTTCCTCTCTCGCACTTCCCGCCTGTGGAACTCACTCCCGTATTCTTGCTTTCCTGACGGCTACAACCTCCAGAAATTTAAATGCAAAGTTAATACTCATCTACTAACCACTGGCCTCTAGCTCTCTCCCCTCCCCTGTATAACCTTCCATTTCTCTCCACCTAAGTATCTGTCATCGCACCTTCTTTCTCAGCTTTCTATTGTTCCTTTCTAATTAGCTTGTACTCCTCACTCTTTTCTAATTAATCTTTTTACATTTATGTAACCCCCTGCACATCAGTGGCGTTTCCGCCTTGCTCGGGGTGAAATGATTAAAAAAAAAAAAAAAAAAAAAAAAAAAAGTACTGGTGCCCATAAACGATATAAATCTGTAAAAGCTCACGTGACTCAAGGGTTGTCCGCCCTTACATAAAATTTTCCCGTATATAAACCCCGAAGGTCCTTACTGCTATTCTTTTCATGCATGTCTCTGAATCGCTCAAGAAAGAACTCATTTCTAGTCAGAATTTAAATATTTAAAGTAACTTTTATATTTTTAACTTATTAGTTTAATCATTTTTAATATTAATTGTGAATCTATCTACCTGACAGAATTTAGAAAAAACATCAAAACTTCTTTTTTATTTGTTTTGGTTTTTTTGGCTATTCATTCCAATGGCATGTGGTAATGATTCATAAAAGAAATTATTAGGGATAAAAATGTTTACTTTCAATGTGTGTTTGCAAAATGTGGCTAAGAAATAAATATGTACTACAATGTTATGGTGGATAGGCTAAGATTAAAACAATTTAGAAAAGGTTTCATTTTTTCTTTTCAATTGAATGAAAAAGCCATTTTTTAGTTTCTTTATTTCATAGCCTAATCCTACTAATGAAATTATGCATTTTCAATGTTAACCTAATACTTTAAAGTTTATTTTTAATTATAAATGAATGTACAAAACACATGTTATAAAATTATTTTTACCCTTAGTTATCAAATTAAGGGAGATACCTACATTCACAATGGAAAAAATCAATAGGAAAGTTGAAATTTTTTAAAAAATGTTTAATTTCAATTTGTGTTTGCAGAATGTTTTTAAGAAACAAATATGTACTACAATTTTATGGTGCCTAGCTAAGATTAAAACAAATTGGAAAAGGTTTCATTTTTTTTATTTTCACTTAAATGAAAAAGACATTTTTTTTCTATTTTATTTCATAGCCTAATCCTACTATTGAATTTATGCATTTTTATTGATTAACTCCTACTTTCATGTTCTTTTTTAAATTGTAAATGATTGTACAAAACACATGTTATAAAATTATTTTACCCTTAGTTATCAAATTAAGGGAGATACCTACATACCTGTACCTGGAAAAGCAGCTAAAAATTGAGGAGGATTGGAGTGCCAATTAAGAAAACTCAAGGCCACAAAATATTCCCGAAATTCCTTTCTCTTCAAGATATTGCATAAATACAGTATGACATGTACAAAAATATAGATACTTATTTATAACATCTACAGTTACGTAAAAATTAAATTAGATATTTTTACCTAGTTATCTTACTAATTAATATGAATAAGGCATAATAAAAATATTAATAATTAGCATAATATTTCATAACTTTACTGGGTTATTTTAATTTCATTCTTTGTTATTAAATTGTAAAATTATTTTAAAAGCAATTTCAATTTTTATTTATTTAGCAAGAATATTCAATCATCCAGCTATAAGGCTAAACGAACATTGTATAAAATATTATGTAATTGATGAAAATATTATGTTATGGTTAGCTATGCAGTTAAAAAACAGAAACCGGTTTTTTAGATACATAAAAATTTGGCACTTCCGGACGCCATACTTGGGGTTTTGACAGAACAGTAGCTGACATATTCAATCAATCACAGCTCGAATTACGTTGACGACAGGACTACTGTATTTAAGATAAGTTTCTGTCTTAAATTTCATGAAGTAAGGAATTACTATTGTGTGAAATCAGATTAAGGTAAGGTTCAATTTAAACAATTGACTTTAAAAAAGTGTCTTTGATGTATATATTTTTTTCAAGATTTTTTAAACAGAAAGTTGGCTACTGTTGACGTAACCTGTCAATAAATCAAACAATGGCGGAAAATTTAAAGTTTGTTTTTTTTTTTCGAAAAATTTCGGATTCCAATCGATATAATTTCAGTTTAAAATACACCAGTGTATTTTGATTATTGGAATTACTAACTTTAATCCCTTGGCTTTCAAATAGACATAATTTTAAAGCTTGAAGATAGATTCATTATTTTTAAATGTTCAATTTAAATTTAGGTATCTAAGAATTGATTGGAGGTACCTACACTTAACTGACTGACTGAAGCAAATCTTGTTTTCCATTACTGATGAGAAGTGTGTTTGATCCTTACTGGGTTCCCTGTAAAAAATAAATAAATAGACCAGCAATGGTTAACATATACAATCAACTGAAATAACTCATTTGAAATTCATTTTCATGGTAAAATAATTTCCAGGCTCTTCGACATGGAACAATATTTAGTGAGGCATGTATAGTTGACTTTACTACTAAGTCATGAGTTCAATCCCCATTATGGGTGGCAAGGGCAGAATAATCTGAATTAGAACCGGTACCATCTACTCAGCAATCGTTAGGATAATACTATAGAACTTGCTACCCATAATGCACTATTGAGCAGCATAAATAAATAGTCGAGATAAAACGCAGCATATATGGCCTGAAGATTGCATTCAAGCATGAAGCAGTCAGTTGCCGCTCGGCATTGATATCATTGTCCACTTTTATATTTACACACGCTCTATCCTGGACAATGAATACTTTTAAACGTAAATGTATCATATCTTTAAACTATATTTTTATCATATACATACATACATATGTGTGTGATGCTACTTGTATAGAGTGGTCTACTCGTAAAAATAAGAAAATTTTGTGGGGAAATAAATTTTGTATTTTAGAATTCATTAGACACACTTCAGGCCGTGACATGTGTCATAACCGAAAAATATTGATTTATTTATCGATTTAAAATGGGAACCTGTTTGTGATATTAATAATAATAATAATAATAATAAGATAGATAGATAGATAGATAGATAGATAGATAGATAGATAGATAGATAGATAGATAGATAGATTGATTTTAAAAAATCTTTCTATTTTTTTTACAAGTGGACCAATCTACTTAAGTCGCCCTTTTTTTTTACTAATTTATATGTGTGTGTCTCATGCTGTATAAATAATGTTCATTTTCTATGTTTTCTTGTTATCCAATCCATAATGATGGACAAGAATTGTTTTCTCTTGCTTTTGATAATTCTTAATTTATTTTCAAGCAGTTTGCTAGATGAACCGATCAGGGCATTGCTCCTGCACACAAGTCCTTCATTTCAATGACTGCTCTGTGTGACTGTGACTTTTAATTGGTTGATCACTCTCCCAGCTTTCCTAATTTGTCGCTATCTAATTATCATCTACCCACTAAATTGAAAAACACTTGGTTGAGAACCAGTATCGCAGTGATGATGATGTATCTGCTGCTGCTGCTGCTGCTGCTGCTGCTGCTGCTGCTGCTGCTGACTGTTTCTCCTGGCCAACAGGAGGAACAGTCTTCTTTGAACAATCAGATGACAGTTTACTTGGAAAGAAACAATGCGGTTATTAATAAGAAGAGTTAAATGACTACATGCAAGATTTTATAGCTTTGTCATCGCTTCTTCATAGTCAGCCTATGAACTTTTCAGCCCACTCACGTATTACGATACGAACACGATATCATTTGAGATTATCATAAAAATTCCAAAGCACATTAATTTTTCACTAAAATGGAATCTCGAAACTGAAAGAGTATCTGAATATTCCGCATATCCATAACAAGCAGATGATGTGGCATGCAGTCAAAAAGAGAAAGAATTGTGACCCCTGCTCAGAGAGAAATATACGCAAATTGCGAGAAGTTTCCATGAGTAAGATTTTTTTAATTCACGTATTTATTATTATTACTATTATTATTACTCTGTTTTCGTCGTTCGATACCGTGAGTCTAAAAAAGTGTCGCTTTTATTGCAGTAGACCATATACTCTCGACCTTTTGACTAGGATGACTGTATAGTACTGTTTTCATCAGCTAGCTGATGAAAACAGTACTATACAGTCATCCTAGTCAAAAGGTCGAGAGTATATGATCTATTGAGTATATGGTCTACTGAGTATATGCTCTCTCTCTCTCTCTCTCTCTCTCTCTCTCTCTCTCTCTCTCTCTCTCTCTCTCTCTCTCTCTCTCTCTCTCTCTCTTAAATAAAGTAATGTCCTTATTTCTCTTTCCACGCTATCAAAACAGAACAGTCCATTACAATGGTCAACACAAATTTTGGTGCCAAGAACCGAAACACTTTTTTCTGCTAATTTGGTGCTGATTCCGAAAATGACCTTAGATTTTCAAGATTAGCTACCGTTTTCGCTGTAGCCAACCAGGGAAAAGTAAGTTCATTTTCAGGTTCAGTTCCTTCAAATTAGCTAAAAAGATGTTTGATGCTTCGACACCATTTCAAATTTTTTTGTTGACCAATGTTATTTACTCGGTATTAGCAGAGCATAACGGTCGTGCAAACTAACAAAGTCTTGGACACGAACGATTATGAGAGAATAATTTGGTATAAAGATCATCTAACGAGTCAGCATTAGTATCTCCAGCTGAGAAAATAATTAAATACAAACGGACATTTAACCCAGTACAATATGAATGTACCAAGAATATGCAGACCGTGAAAATCTGTCGATTATTTCAACAGAAGCCAAGACTTACGAAGAGTTATAACTTCATACGAGATACAGAGTAAACCACAGAAAATATTACTACTATTGCAGCACTTGCTATTCCGTACATTTGACCGAGTCAAACGCTTCAACTTTTATTGTGTTCACACTCTGCAATTCAATTTCATTTAGTTTTTAATTATCCTACTGACTTTGTAGTTATTGTTATGCCATGAACCTAATGTAATACACTTAACGACCTTCATATTTAGTAGCAGATTTCAGCTTATTTTTCTTCTTTTTTCTCAAGATTGTATTTTGTGAAATCTGACAATGTTGTTACACGTTATTACCAATATAACCCGGCGATTTCTTGCCCTTTTGAGAGAGGGAGAAGAGAACGAGAGAGAGGGGAAAGAATGATGGAAGTCTGTCGTGAGGCAATCACATCGCAACGCCAGCACAGGACACTGCTTCGAACCAACTACGTCACGGTGCCAGCACCACATCGCCTCACCACTTCACTAAGTGCCCAGACCAGGCAACTCAAATTTTTGGATTTTTTAGGGAACTGAACTTTTAGGCCCTGACCGGTAACCTATTCCGCACATTCACGATTTTGCTTCCGGATTACAAGAAGCCACCATATTTTCTAAAATAGATCTAACAAAAACTATTTGTCTATATTTCTTAGATGAGGTAGTATTTACATTATTCGGTCTATTGTCCTCACCTTTGATGTCGTTTGTACGACGTTTCGGCCATTGTACGCTCAGGTGCTAGGAATTTCGAACTCTTTCTTACAATCACTAACGTATATCATCCTCGTTTCTTGCGTAAAGCGTTTTTTGGTAGTCATGAGTTATCTCCCTCTAACCCTTCATGTTACTTGTTTCCTCCGTGTTGTAGCCTGGTGTTGAACTCAGAACTCTTTGGGTCAAGTCACAGGAACTAACAAATATCTATATCCACTGGGTCATGTGTCCTTAAGGCCGGAGCGTAAAGCAGCTGAAACGTCGTACAAATGGCAACAAAGATAAGAACAATAGTCCGAATAATGTAAATAGTGCTAATAAAAGCTTATTACCAGGTACCTAACACGATGTCACGACGCCAGCACCACATCGCACGGTATCTTCTCATACCTACCCGGCATTGACCAGCTACCATCGCCGTTAACGTTCCTGTTTGGCACGGATCAGCTTCCCGGCTGCAACATGATCCCTACTTCATCTAGCATCACGACTTCGACGTAACCCACTTAGTCGATCTGCATTAACAGAAATTAACGTAAATTTTAAAACAAAGTTTGTTTTTTTTATTAAATTTTAGCCACTCTTTAAATTTTAAATCATAACCACAAGGAAGTATGAAAAATATTAAATTCATAATCACAGATTAGACCCTCTAGCTAGGGTGAACTCTCTTGAATCCCTAAATTATTCTTATATGTGTTTCCGTCTCTCCCTACTAAGCTCAGTTAGCGATCTCTTCTTTCTCTTCTTCTCCCCCTCATCTTCCGACTGTTCCGTTCTTGACCGCATCTCCAATAATATTGACAAGGCCATTCCTCTCATCCATTTGCCCATATATTTGTGCTTGACGATTTTAACGCCCACCACGCCAAGTGGCTGGAAAACTCTGTCAATGTTTTAAGGACTTTTCTGAATTTTGGTGTGAATTTATATTATATTTTATCTGGATACAAATGCAAGAAATGACTTCTACATAATGCAAGAAAACAGTAAATATACTGGTGTCGTGTAGAAAAAACGACCGACCTTCGCTGGACTAAAATATTGAAAATTGACCCTTCATTGCCTATGAATGTAGTCGCAAGCAGAAGACACAGGAGTTTCAGTGGTCGCAACGTGTGCGCCATTAACTACGATATTCGCTAGTAATATCAATCTATGTAATTATGTTGCATACTATCTGAGCTGGTGCATAATTTTTCTTAGAAGTGTATTCTTTATGAAACATCAAAAATATGCAAACTGGCTAACAAAAGAAAAATATACATTTTTTTTTTAATATTTGATTGTTGTCAAAGTTAAGAATGCATGTCAAGAAAATATTTGATTGTTTTGAAACCACCGTAGTCAAGGTCAGATAATGTGAGCCTTAAAATAGGATAAATAATGTGCTAAAAGATGACGTAGTCACTTATATATGAGACGAATTAATGTGTGTCTGCGAGCATTTGAGATAGGAACCCAGACTGAGAAAGACACCGGGAAAACCGAGGACGAGCGCGGCCTCCGGCTGGCTTGATACGTGTGTATTAACACCTCCGACGCCACCTCCTACTCTACGTCACGTCAGCTGAAGAATAAAGAAAATATTGTATGCCTTTATTTATATATATACGTGTTACGGTCGTCATTTTATTAAGTGAGAATATAGTCTTTTTGTCAACGTGAAAAAGCAAGCGATTTTATAAGAGAGAAAATAACAACTTTTGCGACCCCGTCGTCGAATTAATAATCGTCGTTCCATCGAAGTGTATACAACATCTGTTGTTTTAGTTGCAGTATAAGTTTCGTCATCCTTGGTTATACAACAATTAAACAATTCTTTTCACTAATCTTGTGTTCCAGTCTTTTCCTTTATTAACCGAAACTATGAGTTGACACGAGCAATTATAACAGTGGCGACGAGGATTCGAAACTGATTTTTTTGTGAAAATTAATAATACTAAAGTGATCAACTAAGGATTTGAGTAATGCACAATATGGAAGACAACAATTGTTAAAATTGGAACGACAACAGCAAAAACAAATATTGGAACATCAAACAATGTTTAAAACAATTTTGAAAAAATAATGAAACTAGTACTGCACTTTCAGTTACAGCTGATGCAGTCGCAAACTTCATTGGCGAATTTTTAAATAACCTTAAAGATGTTACATTTCTGGCATAGTCTTCTTCTTCTATGTGTC
This sequence comes from Ascarosepion bandense, assembly GCA_037127315.1. Taxonomy (NCBI): domain Eukaryota; kingdom Metazoa; phylum Mollusca; class Cephalopoda; order Sepiida; family Sepiidae; genus Ascarosepion; species Ascarosepion bandense. Next base: position 254,246 of record JBBBDQ010029540.1, on the reverse strand, counting down.
CCGTCCCTTCAGAACGATGGCGATCATGACCCTCCACATCTCCACTCTTGTCGCTCTTAATACCCCTTCTCCTGTTATCTCACTCAATCTCCACTCAAACATCCATCTGCTTAAGTCCATCAAGTATGTCATACATTGCTTTCCCTTGTCTCTTCCTCTCTATCTATCCCGTGGGCATCAAGTTCTCTAAACCCTCCTTTCTCATTACATGTCCCAAAAACTCCAGCTGTCTTTTCCTGGTGTTAAGTATCAGTTTCTTTTTTGTGTTCATCCTCTCCAAAAACTCATCGTTACTCACGTGTCCTCAGCATCCTTCTGTGGAACCACATTTCGGTCACTTCAAGTCTTGCATTCATCTTTGATGAGATTGTCCAGCATTCATTGCCATATTGAAAGACAGACATCACATAACAATCCAGCATTCTATTCTTTGTTTCCAGTGAAATATTTTATATCTCTTAATACACTACTCAGCTTCTAGAATGCCACATTGAGCATGCCAATACGCTTTCGGATCTTCGTATCGCACTATCCATCCTCCTTTAGAACTCTTCCCAGGTACTTAAATTTCTACATCAGTTTGATTTTCATATCACCAGCTTGTAGTTGGCATTTTGGGCTCCTCTTTTCACTGATTAACAGGCATTCAAGTTTGTTTGTTTTGTAAGTGATAAGTAGTCCTTTCTTTCCGCTTCCTTTAACTACTTTCGGTTGGAAGGCTTGTAGTTTCTTTCCTTTATCTGATATCAGCACTGTATCCTCTGCGTATCAACGACGAATTCTGGCAGGAATTCTGGAGCTCTCGGAATTGTCTCGTTGTATAGGTTGAATAGATCTGGTGAGAAGACACATCCTTGACTTAAACCTCTTTCTATCTACGTGTATCGGCTAAACTCGTTTCCTGTCCGTATGCAGGCAGTAGATGTTCCTGAAGTCTTTTCCGAATATTTCATGGTTGCCAAGAGTCTCTATCAGGTCATTGTGCCTTACTTTGTCGAATGTCTTTGCGTAGTCAATGAAACAGTTACACGTCCTTCTGCACTTTTATTACCCTTTCTGATAACACTCTCAGCATAAATATCGCGTTCCTCGTTCTGATATCTTCCTGGGATATTACAGACGATATAATTGATAAGTGTGTATCACGCCGGGAGGTCACTAATAAGAATGTAGTCTTGTACATTTTCTTGGTGGTCGGAAACGTAAGACATAAGAAGAATTGATTCAAGGCTATAAGATAAATATAGTTCCATTTATTTAGGGTGAGTCCTTTGGTATTTGTTGTCACAAAATGTTCATTTATAAGGCAGATATTGGTAGTAACTTGGAGAATGTCTGGTAGTCGTAGTTTTAAAGCCAGCTCATGCTAGAAGTAGTAGTAATATTAAAAGTAAGTCAGTGTTAATCTACTAGGTTTTATCTTCCCTAAGCAGGGCAGAAATATGATTAGCAACTGAACTTTTAACTACTTCTTTACGTGTCACGCATAACTTGTTTCTCCGGGGTAATGTCTTTTGTCAGTTTTCACTTGTTGTCCTTTGGGCACCTTAACATGCTGTAATGGTTAGCAAGTTTGTGTCGCTAGAAACTATTACAACTGAGTAGTGCGTTCGATCTTTAATGAGTACTCCATACTTTCGGCCTTGTGCCACATCTAAGCAGCACACAGAAAATCAAATCTTTTGCTGTCCTCTTTCTTCCAACTCTCTGTCGAATTATATCCTTTTGAGCAGGATCCAAGATTCTGGCGGAAACTTTTATTTCAGCTAACATCAAAGTCTCTGTGTATTTATTTTATTTTATTTATTTATTTTTTTTTTTTTTGATTGGCTATCAAAATTATTTTATTTTCCGGCGTTCGTTTCTTTGCATTTTTTTTATACTGGATGTTATGCGTGGAACCTCCCCGATTGTTAGTTTTCAATCACTCATTAGCAGGCTCTGTTCCTGGAAACTTTCAGTTTTTTTTTTTTTTGCCGGGTTCAGTCTTTTCTCCTCCCTCTTTGTATTTGAGGCCTGACATTTGTTGAGGAAGAAGTATATATAGAGAAGTTTAGAGAGGGAGAAAGAGAGAGAGGGAGAGAGAAAAGTGCAAGATAAGGTTTTAAAAGAAAAGCGCGAATGCTTTATTTTAATCTGAATTCTTTTTATTTTTGTTTATATATTTTATTTTATTTTTATCGGGACTCATTACAATATAAAGAAATGTTAAATGATTGCTAGGACTGGTCAAATGAAAAAAAATAATGTCTGTTTTTAAGAAAAATGAATCCATCAGAGTACAAAGAATATAACTATTTTTAAAGAAAAAAATAGGAAACATTAAGTTTGAGAAATCTTAATTTTGTCTAAAATTTCCAGTGAAAGTTCCGTTTCATACACATTGGCAATATATAAATATCATAAAAAAAGATATTTTGTTATTTATGCTGGTATCGTCAATCGCGGATGGGGAAAAATTTAAACTAAATGAACTATCATCAGATATCTTTAATTTTTGTGCAAGAAATGCGTTCACGCATTTTAACTTGAGCGGGATCCAAAACTAACTTTACAGACAGTGGTAGAAAAATGTCAAAGAATACTAAAGACTCGATGCCGCAAAAATTAAAGAAAGAGATATTGTACAAGTGAAGTCATTGCAATCAAAGAAAAAAAAAGAAGAAAAAATTTACTAAGGCGGGTAACAGGTTCCTAGTTCAGCCACTTCAGTTGAATCACTGGACACTGGTTGTAGTACACTATTTTCTGATTTTGGTATTTTATTTTCGTCCGAATCTGGTATAATGCTAATTGAGTTTGAGTTTTGTTTAACGACATATCAACCACTGTGGGTGATTGAATGCCAAAAAGGTGAGGTTTTAAGGGGGGGGGGGTTGTTTTTTATTTTATTTTATTTTTTTATTTATTTATTTTAATGTTCGGTTATAGTGAGAAGGTTGATTTAGTCAGATTTCGATGAAAAGTTTTTTTTTTTTTTTTTAGAAAACTCAAGATGTCTTCTGGTTTTGTATTTTTCAAAAGCAGTCAGTTTGTAAATCAGGTTTCATTGACGTATTTTTGTAAAGAGGGTTTTGTTGACCGATTTACTGCTGGTATTTTTTCCAAAAAAAATGCTGGTAATATTTTTCCTTCCATTTCTTCCAAAATGCACTGATGGTAATATTTTCTTCTCCAAAAATGTATTTCTGGAATTTTTACTATAAAAGTATATTTTTAGACTATATTTGCTATTTACCCATAGCTAGGACCCTAACAGGTGCTACTACCCCTGGTCAGAGTAGACCTGGGAAAAGCAGCATGCTCCTCAAAAACTCCCAATCGGAGAGCTTGCTGCCGAATGCATTTTATCGTCATACCCAGGACCAGGGCTAATTGAGAAATTGAGGAACAAGGTGACGTATAGAAAGAGTATTTTCTTTTCCATTTGATAAATTAACAAGAGCGCAAACGAGATTTGCGTGAATCCGCTCAATTTTCGTATAGTTAGTTCGTACAGATCTTCCAGAGATAGATTTTCTCTTATACGAAAATATCCGTTCATGAGTACAATACGTGGTTGTATGCAGTAAGGAAAGAATCGAGTAGAGAGTGTCAGATTGAAGCACTGATAAACATGTTGATCGTCCTCTACAAAGTTCCGTTCAATCTCTTCACTTGACCGTGGGTTGTCGTGCAGATCAATCTCTTGAAAAAAATTTTAATTTCTCCTACGTAAAACTATATTCTCTGTATATAATTTAGCATACCAAATATGCAAAATAATTTACTTAAGCAGCTGTAACAAGCATGTCCCTACAAGCAAAGCGAAAGAAGAACGACTATATTTATCAGCGATAGTCAATATATGCCACTACCCGGCCGGTCGCTGTTGGTTTCGATCCAGCCAGCTGGTCGTAGATGGACTCTGTCACGGTTTTCTCCCTTGTCCCACGTTGTGTTGATTAATCACATGGCAGTCATCACATATCTAATACGAGAGAAAGGTCAGGAAGATTAACACTGTTTAAAAACAGTTTTATTCTAAATTTCATGCTATAAATTTGTAATACATGTGTAAATCAGATTAATTTAACATTAAATTTACTAATTTTCCAAAAATAATGTGTCACAGAAGCATATTTTATTTTTGAAAAATTTGTAAAACCGTTTGCTCAAAAATACCCTAAAAATTGAATAATTAAAAAAATCTCAAAATTTTTAGATTCCAATCAATATAATTTCTGTTTGAGTATTTTGAGTAACCTGAGTATTTTGCTAACTGGAAATAGTAAATTTAATCATTTAGCTTTCGATTAAAACTAAAATAAAAGTTTCAAGAAAATTTTATTATTTTGAAAAATTAAATTTAAAAGTTCGTTATCGAAAATGAGTGGAAGTACCTATATTTGAACGTGTGGATTGTCTTTTGAATTAATTCTTGGTTTTCTGTATATCTTTTTCTAGTGTGGATATTATGTTGGTTGGCATTCGTAGAATCACCGCCGGCAATGTCGCAAAGTCACATACGCACGCACGTGTAACGGATACCGGGGTATCCGCTTCAAACGAATTTATGATTACGATTCGATCGACGTAAATGGCATTGGAAATAAGACAATGAGACCGGAGTTAATAACAATTAAAACATGTATTATTAACAATAGGTTACATAGAGTTGAAAGCATGAAAATGGTGAAGGAAAAGTTGTTTCCCTTGTAACGTTAAGAAACATAAGAGAAAGTCAGAGAAAGTCACTCGTTGAACGTAATTAAAATGTTCAGGAAGAAAGTAGAAATAAAGTATACACTGTTTCTTGAATTGAAATGTTCGGTTAGAGTTTGTGAGAACAATATGCATGTGTGTGTGTGTTCGAAATAAAACTGGCGCCTAATTGCTACCTGCAATCAGTGCGGGTGTGTGCGAGACGAGAATCAAACAAAGGTTCCTATGCCATATTGGATAGAGTGGGAAACTACTGCACATTAATCCACAATCGCCGGCTCATAGCGGACGTCCAACTGTCAGAATCACGTGTGTCCGCTGGTTAAATACCAAACCAAACTGTGCGGGAAATATGCACATGATAGATAAATGATTACCGCGTGTTTTAAGAATGAAAACACGCCAGACAGTAGTAAATGCGTAGGTGTGAAACACAAAATATAATATGCGTGAATGCGTATGTGGGTGTGAAGGTATAGATGTGTACCACACACGCATGCACGCAAGCACGCAAGCACGCACATACGTAGACCACAACCGAGCGAGAAAAAAAAAAGCCAAAGATCGTATTCACGTATTTGTTGTTTTTATATTTTCGTAACGCTTAAGCGTTTCTACTTTGATTTTGGAGGGAGCGTTAGTGATTGGTTGATTTCTGCATGACGCCGCCTGACCAAGTAAGGGTGTCCAGGTTATACAAAAGAAAGAAAGGATATATGTGTCGAGAGAAAAAGCGAAAGAAAGAAAGTTTCTCTGTTATTCCATTCGTAAAGAGGAAAGGGTATATTATTTCAATACGCTTACTACAATTCACCACACCATCTTTGATTTAATAATTTTCTTATCGAAAGAGTAATATGACAATTGAATAACTCTTAAATTCAAAATAAGCTTAAACAATCATAAAGTGCAAATAAATATTTTACGTCATGAAACAAGTAAGAAAATAAAAAGCAAAGAATTAAACGCATAAGTGTTATTTAACTAAAAAATTAAAACTTCTCACGTAGCATAAAAAAATAAAATTATTCATTTTATAAAACCATAAGAATAGGATGTGCGTTGTGGTGTAGTGGATATCGGCTCAAAACGAGAGATCTGGGAGCCGAGTTCACATTCCAGTTGGAGTCCTTGCATTCGCTTACGCGCAAATACCCTTGGGAAAAGTATTAATCCGTCCCCCACTAGTTATGGGTTAAATAACTGGACAGATTAGGTTCTGTAACCTTGGCTGGCAACCAACCTACTGCAACAACAATGAAATTATTTCAAATGTGTTTTTTGCCGGTTTCTGTTGTTTTGCAGGGGAGGGCGTTTTTTGGGGGGGTTTTTTTGGGGGGGGTTGTATTTTTTAAGAAGACCGTGGCGGCAGCTCATCATGGGTACAATAACCATCAACCCTACTCCTGAATTGTTCCTTTTAATTTAAAATATGAAAGAAGCAATTTTGTGATACCCTGTCCTTGTTTGTTTGTTTGTTTGTTTGTTTGTTTGTTTGTTTGTTTGTTTGTTTGTTTGTTTATGCATTTTTCCATTCTGTATTAAAAAAAAAAACAACCGAAATTCAGTGGAAGTCACTCAGAATAATAGTTATGACAGTTACCTCCCCTTAACTTCTTTTTTTTACCCTCGGAGCGTAATGCTATCAAAAGAAAGAAAATAAAAACAACAAATAGAATTCGAATTTCGAATTCGTTTGCCTATGATTACTTAACAACGTAAACTTTTGGTAAATTCAATTTTCTTTCTACCACATAGATTATAATAAAATATAAGCTCTGCCACATATATGTTGTTAGCATGTTATGATGGTGGTTGTTGTTGTTGAGTGTACTGAACGCTACACCCATAATTTAATTATCTTTAGGCAGAATGATTGGTTTGTTTTTTTTACGACGTATCCTCAAGTTGACATTGTACATTACAATAATTACCATCGCTAAAAATACTGGAAAATGGCTGCTCATATTTAATTTAGGTCGAATCATCAACAACTGAAGTTCTGAACCTTGAATTTTCGCTTATTGCCATGAATGAGTATTCTCTCACGGAGGCTTCGTGTTAGGTCTTAAGCAGTAAGCTCAAGCCAGACCTCATGTAGGACCTGTACATGCGATCCTTTGCTAAAGATGCAGGGAAAATGGTCGGTTCCATGTACCTGGCTCTTAACTACTCTCCCTACCTTTGTAAGAGCCAGATCAAACCGAAAACAGTGTATAGCTGCCATATAGTAGATACCTTCACTAATTCGCTGAAAAAAAAAAACAGTATATAGTAGCATGATGTAAAATTTAAAATTATAAAAAAAGGCCCAAACTTAATAAAAACAAAGTTTTTTAGTCAAAATGTTTATGCTATAGCGGGTATCTCTTCTCTTATTTCATTTGTAGTGAGGGGTAGTAGGATTCCGTAGTAGGTTAACGGAATTTGGGAAGATATCCCACTATAATTCATAAAAGATTATAAATTCAAGAAAGGCAATTTTGAGTGTAAAATAACATTTATACATATATACATTTCAATTAATGTTTTACAATTAAAACAATACTTGGAATAAAGGTCCAACGAAGTTAGAAAGAGTTTATGGCGGATAATAATGAGCTGAAGGAGATAAAAGAATGTTCAAGGAAGATATAACGCTGAAAGGTAAAAAGCTTGGTAGTATGATTAACGTTCATTATCAAGTTGCCGTTTCTAAGGTCAGTAGGTCAGCAAGTTGGTTTGTGGAATGTCTTAGAAAAGGTCAGTTAGTACTTTGAGAACAGGGCAGGAAGAAGGAGGCGAACATAGTAGCCGCTCGACATATGTCAAGGAAGAAACTAATTACACTCTTCTCCTCTGTCTGTGCCTGTCTGTCTGGGTGCCTTTTGTCACGGCCTTTTATATTTTCCCTTCTGGCTCAAAACGCTGATCGTTTCGCATTTCATCCTTGTATTTGGTTCCGGGCTTCTCATTGGCTGATAAATAAAAATGGTAATTTGATATTTGATTAATTTTTATTTTTCAATCGGAACATCTGCGCGGAGCCACTTGCGTACGACAACTTTTTATTCATTAGCTTTCTGGTCGGCATAGAGACAACATCCGGTTTGCTCTTTTGCTCGGTTGGTGGTATCACCACAATGCTAATATTAAGAAGGAAGAACAAAGTAACTTTAAATTATATTTAAAAAATGTTTCATCCTTTCTATCACGTTCGAAATTTTATTAGTATGAATATTTAGCGCTTTTCTTTCGGTGAAAAACACATTAATTTGTAAATTCTTGCCAAAATCAAATAATTATCTGATTTTAATGAAACATTCAAGACTTATTCACAAATAAAATTATTTTTAACATATTTTTTATAAAACCTTGGTAAAATGTTTTTTTTACATCTGCTACCCCAAACCCTTAATTATTTTCAGGAAATTTCTAGAAATTGACTACTGTCCGCAAACTTTGTTTTATTAGTTAAATGCAAGACTCATTAAAGAATATAAATCATCTAATGTTTTTTCCAAACAATAACTGCTCTTCTGATAACCCACTCCGAATAGTAAAATAAAAAATACAATAAAACTGCGCCATTTTTTATTTAGATAAGCTTTTATAAGCAATATACATTAAGTATATCATAGTCTGAAAAAAAATGATGAGTTTACAAGCATTTTTACAAGAATTGTTTACATTTTTTTCTTTTTTAGTTATAATATTTTATAAGTTTCGAAAATGTTTTAAAATTTCTTCCAATCACTGTCTCGATTAGGTTAAGTTAGGCTAAAACTACATTTACTTAATACAATTCATCACGCACTAAGATTTTTAAAATTGCTTTTAATATATTTATTTTATGTAGAAATATCCTTTTTTTAAGTATGGAATATCATGAGTGACATATCATTAGAAGGTCACGTGTTTGAAGAAACAATTAAAAAACGCTTATATAAAAGTTTTCGCTTGTGTACAATTTTCGTGTGTACGTTTCAACATTTAACAGACATTGCAAATCATCTCTTCACAATTTAAATTAAGTTTTATTATTTTAATTCCTAGTTTTGTTCATTTTTTTAATTAATAATGAATGTAGGTACTTATGGTTTAAAAAAAGATGAATGTAAAAAAAATTGAAAAACCTTTTATTTTATTAGCTTTATTCAAATTTTATTTTTTCAGAAAATATCTTCAAACGTAAAGCTATAAAGCTAAAATAATTAAAATTCAGTACAATATTAAATAATAGCTAAAAATATTATGTTATTTTTTTAAATTACCAGATAATTAAAAAGCAAAAACGAAACGTTCACTTAGGTTTCATGAATTTATGTCAATTCTGGTCAACCATATTTAGCTTGTCAACACGGCTGGCTCTCAGTAATCAATCAACATGTCAAAAAAAGAAGACCACTGTGAATAAAAAATGCTTGTATACATTTCATGTTGTAAGCAAGTAATACTTGTTTCAAATCAGATTAATTTCACTTTAAAATTGCTAATTTTCCTAAGATAACGTATCACAGACGCTTTTTATATTTTTGCAAAACTTTTAAAACCGAGAATTCACTTTTGTTTATAAACCTGTCAACATCTTTTAAAAATGGCCGTTTTAACGTTTTAAGTTAAAACGCTGAAAAAGTTGAGATTTCACTCAATTTAATTTCTATTTGAAATACACCAGAGTGTTTTGCTTACTAGAAATAGTAAATTTAATTATTTAGCTTTCAGTTAAAACTAAAATTAAAACTTTTCTTATTTTTTAAAACTTAGGTATCGAAAATGAGTGGAGGTATCTTTTCTAAAATCTACTTTAACTCTACACTTCTAACGTCTCCGCTTAAAACTCTAAAGTTTTATTTACTATTTTTTTTTTTTACATTTTTCTCTTCAGTTGGTGTTGATATTTTATTTTTGTAAGATTTTTTAAACCAAGAATTAACTTTTGTTTACAAACCCGTCAAAATTTGAAAAATGGCCACTAAAATGAAAACTCTCAAAAATTTTAGATTCGAATCAATATAACTTCTATGCGGAATACACCAGAGTATTTTGCTTACTGGAAATAGTAAATTTAATCATTTAGCTTTCAGTTAAATCTTGTTGCGGAGTTGAGGTCGATATATCAAAAGGTATTTTTCTAGGCTGCGTTCAATTACCCCAAAAATATTTTTTATTTGTTGTATGTAAGGCACAAGGTGAACATTGAGTAATGAACAACTCTTCATTAACAATAAAAAATATACAAATAAATACAAATATTACAACAATGTTTTTGAAAGGATTAGACGTTTGAGTCCAAGTGAATTTTGAATAAACATGCTGAAGAATGGATTGAAGTAGTACAGTTCAAAATTCAAGATTTTCTGTATAATTAAAAATGTTCTTAATTGGTTTGATTCACTAAGATTGTTCAAATACTTTTGGCTTTTTTAGCAATCAGAAATAGAGACAAAAGTGTATGTACAGTTATCTACCTTGGATTGTATTTTTGTGTTCGTCGATAGTTTTCTTGCTTTTTTTTTTTATAAATAGAAGATTCTTTTGCTGAAGGTTTTTGCTGTATATTTTTCGTAAGATTTGTTTGTTGAGAATGGGATTTGATAACTGCTGTTGGTGTTAAACTTATAAACTATCTCGTCGATTTCCGCTGAGTGAGAAGCAAAAGGTCATACAAAAAGGTTTCAAGGTGCCTGCTCTTTGTTTTCGGAAAAGGCTTTGTCTAGCGCCACAGAATTTATATCGGTCTTCTTGGTCATATGGCCGATTCACTTTGAATATTGTAATTTTTAGCGCTAACTCTTGTCTACTGCATGTGAAAGGAAAAGTGACCAATCAGAAAACGTTTTGACAAGTGATTCACTTTTAATGGGTTTATTTTCATTTGTCATATTTCTCTGCAACTATCACTCGCGATGCGTAAATTATCGTTCCGACCATGATGTAAAAATTGTCGTTTTATTTTAAAACCATTAACTATTTTAGAAACATTCATAGCTTTTTTTTGTGCGCTTATTCTAGAGTGGGGTTCTACAAGCTAAATGAAAGCTTCAAGAAAGATTTTTCATTTAATAAAATTCAATTTAAAGTTTAGGTGTCGAAAATGAGTGGAGGTGCCTAAATAGACAGAAGATGTCTAGTATTCACGTTCCTGTGATAGGTCGATAGTGCACAAAAACATCTCCGCGTCTTTGTGAGTAAGGTTACCACCCTGTAACTCCTTTCTTACAGGCGAAACATTACAAGTTACTCGCTACTCTATTGGAAAGTATTCAAACGAACCACACTCCTTAATTGGACAATGTAATATTAGTCCTTAATGACCATTACTAGGGACATCTGGCTAGAATTGTCTGTGTTAACAGACACGGGACATTAGCTCAAATCACCCAGTTTACACTCCTTCCATCTTTCAAACAGGAGTAGAGGTTTATCCTTTGTTTCCTGTTTAGAATTGGATTTCCGGTTCCTTCTAAAGTCAACTTCCGCACTATCTTTCTAACGTCTCCAACTGATCTCTGAAATGTTATTCACTAATTAAACCTTGACCTTTTCAAGTCTAGAGTTAGCTGTTATCTTTCCTGCATAGCCCCAAGAACTTGGGCACCCTGACATGGTGTAATGGTTAGCACGCTAGTCTCACTAGAACAATTACAACTGATCAGTGTGTTCAATCTTCACTTACAGCCTTGTGCCACATCTAAGTTATTAACACCTTCAACATTATGGATAAATATAATGAATTTTATATAGAGTGTTTTTCAAGACTTAACATGAGCAAAACAAATTCACGGATTTGGACAAAAAATAAAACCCCAGAATAACGTCAAAATCCGCAATAATTTTTCAACCTTTTAATAGTCAGTTTGTCATCTTTTGATAGCCAGTTTGTGGTTAGTTTGATGTGTAATGTATAAAAATGTAACGTATATAAATGTAACGTATATAAATGTAAACAGAATAAAAGTAAATGTTGATAGGATAGCGTGGGTCACAAAGCACGGCCGGTGCCTCTTTTAGACAGGAATAGAGATTTATCTTTTGTTTCCAGTTTCAGATTGGATTTCTGGTTCCTTCTGAAATCTACTTTCACATAATGCATCTAACGTCTCCAACTGAACTCTGACATGTTATTCACTTATTAAATCTTGACTTCTTCAACTCTAGAATTAGCAGTTATCTTTCCTGCATAGCCTCAAGAACTTTACTTCTTGCCCTTTCTTACGATAATACAACACTACGCAGTAATCTTTTATATTAAATGACTTCTTCTTCTTCTTCTTCTTCTTCTTCTTCTTCTTCTTGTGCCGTGTCCCTTCAGGACGTAGACGATCATTGACTTCTACTCGCTCCTGTCTCTTGTCGCTCTTAACACTTTCCCTCTTGGTATTTCTCCCAAACTCCGCTCTGCCATCCATTTGTTCAAGCCTATCAAGTATGTCTCGCGCTGTTTTCCCCTGTCTCGCTTTCCTTCTATCCGTCCTGTGAGTATTAAATTCTCCAGACTCTCCTTCCTCATTACGTGTCCCAGGAACCTCAGCTATCTCTTCTTGATGTTATGTATGAGTTTTCTTCTCGTTTGCATCCTTTCCAACACTTCACCGTTGTTCACTTGTTCGGTTCATGGTATCCTCAACATTTTTCTGTAAAATCTCATTTCTACTGCCTCAAGCCTCTCCTTCATCCTTGAAGATATCATCCAACTTTCTCTGCCAAACAGAATGACAGGTGTCACATAGCATTCCAGCACATTTTCTTTGTTCCCAAAGAGATTTCGTAAAAAAAAGTATGATGGTATGTTATATACATTCTTTTAGATCCTGATTGGCCATTTAAAGTCACATGACAACCCAAATAAGGAGTATGTTAATTAGAAAAGAAGGAGAAATGTTATTCCAACGTATTTGAGAGAAAATGTTTATTTCTTGGTTAAAAAATAATGAAGATTTAAGAAAGTGGGTGTCATTGAGAAAAATCTTTTAGACACTTTTTAGCTACAAGTCAACAGTGCTGGTCCCAGTCTGATTACACACTCGACTTTATTTGTGTAATTTAGTATTCTCTCTATTATTATAAAGACCGTTGTGCATTTACTTGTGTATATATCTATGAACAGAATAAGTAAAGAACAGGTAGGAAAAGGTGTCTTTAATCTAACATGTTTCACTTTAATTAGCTTCTTCGCAGATTTTTTTAAAGACGAATGATTTTTTAAACAAATTAAATTTTTTGAAAAATCCAAAGAGTTAGTATGTCGATTGAGGTTTGATTTCATTAGTCAGATATGTGTCACGTGTAATAAAGCAATAGATGATCATTTTTAAAATGTAGAAAAAACTTTTGACTGTTTTTAGGCGCATGCCACGTGTAATAAAATCAACAGATGTTCATTTTAAATGTAAATGTATGTATGCGAAAATAATGCATGTGCCAAGCGTATTTAAACTATAGACAACTTAAGTATGTTTATATGTCGGTAACATTAGTATATATATATATATATATATATATATATATATAATAGGAACTTGTAGTTATAAAACTACCAAAGGTACACCAAGATACAAAGTGCTCAGTACCATACAAAGTGGTTGAGTTAAATATTATTATTCTTAAAATTACAACTTGATCGTTCCCAAAAACCTGAAACCGGCCACGACCCAGGTTTCATACACGTAAGTGGAATCCTCAGACCTTCGGAATACCAGGTTAACATTTTTTAGAGCATTTATACCCCAGATTAATGCAAGGTGTTAAAAGGTAAAGGGGTTTTGGAACCAACGAATCTATTGGATAGTGATTACTAACTGGCTAAGATGTTCTAATAGCCATAAATGCTCTGAGAGAAAGGAAGAGAAAAAAACCCTTCTATGGGAAAGAAATTTCATCCCGGTGTAAGTACTCAATGTAAAAAACAGAAGCAATCAAAGCATCTGATGGGAAAGCTTATCTTGAAGACACAAATAGACAAAATGTTTAAAAAGTGCTTACTCCCACCAAGACAGCCGACACACCAACCTAACAGATCTTATTATACACAGAATAGGAACTTGTAGTTATAAAACTACTAAAGGTACATTAAGATACAAAGTGCTCAATACCGCACAGTGTAATAGAGCTATATATATATAATTGAAAGAGCGAAAGAAAATCTAGACACACTATACAAGAACAAACATGACCTCTACAACAAACTGAAAGATATAACTACCTCAAACCAACTAGAAGAAATAATGCTCAGACTATCCAAAATCACCGTAAAATCTGAAGTTGAACACCGTGCTAAAATTGTAAAAAAAACTTAATTCACTATACAATGGCACGATCACTCTTCCAAAAAAATTAGATAAATTCATAAATCTTTCCAACCACGAACTAACTAAGCACCAAGAAGAATTACTCAACCTTGGACCTAACTGCCATATATACTGTAAGTATAACCAGCTTACTAAAAAAATTGAAATAGAAACACTCTATCAAAGCATCACTAAACTACAAGATGAAAAACTTATAACCGTTAAACCCGAACTGAAAGACCTACTTAAGGCTGAGGCACTCAAAGATCGCCATGATAAAAACAGAAGCTTCTCAAAAATTCTATCGAAACAACTAAAAAGTGCCGCGCACGAACTACGCAACCACCTTCACATAATTGTAAAAAAAGCTGACAAGGCTAACATCTTTGTTGTACTTAACAAATCAGATTACAACACAAAACTCAACCACATACTTCATGACAACACAAAATTTAAAAAATTAACAAAAACCCGACACACCAACTAAAATCTAAACTTAATAAACTCATTAGTGCCAACAACACTGTTCAGAATTCCTTAAAACTCCCTAAAATTATTGGTGACTATAAACATGGTTACATATACGGAACCATAAAAACTCATAAACCTAACTATCCTCTCCGCCCTATCATATCCCAAATTCCTACTCCTGTATACCAGTTAACTAAACATATTAACCAGCTTATCACACCCTACCTTCCGAGTAAATATAGCATTAAGTCAACACTAGAGGCAATCCAAATCCTCAAGAGTGAAAAACCTAACAATGAAATCATAGCTTCACTTGATGTGGAAAACCTTTTTACTAATGTACCCGTCAGTGAAACTATTGATATAATTATAAGAAATGTCTACAGTAATCCTTCATTACCCCCACTCAAAATTAATCCCAACATCTTAAGAAAAATTCTACTAGCTTGTACTACTGAAGTGCCTTTTGTTGATCCAAACAACACTATATATATACAACGTGACGGAGTCTCCATGGGTTCAGTGCTTGGTCCGACTTTTAGTAATTTCTACATGTCTAAACTTGAAAATACTATCTTTGCAAAATTTAAAAAACCATCAATATATCTACGATATGTTGATGATATCCTACTATTAATTAAAAATACCGACGAAATCTTACAACTTCAAAAACAGTTTCAAAATAACTCAGTTTTAAAATTCACTTATGAACTTAGCAATGATAACAAAATTCCTTTTCTTGATATATTAATTAACACTGATGACAATAAATTTACTATCTCACCGTATAAAAAACCCTCTAATAAAAATCCCTCCACACTCAATTATATTAGTGAATGCCCCCACTATTACAAAATAGCCATTATAAAAAATCTATTATATCGTGCAAAAGTCAATTCATCCACAAATCAGATCTTCCACAGTGAACTAAAAAACATAAAACAGACACTCATCAATAATAATTTTCCCATTTACATAGTTGATGAACAAATACGTTATTTTCTTAAAAAGCTTAACATGGAAAAACCAACACATGATACTAGCCCAACCAATCCTAAACATATCACTCTCTTATACCGTAGATACACTCCAACTACCAACTAGATGAAAATATCCTAAAAAAAACTCATAAATACTAATATTTCTCCGACAGACTCTAACAAAAGAATTAAGTTTATTATATATTACACAAAATCTACTACATCCAATTCATTCGTCCGCAACGACTCTTCCCCCACCGTTAGTGATTTGCAAAAAACCAATGTAGTTTATAAATTCATATGTCCATTTAGAGAATGTATCTCTAACAACCTCAATAATATCTACATTGGCCACACTACAAATTCGCTCTCACGGCGTCTGACGTTGCACTTAAATGAAAATTCAAATATATTCCGTCATTTAAAACAACACGGTTATCAACGCACACTTCTGAGAAAAACGCTCGTTGATAACACGTACATACTTAAACAAGAAAATAATAAACAGAAACTAAAAATTCTGGAAGCAATCTACATTAAACAATTTAAACCTGGTTTGAATACAATCAATTTTGATATTTCCAATAACGTACTCAAATGCCTGTAATCAGATCAGGGACCACAACGCCACTATTTTGTCACTATCTTCGGCCATCCGCCACGAAAGGGATGGACTTATATTTTCAATTTAATTCTCTTTATTGTTAATAACTTAAATGTTCTATGTTTACTGTGTGTTAATATTTATTCTTTGATAATGTCTTATGTGAGCCGAAAGCTTAGACCTGATAAAAAAATCAACAATTACTGTGATCTTTTGTTGTCTTTCAACGATATCACCATCAAGTATATCAGACGGTACGAACGGATCCTACACAAAATTAATAGACAAAACTTGTCTATATTATTCAATGAAACCTGCATTAATGAAAAAATTCTGCCAAAATACACACACACACTATATATATATCCTTCCTACCATACTCGCGGGGGGTTCCCTCTGAGAAAACATCTAATAATCCTCCAGGTTATCTCTCCCTGAGTGTGACAGGATTATATATATATATATATATATATATATATATATATATATAAGTCAAAAACGAAAATGGCATGTAAGTAAAATCCCAAAACAGATCCTATTAATATTAATTTCATTAATATTAAAAATGATTGTAGTAAAGAGCTCTATGTAAATAGTATTATCTATTTACAGAGCCAAATATGTATATTTTCTAATAAAACTTCGAAAATTACATATGCCGTATGCCCATTTCAGTGTGGAAAATCCTCACTTCTTTTACCGGAAGTATATTCAAAAATAAATTTATACCTGGAACTTTACATGAAAGAAGAAAAAAAAATAAGATAATATCAAAAAGAATAATGAAACGGGTGTTAAAAGAAAGTAGATTTTGTTAGAAGGTTGTCGTTAAGACGTTGATACGTAGGGTAGGGAAGAAGGGGAAAATCTTTATTATAATAGACAGGAAGAGAGGATTTTCTCCTGTCACGCTTATTGAGAATAACCTGTGAGGAAACAGCTAATAATCGTCTCAAATATTTTGCCGTCATTCTTGACGAATTATATATTTTAATATATTTTATAAAAAATTGTAAATTCGTATTACATATCTTTATATATAAGGCATTATTAGAATACTAGGTTGGTTGGTTGGTTGGTTCTTTCTTTACTCCTTTCTTCCTACGTCTCTTTTTTTTATTTCACCTCAAGCAAGGCAATAAAGCCACTAATATGTAAGGAAGTGGGGGTACTGATTGAGAAAAAATAAGAGAAAAACACAATTAAGGAGAGAGAACAATAAAAAGAAAGAATAAGAATTAGGAAGAAAAAAATTAACGGTTACCATTGCATTAAAATCTTTTAAGATAGAAGTTGACAGGGGAACAAAAAATCAAACGGGAGTTTTCACGAGTGAAAAGTGCGATAGAAGGAACTGATAGCACAGAACTTACGGTTGTATCTAGCAATTTCAACTGTAACATGATGAGACCTTGCCGCCAATATAATACTACGCTTTAATTAATGTAAAAATTCATTATTAATCGAAAAATATCCTTAATGGGTTTTATTTATAAAAGAAATTACAGACTTTTCTAGTTAAATAATGTTTTAATTTTGATGAATTTTTTATTTTATTTTACTATTCAGAGATTTTCAGTAAATGGTGTTTCTGTTTTACAAAAAATATTCTCCAAGGGAGTGCCGCTTTTAATTATAAGATATAAAGGAGGTGAAATTTAATTTCTCAGAATTTCATAAAATTAAATGAGGGACAGTCAATCAAGTGCCATACGTGATACACGCATGGGCGATCATGTCTTAAAAGTGACATGACTGAGTGGACAGAAGATTATCCCACAGTAGGTTGCCATTACTCTCTGCGGTAGACTGGTTGCCAGCCAAGGCTATAAAACCCAATCTGTCCAGTTATTTAACCCATATTTGGAAGGAAGAAACGGATTAATACCTTTCCCAAGGGTATTTGCGCGTAAGTGAATGCAAGGAATTCAACTGAAAATCGAACTCGGCACCCCGATTTCTCGTTCCGAGCCGATAACCACTGCACCACAACGCACAACCTAAGGCTAACAGAAGTATATATATATATATATATATATATATATATATATATATATATATATATATATATATATATATATATATATATATATATATATATATATATTCAAGATTTTCTAAAAGAAAAATGTCAAATAGTTTCATTCATTTGTGAATAAATCTTGAAAGTTTCATTAAAATCAAACAATTATTTTATCTTTGCAAGAAATTTCTTAATCAATGTTTTTTTGGTTGTTTTTTTTTCCTTTCTTTTCTTTTACCGCAAAAAAGACGCTAATCTTTATACTAAACAGTAAATAATCTTTGGTTTCCCCGCTGGTACAAGAAAAACTAGATTTTTAACCGAAATTTCGAACGTGTTAGAAAAGGTTAAAAAAATAATCAAATAATCAAAATATACTTTGGTCTTTGCTCTTATTAATAACATAAAGGTTCTGACGATAAAACATTTTTTATCAAATTTAGGACATAAAAAACAACGACCAGCATTTACATTTACGATTGCTACTCAAACATTCAAAGATGCGATAGGGAAGTACCTACGAAAACTTTGTTGTCGTAGAAAATGCCACGAACCCACTCAACAAAAATTCATTAGGAAACTCAAATAGGAATACAGCGAAACCTTGAACGGTCAAAACTAGTAGATATTATAATCTGATTTTGGCTTTTTTGTCTTTGTCTTTTTCTTTTCTTTTTCTTTCATTCTTTTATTCGTTCATTATTATCTTTCTTTCTTTAAATCAAACCAGAGAAAAAATAAAAGATAATATTGCCTCGAACAGAAAGTCAACAGTAGTCTTAGTCACAAATATTAAAAGATATAAATGAGAGTTTCACCGGCGAAACTGTGCTAGGAATGTGCAACGATTGATCGTCGAGAGATCGTCTTTTCCGTGACAGTGAACTGAACTGGCTAGAAAAACCGTCCCTTCCGTTTATATAGGAGGGCGACCTCTTTGAAGAAAGTCTTCGCCATTTCTGATGTCTTCTAGGAAAAAAGGAGACATTCTCCCACTTACTTTTCTATTCGAGAACTAACTCAAATGAAATGGATCTTTCTATTACGATATATATTTTCACCATTCGCAATATGCGTGTCTTGTAGTAATTTGTATTTTTAACACATTACTCAATAAATCTCGGGCATAACTAATAAAACAACGTTTAGGCAAAATTCGACTTTATTCATCAACATAGTCTCCTAGGATGATACACTGATTCCAACACTTCTCTAACAATTCGATGCCTTTCTTGTAGAATGACTTGTCTATGGCCTCAAAATATGCCCCAGTTTCCGATATTACTTCTTCACTGGAGCTAAATCTCTTTCCATGAAACATTCCTTTAAAGTCTGTAAACAGATCTGGGGTCTAGATCTGGAAAATAGGGTGGATGCGGAAGCAATTCTAAGTGCAATTCATGTAGTTTTGTGAAAGATCACTTTTTCTTCTTCATTTGTGGCCGCTTTTTTGCGATTTCTTTCTTTAAAATGCACCAGTAATGCTATATAATATTTGCTATTGATGGTTCTTCTTTTCTCAAAGTAATCGATGAACAAAATACCTTGCTCATCCAGGAGCTTGTCTGCTGATGTTTGCGTCTTTGGTCACTTTTGACGGCTTTCACCTCCTGCTGTTCACTCAACTGACTGCCGATTTGACTCCAGAGTGAAGTGGTGAATCCATGTTTCATCCACTGTCACATATTTACGCAAAACTTCCTATTGGGTTAAAACAGTTGCAAATAATATTCTGAAACTTCGATGCATTGCCGTTTTTGATGGATTGTGAGCAAACGCGGCACCCACTTTGAACACAGCTTTCTCATTGACAAATGTTCTTGCAAGATGGTGAATACACTGCCTTCTGATATGTTCAACTCATCTGCTATCTCACGCAACTTCAATTTACGATCAGCCAAAATGAGTTTGTGGGTTTGTTTGTTTTTGTGCGTGTGTGTGTGTGTGGTGTGTGTGTGTGTGTGTGTGTGTGTGTGTGTGTGTGTGTGTGTGTGTTTTCGGGAACAACTACCGATTTTGGGCAACCTGAGCATCCAACATCATTTGTGTCTGCACGACCGCGTTTAAAGTCAACATACTACCTCTTTAGCTGTTGTTTTCAACGGAGCAGGGTCCTAATAACGCTCATATGCCATTACTTCGCTTGAGCAATATTTTCCCATCAGAAAGCAATGCTTTATCAACACATGGAATTCAGATTTTTCCATTGTTTTGAAAATTTGCAACAGTAGATTCACTTAAATATAACTGTAATTTGTAAACTAATAATCCGTTTGGGCCAAAATTTTGTCACGTGTCATTTGAAGGTTTGTACTTTATCAAAATCATATGGATTTTTCATTAGTGGCGCCATCTATATGTCAGACTCGGGACTTATTGAGTAATGTGTTACTATTTCCTAAAATGAGGCTTCTGTAACACGTCACTAACACAGATTAACATGGGACCCCTGTTCTCGTGGTATCTCCGGGTAAGTTGCTTAAAGGTCATCAGATAAATCACGCCATGTGGGTCGATCAACATTATTTGTTATTAGAAAATTAAATTTCATTCTAAGACGTGCAAAAACACGTGTACATTTGATGCACAAAATAATTGATTTGGGTCAATATTTAGATAAACGCAGATGCTATCTTCAAACTAAAATACGTATGGTATAGACGAGGTTGAGATAATAAATTAATAAAAGCTAGGTTTTATTATCTATACCACTATTTTATTTTTGATTCCATAAGTTTTCAACTTTTGTCAGATGTGAATTTCTGTCCTTTTTGCATTTTCTGTAACCCTATGTTCTAATTGGCTTGTATTAATTTTAAGTGATTTTCAAGTGGAGATGAGATTTCTTTAAAAGTTGAAGAATACAATTATTTTTGTCGAGAAAAGTAGCCGAAATTATAAAAATTGGAAAATAAAGACTTAAAGACAACAAAGAATGCAAAGAATAGAGAATTGCTTTCGTAAGTGAAATTATTAAAGCTAGTTAATAAAAATATTTGTCAATGAGTTTTGACAATATGTGGCCCTAGGTCAAAATACGGCCTTGAGTATTTCCTGTTTACTGATTATCAGGATAGCTTATAGGCAGACAATAACAGTGGTTTTTTTTCTCTTTCCCATGGAAGTTGAAATGTTTAAATGATATTACTTACATGTCAAGATAGTAAGTCATAGAAATCCCGTACGTAACTCCAGCACCCCAGTTTTGAGGGTTTTTTTTTTTTTACTAAATCTGGGATGGAAAACGGAATTAGTTCAGGCCCCGTGTTTGAAATGAGAAGGTAGAAAGAAATTAATTGGGACCTGCTGCTAGAAAGGAGACGGAGACCAGCGATGAATTAATGCGGTCCAGCTCAAAAAGCCTGCCACGAGAGAGATATTGCAAGAGACGGTCAGTCCAAATTCAACAAGCTACGAGTTGAATAAACCATCGTTCCGTGGAGATAATAGAACACGAATATTATCGTGCTAATGAAATACCAGCCAAATGATAATTTTTAGCGCCACTTAACTTTGACTTGCTTGTAATCTTGTAATTATTCGATATATATAAATATATATAAATCTACACCGTGCCATTGCGATCTTAAATCTGGTTTTCATTATGTACCATTTCCTCGTGTGTCTGGGTCAACCTTTTCAAATGACAAGTGATCCTGATTTGGTTAATCTGAGATCAACAACACAACGTGGGCAGAATCGACCAAAGACCAGAAGGGTTGGCTGGACACAGCCAAGGGACGTGTTATATTTCTATCTTTAATATATTTCTTGTATAAGTCGTTGTGGCATTCATGTCAATATTCATTATTATATATGTATTGCCGTGTTCGGGTTATGAAGAGATTTTCTTTTGTGTATATGTATATTTATGTAAATATAGTATATTTATTCCTACATGTGTGTGTCAGGTGGAATGTAATATCAGGTTCCTGTTTGTGCTATGCTATATTATGTTCTGAGTATGTGAGTGTGTGGATTCTACTCCTCAATTCATTCCTTGGTGTTTGCATATTCTTTTCGTGAAGATTATTTACGCACATCTCTGTTTTGTACGGGAGTAGTATTCTTTCGGCTGGATGGTGTGTTGATTTAATCTCCGACAACTGACATGAATTCACACGAAGTGTGGACCAAGTACTTATGCCCGTGTTCACTGTTCTTGTTATATTTACTTAACGCCAAATCGGTTCTGATTTGATTTTGGCGGAATTGTTAGTCATTAATTGAACTTTGCATGATGTCAGCTGACCGAATAAGCTCTGTCCGGGTTCTATCTAGGTTACCAGAAATATAGAAGAATAGAAAGAAGGAAATGATGTATGTGTTGAGAGAGAAAGAGAGAGAGAGTTTATCTGCCATTTTAATACTAAAGAGGAAAGGGTATATTGCAATACGCTTTACTACTACTTATCTACTCACGACATACGTAATAAAAATACGTTGTTGAAAGAGATGCTCTTGATGTAAAATTGTTATAAGTTCAACGAAAAATATCATCGTAACTTCAACAGTAAACTCTAAAATTCACATTCTCTCTCTCTCTCTCTCTCTCTCTCTCTCTCTCTCTCTCTCTCTCTCTCTCTCTCTCTCTCTTCCTTTAGAGGATCGGCTGTGGGTGTGTAAGAATTTTGTTTTCTATTTTTTAGTATTTATTCACATTTTTGCTGATAAAATCAGATAAATAACCACTTGAAACAATGAGACTTTAGAAATGGATCATCAATTCGGAACAGATGGATACTTGACCTTTTTAAAACAGTGGAAATACTAGATAAAGTAAGGGTTGTTAACTGCATATTCTTATTCAGATGAACACAGTCCGCGGAAAGAAACTATATTATCATTTGTAGTTGATTTATATTTCAGACGATCTATTGATATATCTTTCTAGGTATCTCCGCATAGTATGAATAAAAAAGGTCCCAAACTTGATAAAAACGAACTTTTTCCGTCAAAATGTTTATATTATTATTAAGAGGATAGATCAAAGTAATTTTCAATTATTTTAAAAAAAACTTTACTCCCTTCTAACATGTTCCGAATTTTGGCAGAAAATCTTGTTTTGAGTTCAGTTAGCGGGTAAGCAAAATGTTACGACTGTTTACAATGGAAAATGTCACCCATTTTTTTTCAGGTGACAAAAATTCTCGGAAAAATCAAATAATTTTCGGATTTTAATGAAACTATCAGTGTTATATATCGCCGTACGACGACAAAATAACGAGAACACGCATATATAAAAATATAAGGTTATATTTTTATTCTTGACGACGAACCCGTGTGGAATAGAGAATGGAAGAGTGAGAGCGCACATAGAATGGGTCGACGGGAGTGTAGTCTTGCCTGAGGTGTCTCTCTGCTTCCACTGGCCGTTCTCTGCTGGCGAATCCGTGTGTCGAGGTCTTTTTATAGTCTTCTAGAACCGGGACTTTCCTTCCGGTTTTGCCTCGCCCACGCAACGCCCACGTAATTCCAAGAGACACCTGTTCTGTTTGCCTCCGTAGTCATTTCCGCCGCTGTCGGAAATAAGGTCAAACGACATCCGCTCCAGGCCCCGACAGGATGTATTTCTCAAACACCTGTCTTGTCGTTCGCCGACCCCTTCACCGACGGGAAACACCATCGCTTGCATCAACCTTCCTCGGGTGGGGCCAGATTGCTATATTACATCAGTACACATTCACAAATGAATTAAATTATTTTTGAAATTATTATTTTTTTTTAATCTTGGTAGAAATTTGTTTTACCTCTGTTACCTCCCTCCACATAAATCCATGAAATTTTAATGTCTTACTTTGTTACCGTATATACCGTTATTAGTTAAATTCAGGACTCATTGTGAATATAAATAATCTTTTTTTTTTCTTTTTTTTTTTTTTTTGACTCTGTATCCGAAAATCTGCTCCGAAGGGTAAAATAAAAAATGCAATAAAACTCTGATATTATTTAATTTGATAAGCTTTTAATTGCTTGAATAAATAATAAAAATTAAGGATATTAAAGTTTGAAAAAAAATTTGATTGCTAATGAAATTTTGAAAGAATCGTTTTCATTTTTTTTTTAAATTTTAATTATAATAATTTACAAAGTTTCAAAAATATTTTTATAATACTTCAAAGATTTGTTGGGGCTAGATTTTTAAGTTAATAATTGAAGATTATATTACCTATCGAAAATTTAAAAGTTTAATACAAATCGTTTGGCCTTCATATTTTTAAAATAATTAATTTTTGTGTGTGTGTGTGTGTATCTGAATTTTTTTTTTTGTGTGTGTGTGTGTGTGTGTGTGTGTGTGTGTGTGTGTGTGTGTGTGTGTGTGTGTGTGTGTGTGGTAATTTCTATGTGCAAATTAAAAGGTCAGGGTTTCTCTCATGAACCGAAAACAAAATTGTACAATTTTGTCACTTGTAAATGCCATACACTTTTATCTATCTCATTTTTATCTCATATATTTGATATACGGTGGATAGGTCAAAAATTCAAATTTGTAATTAAAAAATATTTTTTATTCTAAATTTAACGCTATAAATAAGTAATACTTGTGTAAATAAGATTAATTTGCATAAAGTTTGCTAATTTTCTAAAAATAATATGTCACAGATGTAAATTTTATTTTTGCAAGATTTTAAAACCGAGAATTAACTTTTGTTTACAAATGTGTCGATTGCTCAAAAATGGCGGCGAAATTCAAAAATTGAAAAAAATCTCAAACTTTTATATTCTGATCAATATAATTTCTGTTTGAAATAAACCAGAGTATTTTGCCTACTGGAAATAGTAAATTTAATCATTTAGCTTTCAATGAAAACTAAAATAAAAGTTTCAAGAAAACTTTTTCATTTTAAAAAATTCAGTTTAAAAGTTAGATATCGAAAATGACTGGAGGTACCTAAATTCTTTACCAATGATATATCATTACCAATGATATATCATTACCAATGATCTATCATTACCAATTCTCAATAAAAACTGTTCCAAACGTAAATGCACGCTGAACATTTTGTACCGAGGCATGAATGGATAAAGAAGTGTAATCTTTGGAAAAATTGGTATGTATAACAAATTATACCTCGTTCATAACTAGTCATAAGCCTATGTATTGCTTAATTAAAAATAAATATTGCCTCTTTTTGTCCAATATCACAATTAGCGTCTTACGTCTGATGACACTTTGCTTACGACCATTCATAATATGCGTGCAATAGTAGTAAAAAAATATTTTCGGGATTTCATAGAGGGAAGAAATATCTAGGATTTTATTAAAATGTTTTTAGGTGAGTTTCTTGATCATTTCTCAGCCTCTCATGAGCTTAAATTGTAAAAATAATATTAATCAACTCTTCTGTTGAAATGCATGTATTCAATAAATTCTGAAACTAGGGTTAGGCAACTTGAATTACAAGCAATCGTTCTCTTTCATCGCGGGCCGGCACCACAACAGAACGTTAAAATTAGCGCTCCGTACAATAGACATACATGGCACAGAGAGTACACATCACTTACTCGCTAATTCACCATCAGACGTCTTTAATGAGGGTTTTTTCACTTTGTGTCCACTTTATGATGCACTCCCGCCCAGTCTCAGGCTTGCATCTATGTGTGTTGCGTGATTTAACTGGCCGTAAGTTAGTCGCACCTGAGTCTGCAGCTGTTCGTTTCCATTCTGTCCCCAGGTGATCGAGGATGCCAATGACCCGTCGAAATTCCCCACTTTCTTTACCACGTTGTGATTTCTGATCTCAGAGAAAGTTAAGTACCTGAAAAAAAGGAGGCGGTCATTTTCGTACTGCAATCCTCGACAACTGAAAATCAAGAAACAGTAGAAATAAGGGAAACAAACAAGAACAAAAACGATAACAAGACAGTAGTGAAGGCAAATCAATGTGGACTAATGATTATATTGTAACTCTTTGTACAGCAACAGAGACGGAGAAAAAAAGAATTAATAAGAAAATACAATCCAATTTCTTTCAGTGTCCATAAATTATTTGCTGCTACTATGTCTATTTGTTGTTAGAAGTAATACAGTGTTCATGCCCTCCTTTTCCTTGGGTTCTGCTTAGAACGGTGGACGTGCCTGTTAGCGTGGAAGAGAGGGATTTTTCGTGTCTTAACTTCAACGCGTTTCGAGCGGATCTCTTTTCTCTTCTCTTCTTCTGCTTCTTCTGACTCGTTTTTCAAATTCGTTGCTTCCCATGAAAAAGAAAAATATACACACAGAGATATTCTCCAAATATTTATTCTAGGGTTCGAATCCATGATCTGTCGATACTATTTTAACATGTGTGCATAAAGAACACTTTACGTGTTTCAACTTTACAATTTAAATCTGCGTTAATGCTGCAAGGCATTGTCACAATACTAGTTCCATTGTTTTTCCAAATACTGAATTTAAAATATAATTCTCTTTTTTAGATTTCATAGAGTGAAGTTATATTTAAGAGTTAATGAAAATTTTTGTAACTTTCTTTCTTGATCATTTATCAGATTCGTGAGCTTAAATTGTAGACATAGTAATGTCTTTTTGCTGTTTACTAAGCTTAAGAAATTGAAATTAGTGTTAGACAACTTGAATTAGATCAATTGTGCACGCATGGAGGATCTCACTGGTAGTAAAACCAACCTTCAGTCCGAGTTTTTTTTTTATTTATTTATTTATCGGCTTAACCTAACTTCTTATACATCATCATTGGTCGGATGGTTCCCGGTTCTCTGCAAAGTCACCTCAACTCTTCTTTTACTGAAATAACCAGTTTGTGCTCGTCTAATGTTTCAACCTGAGTGTTCATGAGCAGGAGAGTGGGGTAATTTGTTACCGGTCTCCCTTGAACCACAACTGCTAGCAAATAAAACAAGCAATGTTCAGAAGAGGCTCCTGGCTCCTGGCTACTGGCTACTGGCTCCTGGCTCAACAGCTTTGCAATAGACATTCAGTTGAGAATGGCAAAATCTTGACTGCAATAAAAAAAAAAACGAGATAAAATCTGGAAATCCAATAGGAAAAGATCACTAAACGTACAATTCTTTAAAACCATGGTTTAAAGCATTCTCATCTATGGCTCGGAGACATGGACGATGAAAAAATCTATGAAGATAGACGGTACCTATACCAAACTATTCCAACAAGCTCTCAATGTAAGTTGGAACGTCAATATGTCTAACGAAGACCTTTATGGCAATCTCCCAAGAGTGTCTCAAGTAATCAGGGAAAGAAAAATGCGTGATTCCGGCCATCTGTTTCGAAGCAATGAACCAGCCTCGACAGCATCTACCTTATTTCACAACCTGCATCTCACTAGACTCTCACTATTATATCCCGATTACAATAGCAACTATTTAAATGGGTGATATTCCTTAGTTCCACCATCTCATACCTTCGCGTATCATATTCATTTCCTTCGTGTTCATTTGATAACGAGAGAAATAGATTTCCGAAAGAATGCTTCCCTGACAACTACAATCTTGGCCTCTTCAAATCAACTGATATCAGTCCTACATATCCTCGTAATATGTAATTTCTGCTTCCTCCTTAATCCTTTCTTAAAACAACCTCACTCACTAAACTCTAGTTTGAATATCTCTTAGGCCTTGCATCGGGTAAACTGAAGTCAATACATTCATCACAACGCAGAGCTAAGCAAAAACGTTACTGGGCCAAATCGAGAAAAACGGACCTTCTGTTTGTGGTGTAATAGATATCGGGTCGGAATGAAATATCAGAGAGCAAAGTTCGAATTCTAGTTGAATTCGCTGCATTCATTTACACCTAAATACCATCGGGAAAGGTATTAATCCATCTTTTTTCTCTTCAGCTATGAGTTGAATAGCAGGAATGATTGGGTTCTATAACCTTCGTTGGCAATCAGTCTACCGCAGAAAGAAATGGAAACCTATTACGGAGAAAATCTCTGCTTCGTCAGTCATAACTGACTGATCGAATCATTTAAAATTTGGAGGGATTTTTCTGTCTGTCTGTCTGTCTGTCTGTCTGTCTGTCTATAAAATTAGCATTCAAAAACCCGGATTTATGAGGAATTAAGATCCACATTCTGACACCAGAAAGATATTACTGACCATTTCATTTACATGATATACTATACACAGATACACTGTCATTTCGAATCCTTTTCATTTATTGTTCTCTCTCATTTACTCAGTTTACTTCATACTCAGGAACCACATCCATCGTAATGACTTTATCGCTATGTTTGTTTGTTTTTTTATAATCGTATCGCCCCAAGCAAGGCATAATACCGCCACTGTTGTGCAAAGTGTTACATAGGAGGAAAGTTATGAGAAGGAATGACAGAATAAAGGGGGTGTCAGGAAGAGGGTAGGAGAGGGATGAGAATACTGCAGAAATGAGATGAGGGCATGAGAGAGAGGATGCAAGTTAGTTAGATAGAAGATAACTATTAACATTACATTAAAATTCTTGAAGGGAATTCCACAGGCGGGAAATACGAGAAAAGAAGCTGACGGAGTAGAATTTGCGTTTACATCTTATTAGTTTCGCAGTAAAAGGGTGGGAACTAGTTGCTAATCTTGTGGCTCGAGTAAATTCGTATATAGAGGGCACAAGCGAGTCAAGTCCATCAGAACAGAAGCCGTGAAAGTACTTGTAAAAAAGACACAAGGAAGCCACATTGCGCCGGTAAGAAAGTGACTGTAACCGAGCTGCCAAGTCGGGATCGATCACATTGCAGATTCTCCGTTGAATTTTGTCAAGAACCCCTAGGTGAATAGCAGGAGCACTCGACCAGATATAGCAGCAGTATTCCATGTGCGGACGGATGGTAGATTTGTATATGTGCAGGATGGTTTCAGACAGGAAAAACTTCCTGGCCCTGCAGAGAGAACTGACCTTCTTAGCAGCGGAATTAGCTATGGATTCTATGTAAACATTCCACTTGAGGTCTGTTGTGGGAGTTAACCCGAGGAGGCGCAGTGTTTTACTTTCAGGGAGACCAGCCTGATCCATGCTAATGCGGGGACAGGAGTGACTGTCTGTGATGGTTAATAGATAGCAGCTTCGTTTTAGAAGCATTAAAATTCACGAGCCACTTCCTACCCCAGTCCACCATGGATTGGAGGTCCTTTTCAAGCTTGGCGGCGAGGTTTGATCGAGGCGAGAGTAAACTGTAGTGTCTTCAGCGTATATGCCTACTGAAATATTTTTTTAAAAAAAAAGATAACCCTTATACACACCGACTCTTCTCAATATCTTGGATTTACTGCTTTACTGCCAAAATTTTTCAATAGATTTTTTTTATCCGCATCACCCCAAGCAAGACAGCAAAGTCACTAAGACACAAGGGGTTACAGGATATAGAAGAATTAGAAACAGAAACATGAGTTGGAAAATGAAAGAGTAATCAGAGGGACAGTAGATAGCGCTCGACACTGCATTTAAATTTTTGGAGATTAAATGTGGTTTGAAAGAATAGAGCCGGAGTTCCACAAACGAGAAGTGCGAGAAAAGAAACTGTTAGCATAGAATCTACGGTTATATCTTGCCAGCTTAACTGTAAATTGTTGAAATCGCAACGTCAGTCTAGTACTGCGCTTAAATAGAAAAATTCTAGTGATCATAGAGAATAGCTAATCCGAACAATTACCATGAAAGTATTTATAGAAAAAACACGGAGACAAACTTACGGAGGTGTGAAAGTAACTGAAGACAAGCCGCCAGATCAGGAACAGTAATATTGCTTATTCTTCCTTGGATTTTATCAAAGAGCTCTACATAAATAGCAGGGTCGCCGAACCGTATATGGCAGCAATATTCTAAGCATGAAGGAATGGTAGACTTATAGATATGTAAAGGACGCGTTCCAGAAGCTGAGCAAAGTACTAACACACTGGAAAATTTCACTAGAAACAAAGAAATGAGTGCTGGATTGCTATTCGATGTCAGTTCTTCAATATGGCAGTGAATACTGGACAATATAATCGAAAATGAGGACAAAACTCGAAGCAGCGAAAATGTGGTTCTACAGAAGGATGCTGTGGATATCGTGGACTGAGCATGCAAGCAACGATGAGGTGTTGAAAAGAATGGCAACCGAAAGGCTATTAATACTGAGCATCAGGAAGAGACAACTGAGGTTCCTGGGACACGTAATGAGGAAAGAGAGCCTGGAGAACCTGATACTGACTGGCCAGATAGAGGGAAAGAGAGACAGAGGAAGGCAGCGGATAACATATTTGCAGGGCCTGGTCGGGTGGATGACGGAACGGGGGTTGCCAGGAGTAACAGGAACAAACATACTAAGGGCCACAAGGGATAGGGAGACATGGAGAACCATGATTGCCTACGTCTTGAAGGGACAGGGCACATAGAAGAAGAAGAAGATAGATTACGGAGAGAAAAATTGCCTCGCACAACAGAGTGAAGTTTATTTTTGTTCAAATATGAGTGAAAAAAAAAGTGGCAATGTATGATATAAATCTTCCAACATAGGGTGGGGAGGGGGATACCTGGATTCCTGATAAATTAGTAAAAGACGAATCTGGGGAACACCTGACATCAGATACCAGTGGTAATAGGGAAACTATATATGTCGGCTACAGGTCACTCAGTTTTTTCACTTTTAGATTTCGCAGCAACATGTGACTGAATCTTACGTGTTAGGTGTTACAAAACTTTCACTAGCACACGTGATTATAGATATGTAGATATGAAAAGAAAAACCTGATAAAATTCCTCTGTCTAGTGAATCCGAAAAGTAGGCGACCTAGAACGATATAAGATTTAAAATCAAATAAACAAACGATTTGCACCAAAATGTGTGTGTGTGTGTGTGTGTGTGTGCGCGCGCGCGCGCACTAGCCAAATAGCGGCTGGCTGGACCAGCAGACGGTAATTCAAAAAAAACGTGCTCAATGCAGAACTAACAATATGTTAAAGAACAGAACACACACCACTTACTGGCTACCCAGGTTTCGACTACGCAGGTCTCTTCAGGGCAAGCTTAGTTTGAAGAGACCAGCGTGGTTGAAACCTGGGTAACCAGTAAGTGGTGTGTGTTCTGTTCTTTAACATATATAAATATAGTTATACGCAGACAGATCTGTTTCGCTGTATCACAACCCATCAGTACGGTTAGACATCCGATTGCTTTTTACCCAGGATTGAAACCCGACCGAATTGGCGTCAATCGGCGATTCTACCTCTGAGCTATGGGCGCTCGGTATGATGTATCATACGTCAGTAGTTAGATTGATCTAATTCATTACTGAAGGAGCGATGCGTAGTTCTAGTTTAAGTTTAAGTTTTGTTTAACGGCATATCAACCTCTGTGGGTTATTTAATGCTAAAAAGGATTTTGAAATACATAATGAGGGTCGAACTCTCTATCGCAGTCCTATCCCATCTATCAGGATCACTTCTCTACTTTAATAACACTTTCAAACTTATGAGAAGGATCGAAATCTCTACCACAAATTATCTTGCATACTATTCCATCATAGCAGGATAAAACCTCTCCTTTAATAACACATTCGGTCTTATAAGTAGGATCGAACTTTCTACCACAGGCTAATTTACGTTCTATTCCATCACAGTAACTTCGCTTATCTGCTTTATTAACACTTTCAGACTTATAAGGCGGATCGAACTCTCTACCACAAATTAGTATTCGCATTCATCTCATCGTAGTAAAATCCCTTCCCTACTATAACCCTTTCGAACACTTTAGAAGGATCGAACTCTCAACCACAGACTAGATTGCGTACTATCCTCTCACAGCACAACCCTTTTTCTCCTTCAATGACATTTTGCGACATATAATCGCGATCGAACATTGTAGCACAGACGATCTCCTCTACTATCCTGTCACACTAGTCGCTCTTTCGCGACTACAATGCTGCTTGCTAAATCCCAGATCTCAGCAGGCGGCAATACATTCCTCATGTCACCGTGTGAAAATATAGGCCTGTTATGTCATTGAAATTGGCAACTTGCCTGAACTTCAGCGCTCTCAGCCCCCATGTAATTTAACTGTTTATTTTTGTTTGTTTGTCTTATTGTTATCAGTTGATAAACATTTTGAAACATTTCCTAGAATTCAGTTTCTCATAGATTTCATGGAAATTATTTAGTTTCGTTAGAGCTGTTTGAACGGACGGATGGTAAACAAGATTAGCTTACAATTGCCTTTAAAGGATTTTCATGTTTTTCTTCTTTCCTGTTTTTGTCATTTTTTTCTTTCCTTTTCTTTTTCGTAGCATAAAAACATTGCATTAGCACATAAAACACTCGTGTACTGTTTAAATTGTTGACTCAGTCTTTTTTTCAATGTGAGGCATATTCAAAAAGGATACTGCTTACAAAGTGTAGCCCTAATCGTCCTTATCACATGTTTTAACACATCGCACTTCGCAGATTTAGAAACCTTATGGCAGTGGTTCTCTTCTTTTTCAAATATTAGCAGGGTGCGATGGGTAAACTGTCGCTTTTTTTTTTTTTTTTTTTTTTACTTCGCACATGCGCGTTGCTTGATTTTGTCGACTGCACAATATAGTAGCGTCAGCCGGACACCGTTTGGGAGAAAAAGAGCACCATGACGCAATTACCTCGACAAAAATTTGGAAACGGCATGCCACAATGCCACACTGCTTGGCATTCGCACCAGAATCTCCAATACGAATAATTCAGAATGTTTGAGAGTCAATCTGAGGAAAGTTCAGAGGATTCGGAAATAGTTGAATGAGTCTAATGGTGATTACAAAGGTTCGATAGCTCGGACAACGAACTCCGATCGTTAAGAAAAGAACTCCCGAATTTGTTAGTGAGGGCCTCAGACTCAACATGAAGGCCTGCATCAAGTGCCTTAAGGAGTTAGTGCTGCCCTGGGTCAAGTGGGTAGCTGCTTGAATACCCTATGTCTGGCAACAAAACTCTGCACTATGCCACACAAGCAGGAGATCCCAGTCATGAATGTCAGAAAATTTCTGCGACAACGTCATCCCTGACACCCGTCCACCTAAAGAAGAAAACCGTTTCGAAGAGGTACAGGAGATTTCGAAATCGTCTAGAGACCATGATCGAAGCAAATGGTGATTTTCTAAAATAAATTTACTCTTTAGTATGTCAAGATATTTTTGTGTAATTTGCGTAAATATACCTGTTAAAATAAGATGTCAAAGTTATCATCATTTTTCGCGTAATTTAGCCTACAGTTTATTCATCATACCCTGTATATTAACTTTATACTGGTAAGTAGAGAAGAGTTAATGCATCATATTTATGGGTCTACATTTTCCTGCGTTGTAGCAGTACTAGTCACGGGAAGTAAGCTGTGACGAGAACGTCAAAGCATTGGTCATCAGGTCAGGCCATAGAAGCTGCCAGACTTTAAATTGTAGGTGATTGTTCCATACAGACATTTTAATTGCAGGTGAAGGCTTAAAATTGGTTATAACTACGTTGCGTCTATGTTCTCGTTCCTCACTGGGTGCATCAAAAGGCGGAAAAACACCCGTTGCACGCTCACGGGGAAACGAAAGTTGAATATAAACGTCAGCGGAAAACGAAAAACAATGTTTTCATCATATTCCATTGTTTATTTCCGACATTGTCTGGTTAGGTAGGTGGGCTACACTAAGGACAATTTCTGATATCTCACATTAAAAGATCAGATGCGCAACTGGCAACTCACACAAGCGGCATCAGAACTATTTCGTCGGATGTCCTTCACCCGCTAAAGTACTGCGCAACACTATATCAATACCAATTGTAACTGTTAATGTAAGCCTGCGACCGGAGGTCTTCAAACTCGGGTTTTGTTCGCACGTGTTCCCAAATGTTTGTTTATTATTTCATTATTTTATGGTCAAGTGAGTGACCGCTTTGAAGACGCCATCTCAAAGATTTATCGCTGGCATAAAACACTTAAGACTGAGATAGAATCACACACCGTATACTTCTATGTATGTATCCCAATCCTTTTGGTATTTTATGGGGTTTTTTTTTTTTTTTTGTTTTTTTATAATCGTTTCACCCGGAGCGAGGCATTTAACTGCCACTATTGCGCAGGGGGTTACATAGAGGGGAAAGTGGTAAGAAAGGATGGTTAGACATAGGAAGTGTCAGAAGGAGGGTGATAGACGGGTAAGGATACCGAGAATGAGGGTTGGGTAGATGGTGAGAGTGTTGGGAGAAATAGACGCAAGTTAGTGTGATAGAAGATGTCTATTGACCTTACATTTAAACTCCTGGAGATTGTAGCTGTCGGGAAAGCAGACATGCGGATGGTAGATTTATAGATGTGCAGGATAGATTCAGACGGGAAAAAACTTCCGGGCCCTACACAGAGAACCGACTTTCATAGCGGCGGATTTGGCAATGGATTCGATATAGTCATTCCATTTGAGGTCCGCCGATAGTGTAAGGCCAAGGAGGCGTAGTGTTTTACACTCTGGAAGGCAAGCCTGTTCCATGCTAATGGGAGGTAGATGCGGTTGTCTATGGTGGTTAGTTGATAGCAGCTTCGTTTTAGAAGCATTAAAATTTACAAGCCATTTCCTACCCCAGGCCACTACGGATTGGAGGTCCTTTTCAAGCTCGGCGCCGAAGTTCGCTTTGCCGCCCACACCGGGTTTTTGATCGAGGCGAGAGTAAATTGTGGTGTCATCGGCGTACATGCCTACTTTGGTTCTAATGGCATCGGGGAGATCATTAATGTAGATCAGAAAGAGCGTGGGGCCTAGGATAGAGCCTTGAGGGACGCCCGCGTTCATATGGTAGTTTTGGGAGGCATGTCCATTTAATACTACCTTCAATGTGCGGTTAGAGAGGAATGACTGGATGAGATCAAACAAATGTCCAGTTATACCGTAGCTCCACAGTTTGCATAAAAGGCCAGCATGCCAGACTCTGTCGAACGCTTTGGAGATATCCAAGGCAACTGTTCGGGCTTCGCCATTCTTGTCAAGAGCCTGGCAGATGTACTCGGTAATGGTCGTTAGCATATCATATAGTAGACCTGGTGAAGCGAAAATCGTACTGTTTGTCTGAGAGAAGCCTGTGGGCCTTGAGATGCTGAATCACCTCGGCGTTGATAATGGCTTCGAAAACTTTGCCGAAGATCGGAAGGAGACTGATAGGGCGGTAATTAGCGGAGTCTGAGGGTTCGCCAGTATTCTTAAATATAGGAACTACACAGGAGGACTTCCAACAGGCAGGAAAGAAGCAGATAGGCAGAAGTTATAGAGTTTAGAGAGGACAGAGGAGAGTTCTGGGGCACATTTCTTCAGGACTATGATTGGGATTCCATCCCCACCGCTCGCTTTGTGAGGGTCAAGTTTTGAGATTATCTTAGAGATCAGCGAGTGTGTAATGTGGACGTTATTTAGTTGAGCCTTAGTTCTAGATGGGAAGTCGGGTGTAGGTACTCCTGACGAGTCCAGTGTCGAATTGGTGGAGAATCTACGAGCAAAGCATTCGGCCTTGTCCGCTGGGGAGGTGAGAACCTCAAATTCATTGATTAGTGGGGGTATTGAAGTCTTACTCTTGTTGAGCACGCTTTTGCAGAGTCGCCATTAATCTTTGGCGCCGAACTTAGAAGATGCTATGCGTTGCTTCATTCTGGCAGCAAATACCATCTTAGCATCGTTCAGTATTTTTTTACACTTATTACGAGCTGAGGCGAGAAGGCGCCTGTTTTGGTTGGACGAGTAGCTTCGATAAAGCCGGAAAAAATGGTTCCGGGGTGGGGGGGGGGCAATGGCGGCCGAGCAAGCGGGCGAGGATCAGCGGGACGAATTTGATTTTAGCTGTAATTTCCTGGCCGGGATGAAAGCATCGATGCCAGCCTTAACCCAAGAGGAGACCTCGGACGCACAGTCTTCAACGGGAAGACTAAAGACGTTGTTCCAAGGGACGTCACAGAGGAAGTCTCGGAACGAATCCCAGCCTGCTCTCTGGTAGCAGTAGGATATTCTGCTGGTCTGGGTTTTTTGGGGTAGTGTAAGAGTGGATTGAGATGCTGATGGAAACTACGGCGTGGTCAGAGTTTCCGAGAGGGCAGAGCTGCCTGGTAGTGCAGGAGTTTGGGATGGAAGTGAAGCAGAGGTCCAGTAAAGAGTCCCTTCCGTTAGGGTTATTAGAGAAACGCGTGGGGTAGTCCACCACTTGCGTAAGAGCTTGGGTTATTGAAAAATTCATGGTGCGGATCCCAGCAAGTTCGGTGACAGAGATTTCAAGCCACTTGGTGTGGTGGGCGTTAAAATCACCAAACACAAATATATGGTAAGATGGGTGAAAAGAAATGGCCCTGTCGATATTGATAGAGATGCTATCAAGTACCGAACAGTCAGAGGAGGAGGGGGAGCGGTAGAGGAAGAAATAGCTAACCGAGCTTAGAAGTGAGAGACGGAAGCACATGAAAGAATGATCCAGGGATTCAAGAGATGTTACCCTGGCTAGACGGAGGTGTTCTTTGACATAAACACCAAGCCCATACATATGGACATTGGAGTCCTTCCTGAAGAGGGGAAGGTAACCAGGAACGAAAAACTCAGAGGAGGGGATAGAGGAGTCAAGGTTAGTCTCACATATAACTAAGATATCGGGTGAGTTAGTTTGGAGGAATGATTCTCCGATGTTAGTTACTGCGGATACCTCGTATGTTTGTGAAGGAAACGCAGATAGGTTTGGGCGTTTTATGACTAGCTGGTTTAATCTTGCTGTTTCGTTTGTTTGATTTCATAGTGGTTTAGTTGGGGAGAGAGAAAGGTCTAGAGCAGGGTCAGATGGTCACTAATTGCAGCAGGTGAAGGATGGAAACTGGCGCTGCCTGCAGCATAATGTGGCCTCGAGGTTGCCCATCGGAGATTCATGCAGGGACGCCCGTCCATGCACGAAATGGCACTACAGGAACCCCGATATTATTCAACTGTTGATCAGAGCAGCCTCTCAAGACGCTACGCAAGAGTTCGGGCTCCTAACTACCAGTCGGAAGCAGCAACCAGGAAACTGCTAACCCGGTACCCTTAGAATGAAGAGACGTTTCCACCATACTCATCAACTGCAAAGAGTTTCCAGCTGAACTGACACTAAGACCGAAAAAGAGAGAGATGAACTGGGATCCCCTTCCTAAACAAGAAACAAAGTGATCACCTCTACTCCTGTTCAGAAGAAGGGGGTGGGGTGTGAGACCGGGCGATAGTAGGTACTATCTACTCCAATTTAAAAAAAGAAAAAGAAAAGGACAGCAAAAATAACATGAGTTTAATAAGTTTTAACTTAGTATAAGTCAAAACGAACCTTGAAAACCAAAACAATTTAAATAATCTAGTCCAAGTGCACTACAAGAGAGACTAGCAAACTACTTGAGTTAGTAACGGAAAAAAGTAAGTAGATCAAAAATAAAAGATCAAAAAAATAAAGTAAAATAAAAATAAGTTAGTAGAGAAATGGACCGAATTCAAGCGAACTTACCATGTGCAGAGAACAACTGAAAAAAGTTGAGAAAATTTCGCAAGACATGCTACAAAAATGCAATTTAAACTCTGTTATTTTTTTATTTTTTTTTTCAGATATTTTAAGCAAGATAACTGCCTGCTAAGTGAGCTAGAACGCGGAGAAAGTGAGAGTGAGAGAGGGGAGGAAGAAAGATTACGAAGCGAGTGTCCAGTTCACGAAGAAGAAGGTGGGGGGGAGGAATGGCCGATATTCAAAGAGTAACAGCCCTTAAAAAAGAAAACAAACTAATTTCTGTACACAACTGATTCCACCAAATGCAGGGCAGAAGCTTCGAACCAGAGATATTCGGCATTGCCGCCGATGTTGATGCATAGCCTGGCTTACCCCACGATCTTCTACGCTTAGAGTTATCGTAGTGTATCCACTTTTCATCGTCAATACGATTTAACGATATTATGCAAAAAAAAATCCTTTTCTGCCACTGAAGCAGCTGTTCACACGTGAAAAGAATCTGTTCGACGTCTCTCGGCTTCATTTCGCACGAGACCCAATGCCCTTGCTTTTAAATCATTCTTAATGCTTTTAAACGTTTTGAAACTGTTGCCTGACCAACTCTAAATGGTTCTACGAGTTCAGCTTGCGCATGACATGAGTCTTCATGAAGTAATGCCTTCAAATCTTCGGCTTAAAACATTTTGGGTGCGCCAGAGAGTTCTTTATTTTCAACATCAAAATCATTATTTTTTAAGCGTCTAAACCAATCTCTGCATGTTGTTTCCGACAGAGTATGATTCGCCATGACTCTCAACAAGAATTGTGTGTGTTTCAGTTGCAGTTTGTTTTTTTTTTTAAATAGTGCAATATAATTCCCCGGAAATACTATTTCTTTGGCACAAAATACGACATGTTTAGCGTTGTGAAAAACAAAGTTGTTTACAATTCGGTGAAATGACATACACTGAATTTCAAGCTAGCTAGTACTTCCTTATAGATACGTTACCATCTGAAACTAAACGCTATCTATTGGAAAACAGCGAGAACTTATTTTAGGTTCCAATACATAATCGTTTGAAAATTATGTCGTTATTGTATAACGGCCCACTTTACACAGGGATGACATTCGCAATTTTCCATGATTCCAAATCTATAAAGTTTACTCTAGTTGCACGTTAAAAATAATTCTGCCTCTTAAATTTAAACAGTTGAATGCGATCATTACTCTGGGATATATCGACAAATAAACTAAATCTTGAAACCTAATAGCAATAATTATATTAGATATGAAACTCATTTCTCATATATTTGTACACACTGTTCACAAAATGTGTATTTAATAACGTTCGAAAATGATGCGATGGTAGAATTGTTATTTATATTGTCGCTGTGAAACTCGAGTTGTTATTATGTAACGCGCCACTTTAAACATGGCCAGCAGTGATACAGCTCTACATGAAAAGATTTAAACTACAGAATACAATAGCAGGATTACTTTACTATATAGTATGTTTACTGCTTATTGCCTTTTGTACACTAACTTTATTTATATTTAAAAGCTAAAATGGTTCCCTGCCTTTTCTATAAATATTTCAATGGCAACTACTCTGACTAGCTTTTTTCCTGATGCCCCGACCATATAAATTTAAAGGCGTTACTAGGTTGGTATTTAGGTCCCACCTTTTCATCACTGAAATAGTTAAATCCAACCGCTACTCTAACTCTACATTTCCGGCCTGTTGAATTCTCTTCCGTTTACTGGCTTCTGTGATAGCTACAATCTCCAAAAATTTAAATGCAACGTCAATTTCCATCTTCTATTTTATTGAATCCCGTTCATCTTTTATCCTTTCCTAAGTACCCAGTCTTTTCTCTCACTTTAACCCCCTGAGCGCTAGTGACGATCCTGCTTTAATTGAGGTGAAATGGTTTTAAAAAATGTATTTTATGAATAATTAAAATAAAAACCCAGACGATTATAATATTTATTTATTTACAACTTTTAACTAATGATTGAATTAATTTTGCAGGAATTGAAAGTAATTTTTTTAAAACTCTATTACTAATTACCGCCCAGAAACAATGTCATTTTAGTTTCGACTTCTGATTGGTCGAACAGAAGAATAACCTCCACCTTCGCCAACACGTTATCTTCTACCAATAAAACTATTCCAATAATCGAAAAATACATCTGCATGAATTGTATACCGATTTTAATCCAGACAGCATATCAGTTTCTTATCAATCAACCTATAAAATAGGTGGTGAGGCTGGTAAAAAGACATAACAGAAAAGAGATACGATTTCTTGTCGGGCAGAAACAATTTCCTCATCATGCGTTCTTTTCAAAAAATATTTTGTATGGCTTTTCTATTCTTTCACTCAAATTTTGCAAACGGAATGAAAACTGAACGAGAAGACGTAATGGAAC
The DNA here is from genome assembly GCA_037127315.1 of Ascarosepion bandense. Lineage (NCBI taxonomy): Eukaryota > Metazoa > Mollusca > Cephalopoda > Sepiida > Sepiidae > Ascarosepion > Ascarosepion bandense. Next base: position 214,338 of record JBBBDQ010029540.1, on the reverse strand, counting down.
TGATTAAAAACCTGCTGGACCGTCATGGAGATAAATTGACGAATTCAGCACAACCCAAACATAATGCAAGCCAGATAAGTGATTTCTTGGTTCTCAGTGATAATATGCCTATCATCGGTCAAATAATAAGCCTCCTCAATTGTGGATCATTTCCTCTTTCACCAAACAGCCACTTGCAATATTCCTTGGATTTTGCCACAAAGAATCTCATATTATTTCAGACGTGCGATCGATATTACGAAACGAAAAAAAAAGCCGAATCTTTGCAAGTGCAATGCAAAGAAAAAAACTGGATCTTTAACGAGACTGGCTGTGAAAGAATCACCTGCCCTCTTCTGACACCGCCACCCGATGGTCACATTTCAACTAACGCCAATACTTACAACACAACCGTATACTTCTGGTGTTCTCGCGGATTCAGTATTAACGGTACAGATAAAATGTCCTGTGAAGAAAATGGTCTCTGGAACTTGCCACCACCGACATGTCACGTATCATACTGTCGCCCGATTCCGCCACCCCGACATGGTTTCGTCTCCAGCCAGGAAGAAATAGCTGTCAACGAAACTATTGAATTTAGCTGCCAAAGTGAATACTCTTTATTAGGAGATGCCGTTCTACAATGTCTGGACGATGGCCGGTGGAATACTACGGCACCAGTTTGCAAGAAGTTGTGTGCTGTTCCTAATATTACAAGTCAATCGGAAGGAGTACGCCTGATTCCCGGATTTAAGGAGCTTTTGATCGGTTCCCTACTTCAACAGAGTCAACGCGTTATTTTCTCCTGCAAACCTGGCTACACGGTATATTCATCTGGAATTTCAACCTGCATTGCGGGAAACTGGAGACCACCGGTGCGCTGTAAAAAGACGTGTGCCGCGGTAAAAATACCGAATGGGAAATACGTTTTGTCAAAAGATTACTCGAGTATTGAATATTCTTGTCTGCCTGGATACCAGCTCAGCGGTCGACAAAAACTAACGTGTACACCTAACGTAACATGGGACAGTGAAGCTCCTATCTGCTCCAAAATGTGTACGCTTTCTAAACAGCACGTAGTGTTATCTTTCCGACATAAAACAACTTACAAAATTATCCCTCTTTTGGAACGCAGATTATTAATGGAACAAAGGTGTATTCTATATGTCGATTCAATGCCAATGAGAGCAAGACTGTAGAATGTCTTAATGGAAATCTCAGCCCCTACCCATGTGAAAAAATAGTCAGGCTTAATGATCGATACTTAGAACTTTATTATAACGATGAGTGGAAACGGATTTGCCAATCTTCTTATAATGTGTGCAGTCTTTTCGGTTATAGGATATATACCAATTCACGATACTGCTACAGAAATTGCTATGAATTTGATGTAGATGCTTTTATGAGAACGAAAAGAATCATAATAGGGAGACGGGCGTCAGATCATTGTGTGTCATGTATGGAATAAAAGGAAAGTAAATGTTGAATTTTATCTTAATGTTTTCTTAAATTTCTTGAATTTTATCTTAATGTTTTTAAAGAATTTTTTTCATAAAATTGTTTTCTTAATTCATACAAGTTGAATGCTAATCACTTTCTATGGATAATTATACAAATAATTGCGACTAATGTTCAAGGAAAAAAATATTTGGTGTAAAAATAGTAGACATGAATATCGCTATCAGTGCCTGGCTTTTTTTTTTTTTTTTTTTGTAACAGTAATGGTCTTTCTGAGAAGAAATTGATTGTAATTAAGACAGTACTCATCAGATTGCTAAAAAGAAAAGGGTATATATTCTTAATCTTTTTACACACAGTACGTCGTTGAGAAAATACGTGCCTCGTTCCGGTCCGCGGGACTTCCTACTGCCAACATTACCTCTGTGTCGTATACAAAGCGAGAAAATAGATTTTTAACAATTAATAAGACTATTCACTTACTCGCAAATACCCTTTGGAAAGGTATTAATCCATCTCTTCCCTCCAGTTATGGGACAAATAACAGGACAGATTTGGTTCTATAGCCTTGGTTGACAACCAATCTACCACAGAAAGTAATGGTAACCTACTGCGGAATAATCTTCTGCCCAGTCAGTCATGCCTCTTTCGAGACATGATCGCCCAAGCGTGTTTCACGTATGGCACTTAACTGCCTGAATAAAACTATAACAAATAAGTAATCTACAATCTAGGAAGCAATAAGCAAGTATTTGGTGGGAAAATACCAAATATATGAGTGCTGAATAATCATGCAGAATATAAGAAACAAGGAATCTCGATTGCCGAAAACAAAGCAGCGTGAAAACAAGAATTTAACTTAATTCTATTTCAATCTCTTTCTCCGGCATTCTAAATGATTTTAGTAATCAATTCATGTTTACACCTTTAGTTTTCACGCAGGTAAGGAACGGTATCGTTTACTGCAAATCAAGTGCTAGCAAGTCTACTTAATTTTCCAGGTCTCTTTTTCCCAATTACTGTAATTGATTTAGTATAAAATTCTAAAGTTCCTTGAAAGTAATGTCACTGCAGTCTCTAATGTTAATGCATCTTCCTCCACTTTCCTATTTTCTCTTCATAGCACACCTCACTCACTATAACCATTTTAACAGTAGTCAGTTACCTTGAATGGCTCTCGAGCCTTGGCTTGTTGAACGTTGATATAAAATGAAGCTTTTCTATTCATATACATTTCATGGATACAGCTCCTAAAATGCAAAGTGATTTATACCTACATATATACAGGAATGGAATGTTTCTATCCTCATAAATACGTAGACACTATTACATTAGAGTAGAGTAATCCTATTGACTAGCAATCGTTGCTATCTGTCTTTCTCACTGACTATGGACAGGAGGAATCCATACGGGTCTCCGCCAAAAGGTAGAGCCTCGTTTGGGAAAATTTGACAGTAGCCCTGACCTGGCCTTCTGTTGAGCTCATAATCACCATTTTAATCTACCTTGGTGAGAAGGTGGTAATTCCTGAGTAACTATACTAACAATTGTTGCTCTCTGTCTTCCTCTCTGCCTATGAGCAGGGGTGACCAAGACGAGGCTCTGTCGAAGGGTAGACTCTCAGAGTAAATAGACAAGAGCCCAATCCAGCCTTAAGCAGGGTCTACGGGATATTTTTTGGCTGAGCTTAAGGTCTCGGAATCCCCACTTTAATTGACCTTGTGTCGCATCTGCCTTGGTGGGAATGTGGAATTTAATTCCAAGCTTCGGTTAAATTCTACTTCAATGAATCGATATTGATGATGTCACAACGATGTTTTTGCAAGTGATTTAGGAGTCTCCACCAGATACAGTCATCCATAACATTCGGATACGGTTTTTTTTTTTGTTTTTGTTTTTTTGTTTTTTTACTGGGCACACTGTATAATGTGACAGAGAGAGTGAGAGAGAGAGTCACACACACACACACACACACACACACACACACACACACACACACACACACACACGTCTATTTTTTTATTAAAAATTGGAGTAAATTCGAATAGTGAAATTAAACCAGCGCATCTTGTTTACTGATGGGGAAATCTGATCTAGGGCAGATCCTGTACCCATTGAATCTGGGTCATTAGAAGAAAATGGAAATGAACGAAATAATTTTTATCGATTAAAAATTGAAATAGAGCTGAATAAGCTAGAAGGAACTTTGGAATTCACATGATTTTGGCTGAAGCAGCTAGAATCCGTGATAATCGCATGCGAAGTAGTTTGGCCAAGGATCAGTTATAACCAGCCGGGTTTTCTATATAAACGTGTAGTTATGCTGAAAAGGTGAGTCAGACCACAACGAGTTGCGTAAGATCGTGTCTCTCCGATGGAGTGGGGTTGATGACAACTCTGACCAAACAGCCTCCTAACCGAAGATATCTTTTTTATAAAAATGGAAAGTAAAATATATTTCATATTTTACTTACTTTTGGGTTTGGTCCTGTTGCTTCAGACGGAGGATTTTGTTGCAGATTGTATTTGTTGTTGCTGACGGTGACGACGAAAGGACAAGGAAGAAGAAGAAGGAGACTATGAAATGATTATGTGAAACTGATTTTTGTGATGAAGTCGGATTGAGTGGTCCCCGACGAAATGACGTATTTTGTGAGGAAGCCGGATTGAGTAATCCCCGACAAAGTGATTATGATTTGAATTTGTTGCGGATTTTTTAAATTTAATAGTCACCCAAAAACTTTTTGAAGTATCGTCGTCGTAGCGGCCGCACTGAAAAACCGCCGAGGCTTAATGTTCGTCACCAACCCAGCAACATCAGAATTGCGTCATCCGTGGTTTGTACCAGTTCCTTTGATCAGACACCGTGTTCCCAGCATTTTATTTGAGAAGAATTGTTTCCGTCAAAAGTCTGGAGAAAATTTTTTGAAAAGAAAAAAGAGAATTGGCCCGGGCAAGCGTTGGGAGAATGAACGCAACTAAAACTTTAAGCCCCGCACAGAAATTTTTATCCCTCCAGCGCAAGAGTTATATATCTTTCTGAGACGATTTAACAAGTTACTCTCTATCTCTCTCCCTCTCCCTCTCCCTCCCTCTCTGTAACACTTTCTTTTCTACTATTCTTTTCTTCTATATAAAAGGCATTAACAATGCAACCATTGAATAGTTGTTTGTCCGGATTTCTGCAGATATTTGTTTGTTTTGTTTTTTTTGTGCTGCATTCTAAATTTCTTAACGCAGACTCCCCAGCCGTGTCTACATCTTTAGTTGACCGTGAATGGATTAACAACACTTCTGCTTTCTGGATCAATAATCACAAGGTGCGCAGAAAAACCAGCGGACCGGTCGACTAATCTACGGATGCTCAGGGAATCTGCGGCTAACTCCTAAAGTGCGGTTAGGACCGAGTAGACACCTCAACCCAGAGACGAAGACGCCGGAGGTTGGGGGCTAGGGAGAAAGGGTTAGATAATAACAGAATCTTCTTCTTCTTTAATGTGCCGTGTCCCTTCAGGACGTAGGCGATTTAGCCCCCACACATCTTGTCCCTTGTTACTCTTAATATACTTTGTCCTGTTATTTCTCCCAAACCCTGCTCTACCATACATTTGTTTAAGCTCATCAAGTATGGCACACGGTTTTTTCCTTTGTCACTCTTTCTTTTCAATCCTTTCAGATTCTCCAAACCCTCATTTCTCATTACGTGCCCCAGAAACAAAGCTGTCTCTTCCTGATGTTTCAGCATAACATGACCGTAAGCCAGGAGAGATAGTACAAGGACAAATATTGCTAATAGTAATAGAGGATAAGAAGTTGTGGTGAGCCATGATCACTTATATCTTGGAGAGACAAATGCATAGAAGTTAAAGATAGTGGGATTTTATAAGCAAGAAATAATTGCGTGCTACATTTATACAATCGCCCGGGGGATAAAGGGTTTCGTACAATCAAGACCGATACCTGTAAAAAAATATAATCGCCCGGAGGATAAAGGGGTTTCGTACAATCAAGACCGCTACCTGTAAAAAAATATAAATTACAGAAGTATCGATGACGACGGACCAACCCAGAACAAATTACGATGGTGAGTGGTCGTCGATGGCCTATGTTCTACTGAGAGCGATGGGGCTAAGAACTGTTGGAACGTCTGAATTCATAACCAGCCTGGAGGTGAACCACTTTCCCCGAAGGATTCTTTCATGCTTTAAATAAGTAATACTTGTGTAAATCTGATTAATTTTGCTAAATTTCCAAAAATGTCATCTTTCTGATCAGAGTACAATTAAACAACATTTCTCTGAAAAACATAAACATGTAGGTAATATCAGACAGATTTTGGTCAACAATACGGTGATCCTTACTCATACACATAGTAAGAGGAACCTTCAGATATTGGAGGTCATGTACATCAAATCTAAACAACCAACACTTAATAAAATCACCTTTAAATCCGGACATAACACGTTACATTGCATTTGAATACATGGTTTTGTTGTCATTTCATGCTATCACGCGGTGTGACGTCATAAAACCGCATTGCAAATTTGAGAACTGCGTTTGTTACTTTTGGTAACTATTGCCGTTGCCTAGCGGAGTTTTATGTTAACACAAAATAAAATCGTCAGTGATGGTGGATGTTATTGTATTACCGTCTAAATAACCTCTCTGAAGATGGCTCATGTGAGCCGAAAGCTTAGAAGCAAATTAATAAAAAATTATCCAAATGTTGGAGAATTTTTGTCTTTATTTTCAACTGAAATTAATGCCAAAATACGACGTTTAGAACGGCTCATAATTAAATATAATAGACATTCAATGTCTTTTATATTTAACAGCATATGTTTAGAAAATTATTTGCTGCCTCGATACACTATATATATATATATATATATATATATATATATATTACTTGTTACCCCTAATCATTTCATTTTATGATTTTTTTTTTTTTTTTTTTTGTATTGCTTCGTTTTTGTTTGTTTTAAGGACAAGTCTTCGGATATTTTCGATTATTTTGTTCAAACAGGACCGACAGTTCAAATCTGCGTTTACTATTAAATAAAAAAAATATACTTAAAAAATATATTATTTTAGCATAAAATTTGGTTGCATGAATAATTTTTCCATGAATATTTAATTTTTACAAAAGTTGTTTTCATTTTTTAGAATTTTAACTTAAGAAAAATTAAATCTTTAAAAATGTATTATTTTGTATCAGACCTTAAATTTGAACTATATTTTGTAATTATGAAAGAAAACGCTCACTTCAATTCAGCCACCTCGTATTTTAGAAAAAAATTTTTAATTCTTTTGCATATTGATAAATGTGGTGTTTTTTTAATACGTGCGTATATTTGCGACATTATTAGTAAATTTAAAATTTATTGGTTATTTCCTTACATTTCATCAACAAGCGTCTTCGTAAGTAAAACTATAATATCAAAGCACCTAAAATTCAATAAAGTCTCTAGATTGCTAGTATATTTTCTTATCGTTTTTTTTTTTACATTATTATGTATTTAAAAAAATATATTAAAAAAAGGGGTTCACGATATATTCACCAAATATAACTGTTACAGCTATGCGCCCCTCATTAGAAATAAATTCCCAAACATGTCTGCCAAATGAGTGTTCAACATCTCATAAAAACCTACGAGTTAAAAGATGATTTTCTACGATATTTTAAGTTAAAAGTAATACAGTTTAAATCAGATAATCTTCTCCAATTAAAAATTCAGATAAGTGTATATTTTTTTTTTATTTCTTAAAGAGAATTATGTTGTATTCACAAATCTGTCAAAGGACGAATTTATTGGTTTTATTGACGAAGATTTTTTAAAAAAATGTCCAGTCAGTTTAAACTCGGTTTGAAATACACCAAAGTATTTTCTTTTTCTTAATCATTTCACCCGAACCAAGGTGATAACGCCACTATGACGCATGGGGTAACTGCAAGTGAAAAAAGTAAGACATTAGTGAGGAGAAAGGACAATAAAAGAACAGAGTTAAAAACAGACAGAAGATGGCGATTGTCGTTGCTTTTTAAAATCAGAGATCATAGGTCGAGGGAAAGCAATAAACCGGAAGACAGTTCTATAGACGACAATTACAAGAGAAGAAACTATTAGAATAGAACTTACGGTTGCGTCTAGATATTTTTACAGTAAAGCGATTACTTTGTTGACGATCTATTAGTACGCTTAAATTCATGCGATCGAGGTACCAAGAATGAAAACTCATTTGAACAATTGCCGATTTATTCTATAAAAAGGCACGGGGAAGCCGCGTCAAGTCAGTGAAAAAGTCATTGAAGTTGTGATGCTAGGTCAGGACCAATAACATTACAGACCCTTCTTTGGTAAAAAAAAAAAAAAATATATATATATATATATATATATTACATATGTTACCCGCCCCCGTAAATTCATGAAATTTCAAGAAATTAAATTCTGTAGGCAAAATTGGTTTTATTAGTTAAACGCAGGACTCATTAGGGAACGTAAGTTGTCTATTATTCTTTAAAACCATTTGGCTCTTTCCCCGAAAATCTGCTCCAAATAGTAAAGTAAAAAAATCCACGTGATTAGATCATTAGTGAGTATAAAGTAACAAACAGTTTATGCTGTAGGTTTTTCTTGAAAAGCGAGTATTGCGTTTCTCGAAGAAAATATTTAACCATCTTCCTGGGAAACTGATAGAAAAATAGGTTCCCATGCACTCCCAAAACTTTAGGTAAGAAAAATAAATGCAAAAACGTGATAACTAAGATCAAAATTCACTTTAAAAAATGAGAAATCTTTCTTGAAACGTTTTAGGTACCTCCATTCATTCCCCGTTAAAGCAAAATAGCATGATGTTAAAAGGGTCCAACCACACTTAATAAAAAAAACAGTTTTATCATCAACATGTTTAAGTAAGAGGAAAGATCAAAGTTTGTTTATTAAGAGTATAGAGATCAAGCTATTTTTAATATTTTTTTCAATTCTTTAATTCTTTCTAACACGTTCGAAATTTTGGTAAAAAAAATCTTGTTTTTCTTTCGTCCGTGAGTGACGCAATTTTTTCAACGGTTCAGTACGGCAAACGTAATATTACGCAAGTCACTTTTTTTACTCGTGAAAAACATTTAAATTAAAAATTCTTCCAAAAATCAAATAATGGTCGGATTTTCATGAAAATTTCAAAACTTCTTCACGAATGAGTGAAATTATTTTTGAAATAATTGCTTTTAAAAAATTTTCTTAAAAACATTATTTTTACATATTTCCCACCACCATCAATGAATTTTCTGAAATGTCTAGAAATTTGCGAGAGTTCGCCTATATACCTCATAGTAATTAAATTCAGGAGTTGTTGGGGAATGTTAATCAATTTGTGTTTTTTTTTTTGTTTTGTTCTTTTTTGTTTTTGTTTTTTGTTTTTTTTTGTTGTTGTTGTTTTGGTTTGGTTTTGGGGGTTTGTTGTTTCTAAAATAATCCTTTTTCAGAAAATCTGCTCCAAATTGTGAGAAAACTATGCCATTTATTATTTAGATAAACTTTTAATTGGTTTTATAAAAAATATATACTAAGGGTATCATAGTATGAACAGCAAAAAACATTTCAATGAATAATAAATGTTTACAAGAATTGTTTTCATTTTTCTTATTTTTTTATTTTAATGATTTATAAAATTTCAAAAATCTTTTAAAGTTTCTTCCTTCATCCTTCACGCTAGGTTGTTAAGTTGATACGTGAAGACTATATTTAGTCATATAAAATTGAAACGCTTAATGCAAATAATCGAGCCATTCAATTTTTTAAATAATTAAAAAAAATTTTGTGTGCATATTGATGACCTGTATTTTTTTTTTATGGGTGGCCGTACGTGATATATATCATAAAAAAGGTCATTTGTTTCAAAGGTTACAATTTATCCGGGGAAAAAACTATATAAAGATTTTCGGCAGGGTACAATTCTTTCATGTCGCTTCCATATTTGCTATGCCCTACATTTTAACATTCAATGCACTTTGCAAATCATCCTTTCAAAATTTAAATCAAGTTTATATTTATTCCTATTTTCCTAATTTTATTAAAAAAGAAAAAAAAGTAATTGTGAAATTCACAATTTGTGGAGGTACCAAATAAAGAATGTGAAAAATAGATATTAAAAATTAATAAATGCCATAACATTTCATATCAAAACTTGACCCCTACAAGGCGAGGGGTGGTGATGGAATCCCAGTAATTGTCCATAAGAAATGTGCCCCTGAACTCTCCTCTGTCCTCTTTAAACTCTATAACTACTGCCTATTTGCTTCCTGATTTCCTGCATGCTGGAAGTCCTCTTCTGTCGTTCCTGTATTTAAGAAATCTGGTGAACCCTCAGACCCATCCAACTATTGCCCTATCAGCCTTCTACCAATTTTCGGGAAGGTTTTCGAGGCCATTATTAATGCTGGAGTAGTTCAGCATCTTACTGCCCATAAACTCTTCGCTTTGCCAGGCCGACATGCTAACGACCATTACAAAGTACATGCTCCAGGCACTAGACGAGTCCGGCGAGACTTGTGCTGTTGCTCTGGCATCGCTAAGGCTTTTGACAGGGTTTGGCACGCTGGCCTTCTATGCAAGCTACGGGGTTACGATATTACCGTACTATTGCTTGATCTAATCCAATTTTTCCTACATAACAGCATAATGAAGGTTGTCTTGAATGGACATGCCTCCACACACTTCTGTACAAACGCTGGTGTCCCTCAGGGCTATATCCTAGGCCCAACGCTCTTCCTTATTTACATAAACGACCTCCCAGACGAGATCAACAGCCAGTTAGGCATCTACAACTTACTCCCGCATCAGAAAGAATCCCGGCCTGACGGACAAACATAATCTCGCTGCTGATCTTGAGAGGGATCTACACTCTGTGGTGAATTGGGCTAAGAAGTGGCTCGTAAATTTCAATGCGTCTAAGACCAAGCTGCTGTCAATCAACACAGGCAACCTCTCCTGCCTCCCATAAGCATGGACCAAGCGAGTCTCCTCGAGAACAATACTCTGCGCCTCCTCGGCCTTACCCTCTCTTCTGATCTTAAGTGGAACCACTACATTGAGTCAATAGCTAAATCTACTGCTAGGGAGGTTGGGTTACTGTGTCGGGCCAGGATGTTTTTCCCACCTGAAACTATCCTGCATATATACAAATCAACCATTCGTCCGTGCATGGAGTACTGCTGCCGTATATGGTCTGGTGCCCCCGCTGTTCATCTCCGTGTTCTTGACAGGCTCCAAAGGAGAATCAGTAATGTGATACGTGCTGACCTGGCGGCTCGACTACAGCTACTTTCCCACCGACGAGATGTGGCTTCCCTGTGTCTGTTCTATAAATACTTCCATGGCTTCTGCTCCAACGAACTTAAGTCACTGGTGTCTCCGCAACAGGTGTTTACTCGTGCAACCAGATTGGCATCTGGGTTTCACCCATTCACAGTTAGATCAACCAAATGCAGACGACAATTCTACTCTTGCAGCTTCTTTGCTCGCACTTCCCGCCTGTGAAACTCGCTTCCTTATTCTTACTTTCCTGACGGCTACAACCTCCAGATGGCCGCTCGTATTCGAGGATACACGTCTACCAGGGTCGCTAGCTATTCCCCATTGCAGACGACTGCTCAGGCACACTTGTGTTTGTATCCACTCCTAAATATTAAATATGTAAACGAGAAAAGTAACTCCCGAAGAAAAAATAGGAATAGAAATATCATCTGGTACGCACCCCCTTTCAACCAGATGACTAGTAGTAAATTGAGGGAAAAATTACTCGCGGTAATTAGGAAACACTTTCCGTAAAAAAAATCCACTAAGTAAGATTTTTAATAAAAACACTATTAAATTAAGTTACAGCTGTATGCACAATCTAGAAAAAATTATAAAAAATCACAATAATAATATTTTAAAAAACTTAAACAAAATCAATAAAAACAACCGGATAACAGAAAATAACAATTTAGACAAGGACAAATGTAATTGTAAAAACCCCATAGACTATCCGTTGGAAAACAGGTGCTTAACGGAATCAATAGTCTATCAATGCCAAATATCTTCAAAGGAAAAATTTTATAGGGAGTACTAAAAACACTCTAAAGCACACCTCTTTATTTAATAACAAATAAAAAAAATAGAACATCCCTATCGAAATATCATTGGTACCTAAAGGAAACAAAAAAAAAACAAAATAAAGTGAAAAATTCTAAAAGAAGCTAAAACGTGTAAGTCCTTAAATGAAATATGTTCATTATGTTTATACGAAAAACTATTTATTATTAAATCACTTTAAAAAAAAAATCTATTAAATAAACGCAATAAGATAAATGTCATATGTAGACAGTGTTCACATTAGAAAATAGATAAAATCTAAATGAAATAACATGCATATAACCAACAAGTGCTTAAGGAAAATAATTACTGACGAACTATAAAAATAAATTGAAGCAAAAAATTATTTTTTTTTAATCTTTGTTAAAAAAAACTTTACAACAAATAAATAGATAGACCAAAACATTCTTTTAAAAAACATCTTTCTTTTCATAAAAAAAAACTTTACAGCAAATAGATAAAGAGACTTTATGATAAGTAAATGATAAGTAAAGGAAAAACTATAGAATTGAAACTGAATGAGAATATCACATCAAAAGCAATAACACTGAAGGGAGAAGAGAGGAAAAAAACGGGAAAATGATAAGATCAGGTTAAAGGCAGGTTAACATCTTGACCGTTAAGGAGGAAAAAGAAACAAGGGAAAAGGGTAGGACGAGGGAGGAGAAAAGAAAAAAGAAAAAAGAGAAAAAATTGGTTAGTATGTATTCTTTGGGGCCAAATTGCAAAATGAATCTCCGCTCTGATTAGTCAAAAGAAACACACATGTAAATTTTTATATCTTCTCACATACATACAGAACAAACCAAAGGTTTTTGTCATTTAAATGTAAATCATCTGCACAACCAACATCAACATTGCCTGATGATGAGAATCAATCTCGAAGCATAGAAATTTCCGTGTCTCAATGTACAATTAATTCATAACTATATAATTATATTAAGCTCTATAATACTCATTATATTGAGCACTGTCCATAATAAAATAAATGCCAGGGCGCTCAAAATAATAAAACCTGTAGTCCTCTTCACCTGGAATTATATATATATATATATATATATATATATATATATATTAAAAGCTTACATAATCTCATACTTTTATTTTTATTGCATTTTTGTAATAGTAATTCAGAGCAGATTTTACAAAAACGGCGAATTATATGAATTGTGTTGCAGTGGATATCGGCTCAGAACGAGAAATCTGAATACCGAGTTCGAATTCTAGTTGAATTTGTTGCATTGACTTACTGTGCGTGTGAAAGGTATTAATTCGTTTCTTATCCGTCCAGCTATGAGTTAAATGGCAGGACAGTTTGAGTTCTGTAGCCTTGGTTGGCAGCCAGTCTACCGCACAAAGTAATGGCAACCTACTGTAGGAAAATCTTCTGCCCAAACAGTAATATCACTTTCGAGACATCATCTCACAAGCGTGTATCACGTATGACACTTAATTGACTGACTGTTTGAAAAAAATTATGTATCCCCGAAGAGTTCTGTGTTTAATTATTAAAACAAATTTTTGAAACTGAATTTAATTTCTTGAAATTTCATGAATTACTTATAGGTGGGATAAAAGATGTAAAAAAAATATATATTTTTACCAAGATTTTCTAAAAAATAATAATTTCAAGCATATTTCATTCATTTGTGAATAAGTTCTAACAGTTTCATTAAAATCTGACAATTATTTGATTCTTACAACAATTTTCAATTAATGCGTTTTTCACCTGAAAAAAAGAATACCTAGTAAAGTCTGGTAAAAATTTGATCACCCGCTGAAGGAAATAAAACAGGATTAATTACCAAAATTTGGAACGTGTTATAAAGGATTTTAAAAAAATTAAATACATTGATCTGTCCTCCTAATAACATCATAAACATTTTGACGAAAATTTTGTTTATATTACGTTTGGAGACATTTTCTTGATGCTCTGCTGTTTTTGTTTTTTGGGGGTTTTTTTTTTGTTTTTTGTTTTTTTTGTTTTCTTTTTGTTTTGTTTTTTGGTTTGTTTTCGTTTTGTTTTTTGTTTTGTTTTTTTGCTTTTTTGTGTGTGTTTTATTTATTTATTCAGCTAATTAATGGGAGTACTTACATTTAAGGTACTCTTATTTTCTCAAATTTCTCTCTTTTACTTTATGACGTGTATGAAAACTTTTCTGTGTTTTATTCATTTATTTTTGCTACAATTATTTCCCTCTTACATAAATCTCGCCAACTTCAGGTAAGAAATGTGTTAGCATCTCATAAATCTCCCAAATCCATGCTAAAAAATGCTTTTCTGCGATATTTTAATCTAAAACTAACATGTTTTTTTAATTACGATTAATTTAACTTTGAATCAGTTAATCTTCCTTAAATAAACTTTTAGAAAAGTATATTTCTCAAATATTTTTAATAATGAAAATTATGCTGGGTTGACAGATTTTTCAAAATGTCCGATTTTACTGATAATCAAAATAAAATTATTCCAATCAATTTAAATTCACGGTATATATAACTGGAGCGCCACCCCCTAATGTCGTAACCAGGTCAGCATGAATGTCCTTGGGGGACTAAACACTATTTCTGCAGGTGCTTGATAACACCTTCTATGCATCACGTGATAGCTTTTAAAGAAAGCTCTTTTTCAAAAACACAAAAATTATGTTACAGTCAAAAAAAGATCGGAAAAATAACATGCTTAAAAATGGCCAGTGAATTGGGTAAAAGCGCTTGGAAAGTAAATTTTTTTGAATATTTTTACATTCCTTATCTCCAGCAAAAACGAAACATATAAGAATACTGGAAAAATTCAATAAAAAATTAATAAAATCTTCCTTGTCGTTCTTTTTTAGGAAATATGCTGCCTAAATATATATATTTAGGCAACAATCTTTCTTTACACACACACACACACACACGCACGCAAACACACACACACATATATATATTCGCGTGAGTTGCAAGCACATCTGATAGATATTTATATATTAATGTGTACCTGCGCGTATACACATATACATATTTTCATCCATATATATATATATATATATATATATATATATGTGTGTGTGTGTGTGTACAGAAGTATATGAGTAAAGACAAAAAGAAAATATTTCTTTACAAACGTGTCAGATATTTACCAGTCTGGAATAGATAGATAAGAACGGATTGTGATAGAAAGATTGTCGAGTTTCATAGCACCGCTAAGATGTGGCACAAGACCGAAAGTATGGAGTACACAGTGAGGATCGAACTCACTACTCAGTTATAATAGGTTGTAGCAATACAAGAATGCTGACTATTACACCACGTCGGGGTGCCCGAGTGTGATAAATAGATACATAAATAGATAGAGTGATTTTTAATTGTTCGGTTTCCTTTGAGCTTGAATTGAATAAATAAAAACAAAAAGACGGGAAAATATTATGTTTTGAATGATTAAATGACCAGTACGAGAATTCTATTCCATTGCGACGACAGTTGATTAAATTGGCGCTAAAATCTGCGACGTTCAGTGTCTTTCAAACGAATTCTCCTTTCACTAAATTCTAATTAGTTTTGAAATACAGCGAAGTATTTTCCTCATTGTAAATTTTAATAGCTTGAATTTAAAACTAAAAAGCGTCCCCAAAATATTATTTAATTTTAAATGTCGAATTCGGTATTGCTTTTCTGCAAAGTACTATATATATATATATATATATATATATATATATATATATATATATATACTGAGTGCTTTGACCACAGATTCTCATCCAACGCCACATTCGACTCGTCCGGTGTACACCCACCCGACTTCCCTATTAGAACTGAGGCCAAACTGCACGACGTATATATTACCCCGACAGTAGTATCCAGAGTAATTTCAAAACTCGACCCCCATAAGGCGTGTGGAGACGATGGAATCCCGGTGATAGTCCTTAAGAGGTGTGCTCCTGAACTTTCCCCTGTCCTCTCTAAACTATTTAACTACTGCCTTTCTGCTTCCTGCTTTCCTGCATGCTGGAAGTTCTCTTCAGTCGTTCCTGTATTTAAGAATTGTGGTGAACCCTCGGACCCTTCCAACTATCGCCCTATCAGTCTTCTACCGATATTCGGGAAAGTATTCGAGGCTATAATCAATGCTGAAATAGTTCATCATCTCACCGCCCACAAACTGTTCTCCGACAGGCAATATGGATTCCGCTTTGCCAGGTCCACGGCCGACCTGCTAACAACCGTAACGGAGTACATGCTACAGGCCCTTGATGAGTCTGACGAGGCTCGCGCGGTTGCTCTGGACATCTCCAAGGCTTTCAACAGGGTTTGGCACTCTGGCCTCCTATGCAAACTACGCGGTTATTGTATTACCGGTCGCCTGCTTGACCTAATCAAATCTTTCTTAAATAACCGCAAAATGAAGGTCGTTCTGAATGGGCGTGCCTCTTCGTCCTACAGCACGAATGCTGGTGTCCCACAGGGCTCTATCCTGGGCCCGACGCTCTTCCTTATTTTCATCAACGACCTCCCAGATGAGATCAAGTCCCAAGTAGGCATCTACGCAGATGACACTACAATATACTCCCGCTCCAATAAGAAACCTGTCGTGGCGGACAGACATAATCTCGCTGCTGACCTTGAGCGGGATCTACACTCTGTGGTGAACTGGGGCAAGAAGTGGCTTGTCAACTTCAATTCGTCTAAGACCAAGCTGTTGTTTGTCAACCATTACAGGCAACCTCTTCTGCCTCCCATAAGCATGGACCAGGTGATTCTCCCGGAGAGTAATACACTACGCCTCCTCGGACTTACCCTGTCCTCAGACCTCAAATGGAACCACTATATTGAATCCATAGCAAAATCTACTGCTAAGAAGGTTGGGTCACTATGTCGATCCAGGATGTTTTTTCCACCTGAATCCATCCTGCATATATACAAGTCAACCATCCATCCGTGCATGGAGTACTGCTGCCATTTATGGTCAGGTGCCCCTGCCGTTCTCCTCAGTGTTCTTGACAAGCTAAAAGGAGAGTCTGTAATGTGATAGGTACTGATCTGGCGACTCGACTGCAGCCACTTCCCCATCGTCGAAATGTGGCCTCCCTTTGTCTGTTCTATAAATACTTTCCTGGCTTCTGCTCGGACGAGCTTAAGTCACTGATGCCTCCTCAACAGCTGTTTACTCGTGCAACCAGACTGGCAACTGGGTCCCACCCATTCACAGTCAGGTTAGCCAAATGCAGACGACAATTCTACTCCTGCAGCTTCTTCTCTCGCACTTCCCGCCTGTGGAAATCGCTCCCGTATTCTTGCTTTCCTGACGGCTACAACCTCCAGAAATTTAAATGCAAAGTCAATACTCATCTACTAACCACTGGCCTCTAGCTCTCTCCCCACCCCTGTATAACCTTCCCTTTCTCTCCACCTATGTATCTGTCATCGCACCTGCTTTCTATTGTTCCTTTCTAACTAGTTTGTACTCCTCACTCTTTTCTAATTAATTCTTTTTACATTTATGTAACCCCCTGCACATCAGTGGCATTTCCGCCTTGCTCGGGGTGAAATGATTTTAAAAAAAAATATTCTAAATCGATTATCATCCGTCTGACACTGCTTTTATTCACTCTAAGCAATGAACCAAAACGTTATGATTTTTGCATGCGTTTCTACAACAATTATAACAGACAGTCTTTTTTTTACGGTCCTATTTGCTTGTAATTCACACGAAAATACAATGACAAAAAGCAGATGCTTGTTAGAATTACATTTTGTAAGGTGTTGAAACAGTGGGTTAAAGTCGGATATGAATGACTTTTCGATTATTTTTTTAAATAGTAAATCAGTTTTGAAAAAATGTGTAAACAAAAGAAGAATTTTTTTTTTATTATAGAAGCTACAGACCTATGACATTTTATAAGTGGACAATTTTCATCCAAATATTTAGCAATACCCGGGTTAAAAATCAATACTTAATTAATAATTTGTAACTTTTTGACATCGTTAGGTTATGATTCAAATTTTATAAAATTTTATGCAAACAAATAAAAATAAATCATATATGTTCTTTTTGTAAAGGGTAAAGTATTTTGTAGAATTACAGTGTTAGTTATTACAGAATGTTAGAATTAGAGAATCTTATTAAATTTCAGATAGAAATCCTGACCCCAACACCAAATTTGCGCCATTAATTTTTATGTTGTTTTTTTTTTTTAGAAAAATAGCATTGGAAGACTGTACAATAATAAAATTCAGTTTTATTTAGAGTTTCAAAGGTTGAATCAGGAATATATATGTTGCACTCCTTCTGAAGATATGCCCAAACAGACCTGAAGGCCACTCCACTTAACTATTGTAAGAATGACAACAACAATCGCGCAAAATCTTAAACTTTCATGAGTTTATGTATTTCGGGAGGTTTTCGGATTTAGACAAAGCAAGAACGTCGGAAACAAGTAAGGGGTTTCAATGTTCACTCATGATGCACGGAACACTTACTTTTTGAATGGGTTAATTATTTATGTTCTTTCAAAATCTATGTATAATATACCTCTTTTATAGACAAAGATCTGTATCTAAACAACACGGGTGAATTTCTTTTTTTTTATCTAAACACAGAAGAAAGCCATTTTATGAATAAAAAGAACATTTATGCTAAGATGGGTTTTGAAAAACAGCAAATTAATATGCATTGTTTTTTCGATTTGTACTGTTTAATTGCACATAACGCACTTAAACCGTGAAATTCATAGTTAGTCTGCAATATAAAACGCGATGTTATACGATAAGCATAAAAGTCTACATCGTAACACTGTGAACATCTGAAGAGTGAGCGGTTGGCTATAACCAAATGCACTGCAAATGCCAGATGTAGATTCTCAAATATTGTTCCACTGTTGGTTAAATAAAATTTGTAAAAAACCTGCTGAGACTCTTACCCTCGAGTCATTACATGATTTGGGAGTTCACCATTAATACATTCAACAACACTACTCTTCGAGGCATTGTTTCGACATATAGAATAAACCTGTGATCCATTAATAACCTGCGTTCCAAAAGGGATAATTTCGTAAGTTGCTTTTTGTCGGAAAGATAACAATTCGTACCGTGCAGAAAGGGTACAAATTTTGGTGCAGATTGGTGTTTCACTGTCCCACGTTACGTTAGGCGTACACGTTAGTTTTTGTTGACCGATGAGCTGGTATCCAGGCAGACAAGAATATTTAATACTCGAGGAATCTTTCGATAAACTGTATTTTCCGTTCGTTATTTCTACCGCGGTACACATTTTTCTGCAGTTGACCGATGGTCTCCAGTTTCCTCCAATGCAGGTGGAAAGTCCAGATGAAGATACCGTATAGCCAGGTTTGCAGGAGAAAATAACGCGTTGTCCCTGTTGGAGCTGGGAACCAGTCGAAAGTTCCTTAAATCAGGGAATCAGGCGTACACCTGCTGATTGACTTGTAATATTAGGAACAGCACACATCTTCTTGCAAACTGGTGCCGTAGTATTCCACCGACCATCGTCTAGACATCGTAGAACGGCATCTCCTAATAAAGAGTATTCACTTTGGCAGCTAAATTCAATAGTTTCATTGACAGCTATTTCTTTCTGGCTGGACTCGAAACCATATCGGGGTGGCGGAATTGGGCGACAGTGTGATACGTGACATGTCGGTGGTGGCAAGTTCCAGAGACCATTTTCTTCACAGGACAGTTTATCTGTACTGTTAATACTGAATCCGCGAGAACACCAGAAGTATACGGTTGTGTTGTAAGTGTTGGTGTTAGTTGAAATGTGACCGCCGGGTGGCTGTGTCAGAAGTGGGCAGGTGATTTTTTCACAACCAATCTCGTTAAAGATCCAATTTTTATATTTGCATTGAATTTGCAAAGATTCTGCTTTTTTGTTCGTCTGGTAATATCGATCGCACGTCTGAAATAATCTGAGATTCTTTGTGGTAAAATCCAAAGAATATTTCAAGTGGCTATTTGGCCAAAGGGGAAATGATCCACAATTGAGAAGGCTTATTATTTGACAATATATTATAGTCCGGAATATTTGTCTTGTTTTTATTGCGTTCTTTTTCATGAATCAGTAATTCTCTTATTCCCCCGATGATGTCATTTGGCTCAGTTGAGGTGAGTTCCGATCCAACGCTTAGACGAAATAGTGTAGCGATAAAAGCTAGCAGTAATATTTTGATAGAACAATGCATGTTGAAGGAGATACTTATGTTCCAATAGAAATATTCGACTGGATCATTTTCATTTCGCTGCAGTTAATTTATACTTAGTTTGTTTGGCAACTTATAATGACGTCATCTTTTCCATAAAAGGATCAAACATTTCCTTTTAATATCCTTTCTTTTCTTTTTTACTTTTACCATTGTAGCATAATTCCATTTTTATTTTTTTTTAAGTTTTCTTATTTTCTTTAACTATAATCATTTCAAGTCGCAGAAAATTAAATTTTCTCCATATTTTTATTATTGTTGTAGGTATCTCCAAATGAGGATATACGGTGAAAAAAATGCACAAAACAAAAACAGAAAGTTATCATCCAGATTTTTAATTTATTATTAAGAAAAAGGGCCAAAGAAGTTTTTTAATGTAATTTTTTTAAACCCATTTTACAAGCTTCGACATTTTTACTCAATGTTCTTATTTCTGGATTCTACGTCAGGCCATACAACTCACTGAGAAATTTGAACGTGTTGTTGCCGTGAAAAACACATTGATTAAAAGTCAGATAATTGTCAGATTTTAATCAAACTTTCATACGTATTCACGAATGAATTAAATTTATTTTGGAAACGTATCTTTTTTAGTAAATCTTTATATTTCTTACATTTGTTACTCCCACGTACTTATTTCATTTTATAAAATGTTAAGAAATTATTTTTATAGCTTAATGTTTATATTAATCATAAGAACAAGTTCTAAAACAATTGAAATCATCAAATTTATTATGGTCAGTCACGGAAAATCAATGATGAATCGTAAAATAAAAATGCAATAAAGTTAAGACACTATTTAATTAGAAATGCTTTAAAAGATTTTATGAATAAAATATATTAAGAAAAAACATCTCGATGATTAATGAATTTGTGCAATAGTTATTTTCATTTTGTTTATTTTAATTAGAATAATTTATATACTTTTAAACCTTTTAAAATTATGTATTCGTTTTAAGCGGTCAAGTGATATTGTTGTTAAATAAAACTATAATTACTGATCATAAATGGAATATTTTGCTACAATTCAGCACAGACCAGTCTTTTAAAAAAAGAATTTTATCTTATTTCGTTTGTGTGTCTATAAACTAAGTACCTCCACTCATTGGCTGAAAGACAGTCATGATGTTAAAATGGCCCAAAATTAAAAAACAAAGTTTAATCGTCAAAATGTTCATATTATTTCTGTAAGGAAAAATCAAAGTATTTTTCATTCATTTTTATTTTTATTTTAATCCTTTCCGACACCTTCGAAATTTTGTTAAATTTTTTTTTTTTTTGACTCGATGTTTACTAAAGTTTATTATTAAGGCAAACCTAATATTACGCAATGCATTTTTCATGTGTAAATAAGTCTTGAAAGTTTCTTTAAAATCAAGCAATTATTTGATTTTTACAAGAATTTCCAACTTAATGTGTCTTTCAACGCCAAAAAATTAGTTGTGTAATTACATTTGCCATACTAAACCTCGAGTGAATCGCTGACGAAAAGAAGACAAGATTTTTTACTAAAATTTCGAACGTGATAGAAAGAATTAAAAAAAATTGAAGAATAATTGAAAAGAAAATTTGATCTTTCTTCTTAATAATACCTTAAATATTTTTCAGATAAATCTTTGTTTTATTAAATTCGAGCCTTTTTAACATCATGCTCTGTTTTTCATTTTTTTTTGGGGGGGGGGGTTTGGTTTTTAGTTTTTGGTTTTTGGCGAACAAATGAAGGTATCTACTTAAAAAAGAAAGAACTAGAGCAGCCAAAAAGAGTGAATTGAGAAAAGAACTAAGAAAGACAATTGAAAATAAAACTTATTCAGCATTAAACACTGCAAATTAATATTTACCTTCGTGAGAGAATTAATTTTTAATATATTGCGATAAAAGTTCTTGTGTTTTGCTAGGTTATGACAGTGTGACACGTGCCCTATTATATCCGAAACCGAATACGAACTACTCTTAAGTTCGAATTTAAGGACTTCTTACTTCTTTCCGAATTAAGTCATGATGAAAGACAGCACTCATCCATTTCAGTTTGTTTAGGCTCAACAACGGCAACAAACATTTTTTAACATAATTATATTCAGTTAGAACAGCAGCATATGAGGATAGGACTGCTGTCATGCCCCCACTCCTCCCAAATAAACCCAACTATAATTTAAGTATGTGTGAAAACAGCAAAGACAATGAGGAGACGGAGACGAAGATGTTGAGCTTCGATGTCAATTTTACCGTTATAAAATTGACGAACAACGAGTAGTAAAAATCGGAAAAGGCTGGAACGTCGACAGTTGTTGGCAGGATCAACTCAGGTTGGAACGTTGTTGCCGTCGTCAGCGTCTGATATGAAAGGCACAGGCTCGGAAGTCATCAGCGTCTGGCAGGATCGACACAGGCTGTTACGTCGTCAGTAACGTCGTCGGTGTGTGGTATGAACGGCATAGACTATAACGCCGTTGTTGGTCGGCGCAGGCTGGAACGTTGAGTTCGAGTCGACAAGAACGTCGTCAATGTCTGGTATGAAAGGCACAGATTGGGGAATCGTCAGTTGGAACGTCATCGGTCAGCAGAAACGTCGCATGCGAGAAAATCGTCGTTACAAGGCTGAAACGTGGTGATCGAGTTGCGGCTGCGATTGACGGTAGTCCGAGGAGGACAGGTTCGGTTGCGGCCTAGCACATATACATACCCAGGCAGGTGGGCGAGCTTGGACGTGCGCACTGCAGCCGCGGCCTGGCGCATGTTTTGCTTTCTTTGCAGGATTAGACCGCAGTTAAACGGGATCACTGAGCGCTTAGCACGTGCGAAAGCCACGGAAATCGGACTTGAACAGTCGTCATCTCCTTTGCCGGATCGACCGTGTAGCGGGATCTCAAGCAGACTAGACCGTTCCACCTCCGAAGCAGAATCAAACTTAAAGCGGAACCGGCTTCTAACTAAGACGTAATGCACTCCACGTATCAACCGCGGATAGCGGGATCACAAACAAAGAGTACGTCTAGCTGGAGGTGGCTGGGGAGCGGAAAGTGTGCATTTGAGAACAGATAACACACTTTATTCTTACTACCCGGGACGCGGAGGGGTTATTTACCCATCCTACCCCACTGAGGCGAAATGTGACACAAGGTCGGATTTTTTAAAGCAGGGGCCCCGGGCGCGAAAGCTAGGGTTACTGGTCAAAGAATTCCCATCCACCCCCTACGCGGTAACTGGGTACAAAGCTAGTCTTAGCTGGTCAAACCTAGTTATTGCTTGTCAAAACTGGTCAAAAGCAAGTCTTAGCTGGCCATTGTCTTCCAACCCACCACCCCCGCCATTAAGTGTTAAGTACTACAGGTGTCCAGTAAGCAAGAAGTGAGTATCTGAAAACTTATACTACACTTTGATCCTAGATTTACTCTACTCCCCTACTGGAGCGAGTTGTGACACAAGGTCGGTTTTTAACGTAGGGAACCTGGGCGCGTACACTCAGGCTACTGGACAAAGATTACCCAGCTTCTGCTTATGCGGTAACTGGGTACAAAGCTGGTCATTGATTGTCAAAAGCTAGTCTTAGCTAGTCATGCCTCTAGACGGCCGCCTGGCAGGAAGTGAGCATCTGAGAACAGATACTACACTTTGATCCGACATTTACCCTACTCCATGACTAAAGCGAGCTATGACACGAGGTCGGTTTTTAACGTGGGGAACCTGAATGCGTACGCTCAGGTCACTGGTCAAAGATTACCCAGCCTCCCCTAATGCGGTTACTGGGTACAAAGCTGGTCATTGATTATACCTCCAGACGGCTGGTGAGCAGGAAGTGAGTATCTGAGAACAGATACTACACTTTGGTCCGACATTTACCCTACTCCATGACTGAAGCGAGCTATGACACGAGGTCGGTTTTTAACGTGGGGAACCTGAATGCGTACGCTCAGGTCATTGGTCAAAGATTACCCAGCCTTCCCTAATGCGGTTACTGGGTACAAAGCTGGTCATTGATTATACCTCCAGACGGCTGGTGAGCAGGAAGTGAGTATCTGAGAACAGATACTACACTTTGGTCCGACATTTACCCTACTCCATGACTGAAGCGAGCTATGACACGAAGTCGGTTTTTAACGTGGGGAACCTGAATGCGTACGCTCAGGTCATTGGTCAAAGATTACCCAGCCTCCCCTAATGCGGTTACTGGGTACAAAGCTGGTCATTGATTATACCTCCAGACGGCTGGTGAGCAGGAAGTGAGTATCTGAGAACAGATACTACACTTTCATCCGACATTTACCCTACTCCATGACTGAAGCGAGCTATGACACGAGGTCGGTTTTTAACGTGGGGAACCTAAATGCGTACGCTCAGGTCATTGGTCAAAGATTACCCAGCCTCCCCTAATGCGGTTACTGGGTACAAAGCTGGTCATTGATTATACCTCCAGACGGCTGGTGAGCAGGAAGTGAGTATCTGAGAACAGATACTACACTTTGGTCCGACATTTACCCTACTCCATGACTGAAGCGAGCTATGACACGAGGTCGGTTTTTAACGTGGGGAACCTGAATGCGTACGCTCAGGTCATTGGTCAAAGATTACCCAGCCTCCCCTAATGCGGTTACTGGGTACAAAGCTGGTCATTGATTATACCTCCAGACGGCTGGTGAGCAGGAAGTGAGTATCTGAGAACAGATACTACACTTTGGTCCGACATTTACCCTACTCCATGACTGAAGCGAGCTATGACACGAGGTCGGTTTTTAACGTGGGGAACCTGAATGCGTACGCTCAGGTCACTGGTCAAAGATTACCCAGCCTCCCCTAATGCGGTTACTGGGTACAAAGCTGGTCATTGATTATACCTCCAGACGGCTGGTGAGCAGGAAGTGAGTATCTGAGAACAGATACTACACTTTGGTCCGACATTTACCCTACTCCATGACTGAAGCGAGCTATGACACGAGGTCGGTTTTTAACGTGGGGAACCTGAATGCGTACGCTCAGGTCACTGGTCAAAGATTACCCAGCCTCCCCTAATGCGGATACTGGGTACAAAGCTGGTCATTGATTATACCTCCAGACGGCTGGTGAGCAGGAAGTGAGTATCTGAGAACAGATACTACACTTTGGTCCGACATTTACCCTACTCCATGACTGAAGCGAGCTATGACACGAGGTCGGTTTTTAACGTGGGGAACCTGAATGCGTACGCTCAGGTCACTGGTCAAAGATTACCCAGCCTCCCCTAATGCGGTTACTGGGTACAAAGCTGGTCATTGATTATACCTCCAGACGGCTGGTGAGCAGGAAGTGAGTATCTGAGAACAGATACTACACTTTGGTCCGACATTTACCCTACTCCATGACTGAAGCGAGCTATGACACGAGGTCGGTTTTTAACGTGGGGAACCTGAATGCGTACGCTCAGGTCACTGGTCAAAGATTACCCAGCCTCCCCTAATGCGGTTACTGGGTACAAAGCTGGTCATTGATTATACCTCCAGACGGCTGGTGAGCAGGAAGTGAGTATCTGAGAACAGATACTACACTTTGGTCCGACATTTACCCTACTCCATGACTGAAGCGAGCTATGACACGAGGTCGGTTTTTAACGTGGTGAACCTGAATGCGTACGCTCAGGTCACTGGTCAAAGATTACCCAGCCTCCCCTAATGCGGTTACTGGGTACAAAGCTGGTCATTGATTATACCTCCAGACGGCTGGTGAGCAGGAAGTGAGTATCTGAGAACAGATACTACACTTTGGTCCGACATTTACCCTACTCCATGACTGAAGCGAGCTATGACACGAGGTCGGTTTTTAACGTGGGGAACCTGAATGCGTACGCTCAGGTCATTGGTCAAAGATTACCCAGCCTCCCCTAATGCGGTTACTGGGTACAAAGCTGGTCATTGATTATACCTCCAGACGGCTGGTGAGCAGGAAGTGAGTATCTGAGAACAGATACTACACTTTGGTCCGACATTTACCCTACTCCATGACTGAAGCGAGCTATGACACGAGGTCGGTTTTTAACGTGGGGAACCTGAATGCGTACGCTCAGGTCACTGGTCAAAGATTACCCAGCCTCCCCTAATGCGGTTACTGGGTACAAAGCTGGTCATTGATTATACCTCCAGACGGCTGGTGAGCAGGAAGTGAGTATCTGAGAACAGATACTACACTTTGGTCCGACATTTACCCTACTCCATGACTGAAGCGAGCTATGACACGAGGTCGGTTTTTAACGTGGGGAACCTGAATGCGTACGCTCAGGTCACTGGTCAAAGATTACCCAGCCTCCCCTAATGCGGATACTGGGTACAAAGCTGGTCATTGATTATACCTCCAGACGGCTGGTGAGCAGGAAGTGAGTATCTGAGAACAGATACTACACTTTGGTCCGACATTTACCCTACTCCATGACTGAAGCGAGCTATGACACGAGGTCGGTTTTTAACGTGGGGAACCTGAATGCGTACGCTCAGGTCATTGGTCAAAGATTACCCAGCCTTCCCTAATGCGGTTACTTGGTACAAAGCTGGTCATTGATTATACCTCAGACAGCTGGTGAGCAGGAAGTAGTGAGAACAGATACTACACTTTGGTCCGACATTTACCCTACTCCATGACTGAAGCGAGCTATGACACGAGGTCGGTTTTTAACGTGGGGAACCTGAATGCGTACGCTCAGGTCACTGGTCAAAGATTACCCAATACCTCCCTAATGCGGTTACTGGGTACAAAGCTGGTCATTGATTATACCTCCAGACGGCTGGTGAGCAGGAAGTGAGTATCTGAGAACAGATACTACACTTTGGTCCGACATTACCCTACTCCATGACTAGAGCGAGCTATGACACGAGGTCGGTTTTTAACGTGGGGAACCTGAATGCGTACGCTCGGGTCATTGGTCAAAGATTACCCAGCCTCCCCTAATGCGTTTACTGGGTACAAAGCTGGTCATTGATTATACCTCCAGACGGCTGGTGAGCAGGAAGTGAGTATCTGAGAACAGATACTACACTTTGGTCCATTTACCCTACTCCTTTGACTGAAGCGAGCTATGACACGAGGTCGGTTTTTAACGTGGGGAACCTGAATGCGTACGCTCAGGTCACTGGTCAAAGATTACCCAGCCTCCTAATGCGGTTACTGGGTAAAAGCTTTGGTCATTGATTATGCCTCCAGACAGCTGGTGAGCAGGAAGTGAGTATCTGAGAACAGATACTACACTTTGGTCCGACATTTACCCTACTCCATGACTGAAGCGAGCTATGACACGGGGTCGGTTTTTAACGTGGGGAACCTGAATGCGTACGCTCAGGTCACTGGTCAAAAGATACCCAGCCTCCCCTAATGCGGATACTGGGTACAAAGCTGGTCATTGATTATACCTCAGGCGGCTGGTGAGCGGAAGTGAGTATCTGAGAACAGATACTACGCGGTCCGAGCATTTACCCTACTCCATGACTGAAGCGAGCTATGACACCAGGTCGGTTTTTAACGTGGGGAACCTGAATGCGCGCTCAGGTCACTGGTCAGATACCCAACCTCCCTATTGCGGTTGCTGGGTACAAAGCTGGTCATTGATTATACCTCCAGACGGCTGGTGGTAGGAAGTGAGTATCTGAGAACAGATACTACACTTTGGTCCGACATTTACCCTACTCCATGACTGAAGCGAGCTATGACACGAGGTCGGTTTTTAACGTGGGGAACCTGAATGCGTACGCTCAGGTCACTGGTCAAAATTACCCAGCCTCCCCTAATGCGGTTACTGGGTACAAAGCTGGTCATTGATTACCGCACCTCCAGACGGCTGGTGAGCAGGAAGTGAGTATCTGAGAACAGATACTACACTTTGGTCCGACATTTACCCTACTCCATGACTGAAGCGAGCTATGACACGAGGTCGGTTTTTAACGTGGGGAACCTGAATGCGTACGCTCAGGTCATTGGTCAAAGATTACCCAGCCTCCCCTAATGCGGATACTGGGTACAAAGCTGGTCATTGATTATACCTCCAGACGGCTGGTGAGCAGGAAGTGAGTATCTGAGAACAGATACTACACTTTGGTCCGACATTTACCCTACTCCATGACTGAAGCGAGCTATGACACGAGGTCGGTTTTTAACGTGGGGAACCTGAATGCGTACGCTCAGGTCACTGGTCAAAGATTACCCAGCCTCCCCTAATGCGGTTACTGGGTACAAAGCTGGTCATTGATTATACCTCCAGACGGCTGGTGAGCAGGAAGTGAGTATCTGAGAACAGATACTACACTTTGGTCCGACATTTACCCTACTCCATGACTGAAGCGAGCTATGACACGAGGTCGGTTTTTAACGTGGGGAACCTGAATGCGTACGCTCAGGTCATTGGTCAAAGATTACCCAGCCTCCCCTAATGCGGTTACTGGGTACAAAGCTGGTCATTGATTATACCTCCAGACGGCTGGTGAGCAGGAAGTGAGTATCTGAGAACAGATACTACACTTTCATCCGACATTTACCCTATTCCATGACTGAAGCGAGCTATGACACGAGGTCGGTTTTTAACGTGGGGAACCTGAATGCGTACGCTCAGGTCATTGGTCAAAGATTACCCAGCCTCCCCTAATGCGGTTACTGGTTACAAAGCTGGTCATTGATTATACCTCCAGACGGCTGGTGAGCAGGAAGTGAGTATCTGAGAACAGATACTACACTTTGGTCCGACATTTACCCTACTCCATGACTGAAGCGAGCTATGACACGAGGTCGGTTTTTAACGTGGGGAACCTGAATGCGTACGCTCAGGTCATTGGTCAAAGATTACCCAGCCTCCCCTAATGCGGTTACTGGGTACAAAGCTGGTCATTGATTATACCTCCAGACGGCTGGTGAGCAGGAAGTGAGTATCTGAGAACAGATACTACACTTTGGTCCGACATTTACCCTACTCCATGACTGAAGCGAGCTATGACACGAGGTCGGTTTTTAACGTGGGGAACCTGAATGCGTACGCTCAGGTCACTGGTCAAAGATTACCCAGCCTCCCCTAATGCGGTTACTGGGTACAAAGCTGGTCATTGATTATACCTCCAGACGGCTGGTGAGCAGGAAGTGAGTATCTGAGAACAGATACTACACTTTGGTCCGACATTTACCCTACTCCATGACTGAAGCGAGCTATGACACGAGGTCGGTTTTTAACGTGGGGAACCTGAATGCGTACGCTCAGGTCACTGGTCAAAGATTACCCAGCCTCCCCTAATGCGGTTACTGGGTACAAAGCTGGTCATTGATTATACCTCCAGACGGCTGGTGAGCAGGAAGTGAGTATCTGAGAACAGATACTACACTTTGGTCCGACATTTACCCTACTCCATGACTGAAGCGAGCTATGACACGAGGTCGGTTTTTAACGTGGGGAACCTGAATGCGTACGCTCAGGTCATTGGTCAAAGATTACCCAGCCTCCCCTAATGCGGTTACTGGGTACAAAGCTGGTCATTGATTATACCTCCAGACGGCTGGTGAGCAGGAAGTGAGTATCTGAGAACAGATACTACACTTTGGTCCGACATTTACCCTACTCCATGACTGAAGCGAGCTATGACACGAGGTCGGTTTTTAACGTGGGGAACCTGAATGCGTACGCTCAGGTCACTGGTCAAAGATTACCCAGCCTCCCCTAATGCGGTTACTGGGTACAAAGCTGGTCATTGATTATACCTCCAGACGGCTGGTGAGCAGGAAGTGAGTATCTGAGAACAGATACTACACTTTGGTCCGACATTTACCCTACTCCATGACTGAAGCGAGCTATGACACGAGGTCGGTTTTTAACGTGGGGAACCTGAATGCGTACGCTCAGGTCATTGGTCAAAGATTACCCAGCCTCCCCTAATGCGGTTACTGGGTACAAAGCTGGTCATTGATTATACCTCCAGACGGCTGGTGAGCAGGAAGTGAGTATCTGAGAACAGATACTACACTTTGGTCCGACATTTACCCTACTCCATGACTGAAGCGAGCTATGACACGAGGTCGGTTTTTAACGTGGGGAACCTGAATGCGTACGCTCAGGTCACTGGTCAAAGATTACCCAGCCTCCCCTAATGCGGTTACTGGGTACAAAGCTGGTCATTGATTATACCTCCAGACGGCTGGTGAGCAGGAAGTGAGTATCTGAGAACAGATACTACACTTTGGTCCGACATTTACCCTACTCCATGACTGAAGCGAGCTATGACACGAGGTCGGTTTTTAACGTGGGGAACCTGAATGCGTACGCTCAGGTCACTGGTCAAAGATTACCCAGCCTCCCCTAATGCGGATACTGGGTACAAAGCTGGTCATTGATTATACCTCCAGACGGCTGGTGAGCAGGAAGTGAGTATCTGAGAACAGATACTACACTTTGGTCCGACATTTACCCTACTCCATGACTGAAGCGAGCTATGACACGAGGTCGGTTTTTAACGTGGGGAACCTGAATGCGTACGCTCAGGTCACTGGTCAAAGATTACCCAGCCTCCCCTAATGCGGTTACTGGGTACAAAGCTGGTCATTGATTATACCTCCAGACGGCTGGTGAGCAGGAAGTGAGTATCTGAGAACAGATACTACACTTTGGTCCGACATTTACCCTACTCCATGACTGAAGCGAGCTATGACACGAGGTCGGTTTTTAACGTGGGGAACCTGAATGCGTACGCTCAGGTCACTGGTCAAAGATTACCCAGCCTCCCCTAATGCGGTTACTGGGTACAAAGCTGGTCATTGATTATACCTCCAGACGGCTGGTGAGCAGGAAGTGAGTATCTGAGAACAGATACTACACTTTGGTCCGACATTTACCCTACTCCATGACTGAAGCGAGCTATGACACGAGGTCGGTTTTTAACGTGGGGAACCTGAATGCGTACGCTCAGGTCATTGGTCAAAGATTACCCAGCCTCCCCTAATGCGGTTACTGGGTACAAAGCTGGTCATTGATTATACCTCCAGACGGCTGGTGAGCAGGAAGTGAGTATCTGAGAACAGATACTACACTTTGGTCCGACATTTACCCTACTCCATGACTGAAGCGAGCTATGACACGAGGTCGGTTTTTAACGTGGGGAACCTGAATGCGTACGCTCAGGTCACTGGTCAAAGATTACCCAGCCTCCCCTAATGCGGTTACTGGGTACAAAGCTGGTCATTGATTATACCTCCAGACGGCTGGTGAGCAGGAAGTGAGTATCTGAGAACAGATACTACACTTTGGTCCGACATTTACCCTACTCCATGACTGAAGCGAGCTATGACACGAGGTCGGTTTTTAACGTGGGGAACCTGAATGCGTACGCTCAGGTCACTGGTCAAAGATTACCCAGCCTCCCCTAATGCGGATACTGGGTACAAAGCTGATCATTGATGCCCTCCAGACGCTGGTGAGCAGATGACCATCTGAGAACAGATACTACACTTTGGTCAGTATTTCCCACCCTACTCCATGACTGAAGCAGCTGTGGCTTGAGGTCAGTTTTAACGTGGGGAACCTGAATGCGGCCGAGACTCAGGTGCTGATAAGGAATTACCCAGCCTCCCTAGTAGGTTACTGGGTACAAAGCTGGTCATTGATTATACCTCCAGACGGCTGGTGAGCAGGAAGTAAGTATCTGAGAACAGATACTACACTTTGAGTCAAACAACACCCTACTCTGACTGACTTGAAACTCATGACACGAGGTCAGTTTTAACGTGAGGCCTGATACATGCACTCAAAGGTCACTGAGTCAGGTACCCAGCCTCCCCTATTGCGGGTTACTGCGTTTTAAAGCCAGTCATTGATTATACCTCCAGACGGCTGGTGAGCAGGAAGTGAGTATCTGAGAACAGATACTACACTTTGGTCCCGACGTTACCCTACTCCATGACTGAAGCGAGCTATGACACGAGGTGGTTTTTGTGGGAACTGAATCACGTACGCTCCGGTCACTGGTCAAAGATTACCAGCCTCCTAATGCGGTTACTGGGCACCAAAGCGTTCATTACGTTCTTACCTCCAGACGGCTGGTGAGCAGGAAGTGAGTATCTGAGAACAGATACTACACTTTGGTCCGACATTTACCCTACTCCATGACTGAAGCGAGCTATGACACAAAGGTCGGTTTTTAACGTGGGAGCCTAGACCGCACGCTCAGGTCATTGGTCAAAGATTACCCAGCCTCCCCTAATGCGTTACTGAACAAGCTGGTCATTGATTATGCCTGAACAGCTGACGAACGCGGAAGTGAGTATAAGGAAGCCGATACCACTTTGGTCGACATTTTACCTACTCATGACTGAAGCGAGCTACGGCGAGGTCGGTTTTGACAGGGAGACTTCGAATGCGTACGCTCGGTCACTGGTCAAAGATGCCAGCCTCCCCTAATGCGGGTGGGTACAAAGCTGGTCATTGATTATACCTCAGACGGCTGTGCAGTGAGCAGGAAGTGATATCTGAAACAGATACTATGAGTCCGACGATACCCCCTCCATGACTGAAGCGAGCTATGACTGAGGTCAGTTTTAACGTGGGGAACCTGAATGCTTACGCTCAGGTCATTGGTCAAAGATTACCCAGCCTCCCCTAATGCGGTTACTGGTGCAAAACCGGTGTTGATTACTTATACCTCCAGACGGCTGGTGAGCAGGAAGTGAGTATCTGAGAACGAATGCCTGTCCGACATTCACCCTACTCCATGACTGAAGCGAGCTATGACACGAGGTCAGTTTTAACGTGGGGAACCTGAATGCGTACGCTCAGGTCATTGGTCAAAGATTACCCAGCCTCCCCTAATGCGTTTTTCGCGTTTACAACCGATATTCGTTACCTCCAGACGGCTGGTGAGCGGGAAGTGAGTATCCTGAAACCGAATGCTACACTTTCATCACGACATTTACCCAACTCCATGACTGAAGCGAGCTATGACACGAGGTCGGTTTTTAACGTGGGGAACCTGAATGCGTACGCTCAGGTCATTGGTCAAAGATTATCCAGCCTCCCCTAATGCGGTTACTGGGTACAAAGCTGGTCATTGATTATACCTCCAGACGGCTGGTGAGCAGGAAGTGAGTATCTGAGAATAGATACTACACTTTGGTCCGACATTTACCCTACTCCATGACTGAAGCGAGCTATGACACGAGGTCGGTTTTTAACGTGGGGAACCTGAATGCGTACGCTCAGGTCATTGGTCAAAGATTACCCAGCCTCCCCTAATGCGGTTACTGGGTACAAAGCTGGTCATTGATTATACCTCCAGACGGCTGGTGAGCAGGAAGTGAGTATCTGAGAACAGATACTACACTTTGGTCCGACATTTACCCTACTCCATGACTGAAGCGAGCTATGACACGAGGTCGGTTTTTAACGTGGGGAACCTGAATGCGTACGCTCAGGTCACTGGTCAAAGATTACCCAGCCTCCCCTAATGCGGTTACTAGTTACAAAGTTGGTCATTGATTATACCTCCAGACGGCTGGTGAGCAGGAAGTGAGTATCTGAGAACAGATACTACACTTTGGTCCGACATTTACCCTACTCCATGACTGAAGCGAGCTATGACACGAGGTCGGTTTTTAACGTGGGGAACCTGAATGCGTACGCTCAGGTCACTGGTCAAAGATTACCCAGCCTCCCCTAATGCGGTTATTGGGTACAAAGCTGGTCATTGATTATACCTCCAGACGGCTGGTGAGCAGGACGTGAGTATCTGAGAACAGATACTACACTTTGGTCCGACATTTACCCTACTCCCCCACTGAAGCGAGTTGTGCCACAAGGTCATTTTTTAACGTGGAGAACTTGAGCGTGCGCTCTGGCCATTGGTCAAAGTTTACTCAACACCTGCTTTCGCGGGAACTGGGTACAAAGCTGGTTTTAGCTGGTCATTGCTTGTCAAAAATGGTCAAAATCTAGTCTTTGCTTCCAATCCCGGTCGGCAAGCAGGCAGTGAGTTTCTGAAAACAAATACTACAAGCTGTGAGGTTCTGAGAACAAATACTACACTTTGATCCGAGATTTACCTTACTCCCCCACTGATATAAGAAACATAAAATAAATCTCAATTGCCGAAAACAGAGAAGCCCGAAAACAACTTAATTCTATTTCAATCTCTTTCTCCAGCATTCTAAATGATTTTAGTAATCAATTCATGTTTACACCTTTAGTTTTCACGCAGGTAAGGAACGGTATCGTTTATTGCAAATCAAGTGCTGGCAAGTCTACTTAATTTTCCAGGTCTCTTTTTCCCAATTACTGTAATTGATTTAGTATAAAATTCTAAAGTCCCATGAAAGTAATGTTACTTGCTCCATTTTCCTATTTTCTCTTCTTAGCACACCTCACTCACTATAACAATTATAACAGTAGTCAGTTACCTTGAATGGCTCTCGAGCCTTGACTTGTTGAACGTTGATGTAATATGAAGCTTTGCTTTTCATATACATTCAATGGATACAACTAAAATGCAAAGTGATTTATACCTACATATGTACAGGAATGGAATGTTTCTATCCTCTTAAATACGTGGACACTATTGCATTAGAGTAGAGTAATCCTATTGACTAGCAATCGTTGCTATCTGTCTTTCTCACTGCCTATGGACAGGAGGAATCCATACGGATCTCCGCCAAAAGGCAGAGCCTCGTTTGGAGAAAATTAGACAGTAGCCCTGACCCGGCCTTCTGTTGAGCTCATAATCCCCATTTTAATTGACTTTGTGTCGCATCTACCTTGGTGGGAAGGTGGTAAATCCTGAGTAACCATACTGGCTAGTAGTTGTTGCTCTCTGTCTTCTTCACTGCCTACGGACAGGTGGAACCAAGACGAGGATCCGTCGAAGGGTAGTCTCTGAGGGGAAAGAGACAAGAGCCCAACCCGGCCTTAAGCAAGGCTTACGTGATATTTTTTGGCTGAGCTTAAGGTCTCGGATCCCCACTTTAATTGACCTTGTGTTGCATCCGCTTTGGTAGGAATGTGGAATTTAATTCCAAGCTTCAGTTAAATTCCTCTTCAATGAATCGATATCGATGATGTCACGACGATGGTTTTGCAAGTGATTTAGGAGTCTGCGCCTGATACAATCAGCCATAACAATCAAATTTGTGCTTTTAGAGGCCCATTGAAATGAACCAATTAGTGTATTTTATCGAATAATAAATTTACCTTTCTTTTTTTACTGGGCCTTCTACATCTTTTATGTCTCGTGTTCCTTCAAGACGTAGGCGATTATGGCCCGCCACATCTTCTTGTCCCTTGTTACTCTTAATATACTTTGTCCTGTTATTTCTCCCAAACCCTGCTCTACCATACATTTGTTTAAGCTCATCAAGTATGTCACGCGCTGTTTTCCTTTGTCACTCTTTCTTTTCAATCCTTTCAAATTCTCCAAGCCCTCATTTCTCATTACGTGTCCCAGAAACTAAGATGTCTCTTCCTGATGTTAAGTATAAGTTTCATTTTTATTTCCATCTCTCTAAACCCACTTCATTGCTCACATGTTCGGTTTCATAATATCCTCAGCATCCTTCTGTAGAACCACATATCTGTTGCTTCGAGTCTTTCCTTCATCTTTGAAGAAGTTGTCTTACATTCGTTGCCATATAGAAGGGCATATACCGCATAATAGTCCAGTACTTTTTTTCTTTCAAACTAAATTTTCTTCACTCAATACTCTTGTCTGCTTTTGCAATGCGCCTTTAACCAATACATCTTCGGATCTAGGTCGCATTTTCCGCCCTCTGTTAGGACACTTCCCAGGTATTTAAATTTCTGTACCTGTTTGTTTTTAGTATACCTGAAACAGAATTACTTTATATCACTTCAATGTGGCATTCGTGTGACAATCTCCCACATGATAGAATAAAAAAAAGACTTGCTTGTACAGAAGCATGATGAGAATATCATGGTTGGAGTTTGTAAACAAAGAGTACTTCCTCGTTAAGATAGAAACAAAAATGTCTCTTGTACTTAAAATCAGAAAGAAATAGTCCGGAAAAAGTTTTTGAAAAATTTGTTACTCGCAGGACATATCAAAGGTAAGTGAGAAACATTGAGTAACCTACCCCTAACGAGCTTGTGTAAATGGATGACAGAACTTGCATTAGGAAGGATAGTTTGATTGATTAACTGATTTTAATTTTATGGTTTAGCAACCCTTATTTTAAAATTATTTAAAACAAGAAAATATTTTTAGATTGTAAAAATATTTGTGGAGATAATAATGATTTACTAATACAAGTGAAACTAATTAACCCATAGCTGGGGTGACAGGTGGATTCTGATCTTTCACAGGGGTATTTGCGCATAAGTGAATATAACGAAGCCGAGTGAAATTCGAAATCGGCTTCCCGGTTTTTTACGAGCCATTATCCATTACACCAACCTCAAATCCAAACTTATAACACTTGGTATTCCCAAGTAGTCATCCATTTAAGTACTGACGAGGCACGGCGTTGCTTAACTTCGGTGGTTGTACGGGAAGCAAAATTTCAGCATAACATGTCTGTAAGCCAGGAGATATATTAAAAGCATAGACATTGCTAATACTAATAAAGGATAAGAAGTTGTGATGAGCCATGATCACTTATATCCTGGAGAGACACCCTGCATAGAAGATAAAGATAGTGGGATTTTATAAGCAAGAAATAGTTCCGTGCTACATTTATACAATCACACGGAGGATAAAGGGTTACGTACGATC
The DNA here is from genome assembly GCA_037127315.1 of Ascarosepion bandense. Classification (NCBI taxonomy): domain Eukaryota; kingdom Metazoa; phylum Mollusca; class Cephalopoda; order Sepiida; family Sepiidae; genus Ascarosepion; species Ascarosepion bandense. The sequence continues at coordinate 177,870 of JBBBDQ010029540.1, read as the reverse complement.
AAGACCGATACTTGTGAAAAATAAAAATGACAGAAGTATTGATGACAACGAACCAACTCAGAATGAAGTGCGATGGTAAGTGATCGCCGATGGCCTATGTTCTACTAAGAGCGATGGGACTTAGAACTATTGAAACGTCTGAATTCAAAACCAGCCTGGAGGTGGACCACTTTTCCCGGAGGATTTTAACTTTCATGCTATGAATAAGTAATACTTGTGAAAATCAGATTAATTTAACATTTAATTTGCTAATTTTCCAAAAATAATGTGTCACAGATGTATTTTTTTCAAGATTTTTAAGACCGAGAATTAATTTTTGTTTACAGATGTGTCGATCGCTTAAAAATGAGCGTAAAATTGAAAGATTAAAAAAAAAATTGAAATACACCAGAATATTTTGCTTGCTAGAAATAGTAAATTTAATCATTCAGCTTTCAATTAAAACTAAAATAAAACTTTCAAGAAAACTTTTTTTTATTTTTAAAAATTCAATTTATAATCAAATTTATAATTTGAATATTGAAAATGAGAGGAGGTACCTAAAACATTATAGTCTGAAGAAAAAATTAAAGCATCGAAAACGAAAAAAGTACTTATTAAATCAATAAAAGTCACTAAATTGTTGTGAGGAATCAATGCCTATATCCTGAAATGACATGGTGCATTTAAGAAGAAAGAAAAAAAAGATTTAGCAAAAGAGACATCATTTAGTAGTAATGTCGTATAAAAGGCAGTTTTCATCAGTTAGTTGCATTACGTGATAGACGCTTGGGCGATCATGTCTCGAAAGAGACGTGACTGACTGGGCAGAAGATTTTCATCAGTAGGTGGATTACTATTCTCAGCGCGTTTTTAATGTAACCTTGAGCTAATTCGAATAAAATCAAATAAACACGGTCATAGATTCAGTTTCCTCCATAACATGCGTATAAAAGTTCACATCTTGAATCATATTTTTCAGTATTAAAAACATAAATAAAATAAATGCTTTTCCTTCTCGACAAGTTTGAAGGATATAAAGTGAAAGAAATTTTTTAAAAATGTTTTTAAAAATGTTTTTTCAAAGAAAATGCTTAACCATCTTCCTGAGAAACTTATAGAAAAATTAGGGGCCTATCCACTCCCAAAACTTTAGGTAAGAAAAAGAAATACAAAAACGTGATAACTAAGATTAAAATTCACTTCAAAGAATGGAAAAATCTTTCTTGAGGCTTTTTAGGTATTGATTGCCATTCATTCGCCGAAAAAACAACATAACATGATGTTAAAAGGGTTCAAACTTAAAAAAAAAAAAACAAAGTTTTATCATCTGTGCTGTTTCTTATTTTATTTTCCACACACACACACACACACACACACACACACACACACACACACACAATAAAAATTAATTCACACCACGTGTATCTCAAAAAAATACAATTGCGCGGGAATTCACTCCTTACCATACCCTGTGAGGTCAAAAACAAGGACAGCGCATCCAAATGTTCGGACGTAGTGTAAGCACACCACGTGGTCAAAAATATGATTTAGTGACCAATCAGGGCTCGACATAAGAAACCCATTTCTTAATCTCCCCGGAACCTCACCATTCAGATATAAGGAAGGTAGAAACTCAACAGACCAGAGGGAGAACAACGACAAGCTGACGTCAAAGGGCACACGGACAGCTTCGAGCATACACACAGAGAGAATTCAGCAGTTCACACACCAGGCAGTATCACGTATCAGTGAACATTCTTTCACCCTCTCTTTCTCTCATCTCGCTCGCTACACATCGTCCTACCTTTCCCTCTCACATTCCCAGTTCCTTTCTTTCTTTTTTACAGCTTTACGGACAATTTCATTTTTGTACCAAAAAATAATTCTTTTATTTTTTTTTGCGAAAATAAACAAAAGTTTATTTTACTTTATGTGTAGTGCATTTTTCTTTTTATTATTTGTTTGAGGGACTTCTTAGCCCCTCTACACATCAAAATATTATTAAGACTAAAAGAGGAAAGATCAAAATGTTTTTATTATTAAGAGGAGAGATCAAACTATTTCAAAATTATTTTTTCCTTTATTTTTTAATACTTTCATAGGTTAAGTTAATGCATGAAGAATATATTTACTAATATAAAATTGAAAAGCTACATACAAATAATCGAGCCATTTGATTTATAAATAATTAAAACATTTTGTCTGTTTTCATATAGAAGACCTATATTTTCTTTTTACGGGTGGCCGTACGTGATATATATCATTAACATGTCACTTGTAGCGCTCGTTCCGGGGAGGGGTGAAAAACTATATAAACAGGTTAGGCAGGGTACAATTCTTTCATCTCGCTTCCGTTTTTCCTGTGCCCTACGTTTCAACATTCAACGGACTTTGCAAATCACCCTTTCAAAATATAAAGCAAGTTTTATATTTTAATAAATATCGCTTACTTGAAAAGTCAACGGATCAGACCATTCTGAATAAGAAATACTTTTATTTTAAATTCCATGCTATAAACAAGTATTATTTTTCAAATCGGATTAATTTTAAATTTGCAATTTTTTCAAAAATAACGTGTCACAGATGAATATTTTATTTTTGCAAGATTTTAAAAACCGAGAATTAACTTCCGTTTACAAATGTGTGGATCGCCCAAAAATGGACGAAAAACTTTTAAATCTCAAAATTTTAGATTCTAATCAATATAATTACTGTTTCAAATAGAACAGAGTAATTTACTTATTAGAAATAGTAAATTCAGTCATTTAACTTTCAATTAAAACTAAAATAAAAAAATTCAAGAATTTTTTTTTTAATTTTCAAAATTCATTTTAAAAGTTAAAATGATAAGAGGTATGTAATATATATAAATATATATGGATATGTATGAATGCATATATATATATATAAATATATGTATATATATATATATACATATATGTCTCTGGTAAGTCTCGCCTAAGTCGTGTCACTGGACCTAGATTGAATGGGAAGAGAGAGTGAGGCTAACGACCGTGCGCAACTTTCCCCTCAATTAAATCCAAATAAAGTTCATGACTAGAAGTCGTGATCTTACTTCCTCGCCTGCGAGTGACGAACATCATCATATATATATGTATATATACATATATATACGTGTATGCAAATAAATATATTTGTGCGTGTATATATACACCAACGGATGAGCAAAAGGCAAAATCCTAGAAAACAGATCCTATTAATATTATTTTTATTAATATTAAAATTGATCAAGGTGGGGGGGTTCGATGTAAATAGTTTTGTCTACTTACTGAGCCAAATACATAGTATGTCAAAAAATTCCGAAATTTAAATTCGTTGAATTGCTATTTCAGCGACAAATTTCTTGCTTCATCAGCAACGATTGAAAACGAAAATTTATTAATTTAAATATGGTACAAAATTTCTATACCAGAAGAAGCCCAAAAACATATCCATACACGGGAAGTCGAAAAAAAAAAAGGCGGAGGTGGGATTAAGAAAGAAAATTTTTTTTTATAAATTTATCGGCTATTCATAAGAAAAAGGAAAAAGCAGAAACAGAGATTCATGACTCGATATTAGAAGACTTTACATTATGTCTGTGTGAAAGAAACAAAAGTTAAAAGTTAAACAGTATGATAGGAATATAAGGGGAAAAGAAAAGAAAAGACAAAAGGGGTAGAGAGGGGAAGTAAACGAAGAAATAAAAATGTATTTTAAAAATCTTAGTAACCAAGGTAACGATTGAGGGCGACTTTTGATGTTGAAAAGAATGGAAAGATATAAAAAAGGTGAGGAAGAAGGAGATAATGTATATTTATTTTGTTAAAAATTTACCAAAACAAATTTTTGTTTAAATATATTAAAAAATCTGATGGTGGAACTATTTAGGTAAAAAAAAAATTCTCCTTAATTTTTTATTTATTTATTTATTTTTTTTGTATAGGTCTAAAAAGAAAAATGGGTAATTAATATATAAATATAGATATAAATATACATACACACAGACACACACACACATCCACACACACACATCCACACACACACCCATATTCAAATCTACATATACACATATACATATAATTACTTATACACCCTCACATATAAAATTACATATACACACAGCGAGACACACATAACTACATATATATTCACATACATAGATATACATAATCCGAAAAAATACAACTCTACAGTCTACACATAAAAAACGATGTTTACATATTCACATATATACACACATATATATACATGTATATATATATATACATAAATATATAAATACACATGCATATGCATATATATACATAAACATATATATATTATACATATATATTAATTCAGGTACTTTACTCCAAGTGGAAAAAGCAGGAAGGTAAATTCAAAAGACCCGATCCTAATTAATATTAGAAATTTTATTTTAATATTAAAAAATGATACAGGAAGAGAACTCCATGTAATAAAATACAGAGCAAATATAAATTAAAAAAGGATTAATTCAATGATGTTGAATGACCATTTCGATATGAAAATCCCCACGGGGGATAACACATCACCTCAGCAACAGAAAAATGCTTTCAGAAACTGGAGAAAAATCAGTCTAATTTTCCTTTTTAATTAGATTTGCAAAGAAATTAATATATATATATATATATATATATATACCACCTACATACACTGGTATAGATGTATCAGCACACCAATAATATACATATACACCATACATACTTTTATTAAATAACAAACATATATATATATATATATATATATATATATATATATATCTCTTAAAACATATATATGAAAATACAATAATATAAATACCTATACACACTCCCATATATATATGGGAGTGTGTATGTATATATATATATATATATATATATATATAAAATAGATTCATCATACATGATAGATATTTATATATTAATATGTACTTGCGCGTATATACATATACTTATTTACATATATATATATATATATATATATATATATATATATATGTAGGAAAGAGTATTAATAAAAAGTTTAGAATTTAAAACTGTACTTTTTTAAACAGTATTTGTTTACTGTTTAAAAAAGTACAGTTTTAAATTCTAAACTTTTTATTAATACTCTTTCCTATACATATTAAGACAGTATACGTGGATGATCATCACTATATATATATATATATATATATATATATATATATATACTACCGGTCATAATTAATAGGCTACCCTGTCTTTTTAAAAAATGATATATTTCATAATATTTTTAGTATTTATTACCAAGTGAATATTTGTAAATGAAAATAGAATGATTTTTTGTTAATAATGCACAGTAACATGTACATCAAATGAATTTATAAATATTTAATAATTACCTATATTGCAGTTTCATCAATGAAATATTGAAGAAAATTTAGAGTGATTCGGACTAGTTCATCTTCACTTCCTTGCCTTGTAAAATTTTGCAACCTAGTACTGATTGCAGGCACGGAAAGGAAACTACAAGACCCCCTACAGAAGGTAGCGGTGGAGAGCGACAAAAAAGGACTACAAATAAACTTTAAGAAAACTGAATGCATGGTCATCAGCAAAAGGTGCAACCCAAAATGCCAAATACAGGTGGGGGATACCAGAATCAAGCAAGTACAAAAATGTAAATACCTAGGAAGTGTTACGAACAGGAGATGGAAAGTGCGACACAGAGATCCGAAGGTGAATTGGCATGGCAAGGGACGCGTTCCAGAAGCTGAGTAAAGTGCTAACACACAGGAAAATTTCACTTGAAACAAAGAAGGGAGTCCTGGATTGCTATGTGATATCAGTTCTTCAATAAGGCAGTGAATGTTGGACAATATCATCGAAAATGAGGACAAAACTGGAAGCAGCAGAAATGTGGTTGTACAGAAGGATGCTGCGGATACCGTGGACTGAGCATGCAAACAACGATGAGGTGTTGGAAAGAATGGCAACAAAAAGGAAATTAATACTGAGCATCAGGAAGAGACAACTGAAGTTCCTGTGACACGCAATGAGGAAGGAGAGCCTGGAGAACCTGATACTGACTGGCCAGATAGAAGGAAAAAGAGACAGAGGAAGGCAGCGGATAGATAACATATTTGCAGGGCCTAATCAGGTGGATGACGGAACGGGGGTTGCCAGGAGTAACAGGAGCAAACATACTAAGAGCCACAAGGGATAGGGAGACGTAGAGAACCATGATCGCCTACGTCCTGAAGGGACAGGGCACATACAAGAAGAAGAAGAAGAAGAAGAAGAAGAAGAAGAAGAAGAACCATACCATTTTCATTTGGAAATATCCACTTGGCAATAAATACTAAAAATAGTATGAAATACATCATTTCTTTAAAAAAAACTGCGGTTGCCTAATAATCATGGACGGTAGTGAACACGTGTATATATATAGATAGATAGATAGATAGATAGATAGATAGATAGATAGATAGATAGATGTATGTGTGTATGTGTATATATATATATATATATATAAATACCGGTACATATACATAGACTCCCACATACATACACATATACATACATACACAGACACATACATATGTATACATATACTCATATGCACACATACATGCACACACATGCATATATATTCATATACACATCCAATACATACATATATACATACACACACGCATATGTATAGAAACCTACATACACATATGTATGCACACAAATTATAATACATAGACACATCCACACTATATATATAAATATATATATATAGATGCCCACACATATATACATACATACATACGCATACGTATACATATACATAAATATACATACACACACACATATATATATACACGCACATATACATATACACATACATTCATAAATGCACCCATATATATGCATACATACTCATACATATATACACACATGCGCATACACACATAATTTTAAGAAAATACCTGACTCAGAAAAAATGTTGTAGGAATATCTGGATATATGTAAAAATAAAGGTTAAATTTTAAGGTAGATCTCAGTAACACTCTCTCTCTCTCTCTCTCTCTCTCTCTATATATATATATATATATATATATATATATATATATATAAAACTAAATTCAGGGAAAGTAATTAAATATTTAGTAGGGGATGTAATTAAGTATTAGAAAAACAAAAATGAAAATAAGATTCGTCGCAATCATAAACAAACCTTACAAATAGAAATCAAAATTAATATATATATATATATATATATATATATAGAGAGAGAGAGAGAGAGAGAGAGAGAGAGAGAATGAGTGAATGAGAGAGACATATCGAAAACAGGAATTTTAAACGCATGTAATTGTAGATCCGTAAATATCTGTCCAGTGGAAGGCAAATGTAAACCTACCCAGGTAATTTACGAAGCCCAAATCTCACCAACTAACAACAGAACAAATTTCCAAACATATATCGGTTTTCAGCTGAGGAATTTAAGCAGCATTACTATAATCATAATCATTCCTTTTCCACCCGCAAACTAAAATTTCAAACGTCCATTTCCCGAAGATTTTGGAAAATGAAGGAAGAAGGACTTAACCTCATAGTTAACTGAAAATTGATAAGCTCAGACCGCAGCCTAGAAACCTCTATGATAGATGTAATCTATGTTTAATATAATATATAATATATTATCTCCTTCTTTCTCGCCATTTGACGGAAAAAATTTTTTATTAATTTTGGGGCCTATTTTATTCATGGCATGCTGTTTTGTTTTGTTTTTTTTTGGGGGGGGGGTCAGCTAATTAGTGGAAGTACCTAATTTTAAGAATCTCTCATCTCTTCAAATTTCTCTCTTTGCTCTTGTGAACCGTGTTGATTCGAACTTGTCAAGCCGATAAAACGAATAAATCAAATTTTTTTCTTTATTACATATCAGAGAAATTTTCTGAGTTTTATTCATTTATTTTTAATACTAAATCTCGCCAACTTCAGGTTCTCGATAAATGTGTCAGAATCTCATAAATCTCCCAACTCCGTGCTAAAAAAAGCTTTTTCTGCGATATTTTGATCTAAAAGTAACATTTTTTTAATTACGATTAATTAAACTTCGAATCAGTTAATCTTCCTCAAATAAAGTTTTAGAAAAGTATATTTCTTAAATATTTTTAATAAAGAGAATTATGCTTGGTTGACAGATTTGTCAAAATGGCCGATTTTAATGATAATCAAAATAAAATCATTCCAATCAATTTAAATTCACGGTTTATAAAGATGGAGCGTCATCCCCTAATGTCGTAACCAGGTCAACATGAATGTCCTTAAGTGGACTAAACAATTTTTCCGCAGGTGATTTATAACACCTTCTTCTATGTGCCATGTCCCTTCAGGATGTAGTCGATTATAACCTTCCCACCTCCCTATTCCCAGTGGCTCTTACCACGCTTTCTCCTGTTACCAACCCAAATCCCGCTCTGCCATCCATTTGCTCAAGCCCGTTTTTACGAGTTAAATCACATACAAATATTTAATTTACGATAAACACAAAATAATATATATACAAAATTTACAATTTTTTGCATTCAAAACAGACACGAAGATTTTACTTCTGGCACGTGAAGTGTTAGGAAGGAGAAGGAAGGGTCAGTATCTGTATCCAGTTAAGTTAGCGAAGTAGTTAAAGTGCTATACTTTTTGGAAATCCTTAAATGTGTGTATATAAAGAATAATTTCCGGTATGTTCAATGCAAAGGCAATAAAAATCTGTTTACCTTTTTAGTTCCATGAGGTTCTCTTTCAGGTTTTTGTTGGTCGACAACTTTTCTTAGAGATTCTTTCAGCTGGATATAAATCCTTGAATCAAAGCCGGAGTTGAAAATGTCGATAAATCCTTTTAACGACCAACTAATCTCTTCCCAAAACCTATTTTTGTAGGGACTAACACCTAATTTGCATATTTCTACAACATTTCGAATTCTATCGATTTTACTCGAACTTTCTACAATCTTCCAAAACGTTCTATTCCTAATTTCTCTATTTAACAACTACTTCATGAATTAATTTTTTTTTGTAATAACATGTAGGACTCAATAGAATCCCTTACTATAACTTTTTAGACATTATTAATATTATTTTTATATATAAATGCATCCTTGTAACACTTCCCCCTTCAAAGTAAAGGTTTTGAAATCATAATGAAAAACTTTTATGAGACAATATCAGTCTCTTTTTTTCTGTTGTTGTAAAGCAGTAAATCATAATATCATAATTTGTTCTTTTTTTTTTAAAGTTATGCTCTAGATAAAGCATCTGCAATAACATTGTTCCTTCCTTTAATGTGTTTTATAATCATGTCATATTCTTGCTGGAGAAGACTCCATCTTGTAAGTCTTTGATTTTTGTTAGTCATTTTTTGAAGGAACGTTAGTGGATTATGGTCAGCATAAATCATAACAGGATAAACAGTAACATTGGGTAAAAGTCAAAATGTTGTAGCGCTGATAACATCGCCAAGCATTCTTTTTCAATAGTGGAATATTTCTTCTGGTAAGTGTTTAACTTTTTTGAGAAATATCCAATGGCTCTATAGACGCCTTCATCATCTTCTTGGATTAAGATGCCACTCATTCCGACATCACTGACAACGATTTGCAATTTAAATTGTTTTGAAAAAACTGGAGTTGCAAGAGCTGGGCTACCAATGAGAGTTGACTTGATTCTGTTGAAAGCATCATTACAGATTTCACTCCACTTGTATCTTACATCCTTTAAGGAGGTCAATAAGAGGACTTGCTATTGATGAGAAATTTTTATAAGATTTTCTGTAGAATCCACCCATACCGAGAAATCTCATTAGCTATTTTTTGTTAGTTGGAATAGGATATTTTAAGATTGCATCCACTTTTGATGTGATAGGCTTAACCTGTTCCTGGCCAACGGTATGACCCAAATAATTTACTGTTGCATGACAGAATTCGCTCTTGTTTAGGTTCACACATAGGTTTGCTTCTTCCAGCTTAAGAAAAAATTGCTTGATGATGCGTACATGTTCGTCCCAAGTCATGCTGTACACAATTACATCATGTCTGTCGACCTCACATCTCTGAATTTTATGTAGAATGGAATGCAACATCATTTGAAATGTTGCCGGTGTATTTTTCATCCCAAACGGCATATCTTTATATTGGTATAAGCCATCTGGAGTCACAAATGCTGAAATTTCTTTGGCATTGTCAGTTAAGGGTACTTGTCAATAACCTTTCATCAAATCAAATTGCCGATGTTGACAATACAGTCATCAATTCTAGGAATTGGAAAATAGTCACTTTTGGTTTCTGCATTTACTTTTCGAAAGTCTGTTACAAATCGATAAGTGCCATCAGGCTTTGGTATAAGAATACAAGGAGATCTCCACTAACTGTTGCTTGTTCAATGATATCATTATCCAGCATATATTTAATCTCTGCTCTCAACTGCTGAAGCTTGATTGGATTGACACGGTAAGAATGTTGTTCAATGGGTTTTTCATCTCCAACTAAAACATCATGTACTGTAACCTTTGTTTTTCTAGGAGCATCAGGAAAAATATTTTTGAAATCATTGACCAAACTATGAATTTCTTTTCTTTTCTTTTCTCATCTGTTAAATGTTCAAATTTTACATTTAAATTAGATAAGATTTCCGAGAATTTTAAATGGCTACTCCGAACCACGTCCTTCTCCCTAATAACTGTATCTTCATTATTGTCTAAATCATCTTCACATTGATTTGTATTTTTAATGTTTATTACGGTTGAGACTGGTTTCCGAGTTCGAATTCCAGTTGAATTTATTGCATTCACTTACGCGCAAATACCCTTGGGAAAAGTATTAATCCGTCTCTTCCCTCCAGTTATGGGTTAAATAACAGGACAGACTGGGTTCTATAGCCTTGGCTGGCAACCAGTCTACCGCAGAAAGCAATGGCAACCTACTGCGGGATAATCATCTACCCAGTCTCTTTTAAGACATCATCGCCCAAGCGTGTATCACGTATGGCACTTAACTGACTGACTGACATCATTTCTGTCGAAATAACTTTTTAACATATTAATGTGGCAATTTTTTTTCTTTTTCCTTCGATCTCGGGTGCGGATGATATAATTTACATCATTAATTTTCTTTTCTATCTCATAAGGACCAAAATATCCTGCTTGTAGAGGATGATTAGGAATTGGTAAAAATACTAAAACTTTGTCACCAATTATGTGTATATGTGTGTGACCAAGAGCGAGTTGGATATATATGCATATACATATACATGTATACGTACATATAAATATTCACATGCGTGTATACGCTCACGAGATGTCCAGTCGCACGTATCACGTGATAGCTTTTAAAGAAAGCTCTTTTTTCAAAAACACAAAAATTTTGTTACACTCAAAACAAGAGCATAAAATAACAACATCGGAAAAATAACATGCTTAAAAATGGCCAGTGAAGTGACTAAAAGTGCTTGGAAAGTAAAAAATTATGGAACATTTTTACATTTTTTATCTCCAGCAAAAAGGAAACATATAAGAATACTGGAAAAATTCAATAAAAAATGAATAAAATCTTCCTTGTCGGTCGTTTTTAAGGAAACATTTTTAAAAAGAAGATTGCTGCCCAAATATATATATATATATATATATATATATATATATATATATATATATATATATATATATATATATAGGCAACAATTGTTCTTTATATATATATATATATATATATATTCGTCTGTGTTTCAAGCACATATGATAGATATTTATATATTAATGTGTACCTGATATTATGCACATATACATATTTTCATCCATATATATATATATAGAGAGAGAGAGAGAAAGAGAGAGAGAGAGAGAGAGAAGGAGGCATACGTAAGTATCGAAGCATTTTTAAGAATAAAGACAAATATACCTTTACTAACATATCAGATACTTAGCAGTTTGGAATAGATAGATAAGAACGGATCGTGATAGAAAGATTGTCGATTTTCTAAGCGCCGCTAAGATGTGGAACAAGGCCGGAAGTAAGGAGTACCCAGTGACGATCGAACTCATTATAATACGTTCTAGCAAGACAAGATTGCTAACTGTTACACCACGTCGGCGTGCCAGAACGTGATAGATAGATAGATAGATAGATAGATAGATAGATAGATAGATAGATAGATAGATAGATATGAACAGACTGAGATAGATAGATAGATAGATAGATAGATAGATAGATAGATAGATATGAACAGACTGAGATAGATAGATAGATAGATAGATAGATAGATAGATAGATAGATAGATAGATAGATAGATAGATAGATTCTTATTTGTTTTCTTATACATTTTTTCGGTTTCCTTTAGATCTTTAATTGGATAAATAAAAACAAAACAACGAAAAAATATTGTTTTGAATGATTAAATGACCAATACGAAAATTATATTCCATTGTGGCGACGGTTGGTTAATTGGTACTAAAAACTGCGATGTTCAGTGTTTTTCAAACGAATTCTTCTTCCAGTAAATTCAAATTAGGTTTGAAATATAGCAAAGTATTTTGTTCATTGTAAATATTAAATTTTATCTAATAGCTTGAAATTAAAACTAAAAAGCGCCAAAAATTTTTAAATGTCAAATTTGGTATTGGTTTTCTGCAAAATAATATATATATATATATATATATATATATATATATATATATATATATATATATATATCTTTTAAATCGATTTATCATCCGTCTGACACTTATGATCATCGCATGCGTTTCTCCCACAATCATAACAGACAGTTTTTTCTTTTTCTTACGGTCATATGTATTTGCAATTCACATGAAAATACAATGACAAAAATCAGATGCTCGTAAGAATTACATTTTGTAGGCTGTTGAAACGGTGGGTTAAAGTCGGATATAAATGCCTTTTCGATTAATATTTCAAATAATAAATCAGTTTTGAAAAAATGAGCAGACAAAAAATATAATAATAAACAACTGTATAATGAATACAAAATTTCCAAATTTTTATTAATTATAGAAGCTACAGAGAAAAGACCTATAACATTTTAGGGTGGACAAATTTAATCCAAATATTTAACAATACCCAAGTTAAAAATCAATATACAGAATTAAAAATATGTAACTTTTTGACATCGTTAGGCTATGATTCAAATTTTGTAAAATATTATGCAAACAAATAAAAATAAATTGTATATGTTCATTTTGTAAAGGGTAAAGTATTTTGAAGAATTACAGACTGTTAGAATTACAGAATGTTGGAATTACAGAGCGTTAGAATAACAGAATGTTATTAAATTTCAGATAAGAACCCTGAACCCCAACGCTGAACTTGCGTCATTAATTTTTATTTAATTTTTTTAGAAAAATAGCATTTCTGGAAAAGTGAACAATAATAGAACTTCGTTTTATTTAGAGTTTAAAAGGTTGAATCAGGAATAGATATGTTGTACTCCTTCTGAAGACGTCACACACATACACAAACAGACCTGAAGACCAGTCCACTTCCCTATTGTAAGAATGACAACAACAAACGCGCAAAATCTTAAACTTTCATGATTTTATGTATTTCAGGAGTATTTCGGTTTAGACAAAGCAAAAACGTTGGAAACAACTAAGGAGTTTCATGATGCACGGAACACTTACTTTGTGAATAGGTCAAGTATTTTCTGATCTCTAAATTTATGTTCTTTCAAACAAAATCTATGTATTATTTACCTCTTTTATAGACAAAGGTCTGTATCTAAACAACACAGGTGAATTTTTTCTTTTTTTTTTTTCGTCTCATCAAAGAAGAAAGCCATTTTATGAATAAAAAAGAACATTTATGCTAAGATGGGTTTTGTAAAACAGCAAATTAATGTTTTGTTTTTTCGATTTGTAAGATAATACCGTTTAAACGCACCTAACGCAGTAGTACCGGTTATGTCTGCCGTAGTCATCGTTAGTCTGCAAGACAATACTGGATGTATTACGATAAGCATCCAAGTCTATCGAGATACATTCTGAACATTTAATACCCATCTGATTGAACTGCTGGCCACGAGTAAATACACTGCAAAAGCCAAATGTCGTTTGGCAAATATTGTTCCACTGTTGGTTAAATAAAATTTGAAAAATTCCTGTTAGTGTATCGAGTCTTACCCTCGGGTCATTACATGATTTGGGACTGAGTTCACCATTAATACATTCAACAACACTAACCCTCGAGGCATTGTTTCGACATATAGAATAAACCTGTGATCCATTAATAATCTGCGTTCCAAAAGGGATAATTTCGTAAGTTGATTTTTGTCGGAAAGATAACACTTCGTACCGTTCAGAAAGCGTACACATTTTGGTGCAGATCGGGGTTTCACTGTCCCACGTTACGCTAGGCGTACACGTTAGTTTTTGTTGACCGATGAGCTGGTATCCAGGCAGACAATAGTATTCAATAGTGGAGTAATCTTCCGATAACCTATATTTTCCGTTCGTTATTTCTGCCGCGGTACATATTTTTCTGCACTTGACCGGTGGCCTCCACTTTCCTCCAATACAGGTGGAAAGTCCAGATGAAGATACCGTGTGGCCAGGTTTGCAGGAGAAAATAACGCGTTGTCCCTGTTGGAGCTGGGAACCAGTCGAAAGCTCCTTAAATCCGGGAATCAGGCGTACTCCTTCCGATTGACTTGTAATATTAGGAACCGCACACATCTTCTTGCAAATGGGTGCCGTAGTATTCCACCGACCATCGTCTAGACATCGTAGAACGGCATCTCCTAACAAAGAGTATTCACTTTGGCAGCTAAATTCAATAGTTTCATTGACAGCTATTTCTTTCTGGCTGGACACGAAACCATGTCGGGGTGGCGGAATCGGGCGACAGTATGATACGTGACATGTCGGTGGTGGCAAGTTCCAGAGACCATTTTCTTCACAGGACAGTTTATCTGTACCGTTAATACTGAATCCGCGAGAACACCAGAAGTATACGGTTGTGTTGTAAGTGTTGGCGTGAGTTGAAATGTGACCGCCGGGTGGCTGTGTCAGAAGTGGGCAGGTGATTTTTTCACAACCAATCTCGTTAAAGATCCAATTTTTATATTTGCATTGAATTTGCAATGATTCTGCTTTTTTGTTCGTTTGGTAATATCGATCGCACGTCTGAAATAATCTGAGATTCTTTGTGGTAAAATCCAAAGAATATTGCAAGTGGCTGTTTGGTGAAAGAGGAAAAGATCCACAATTGAGGAGGCTTATTATTTGGCTGAATATATTATAGTCCGGAATATTTGTCTTGTTTTTATTGCGTTCTTTTTCATGAATCAGTAATTCTCTTATTCCCCCGATGATGTCATTTGGCTCAGTTGAGGAGAGTTCCGATCCAACACTTGGACGAAATAGTGTGGCGATAAAAGCTAGTAGTAATATTTTGATAGAACAATGCATGTTGAAGGAGATACTTACGTCCAAATAGAAATATTTGACTGGATCATTTCCATTTCGCTGCAGTTAATTTATATTTCGTTTGTTTGGCAACAACTTCCAATGACGTCATCTTTTCCGCAACGGTTCAAACATTTCCTTTTAATATCCTTTCCTTTTTTTTTTACATTTTCCCTTGCAGTCTAACTCCATTTTTATTTTTTTTTAAAGTTTTGTTTATTTTCTTTAACTACAAGCTTTTCAAATAGCAGAAAATTAAATATTCTCCATATTTTTATTATTGTTGTTGCTAAACTTAAGTAAGTCAGATAGAAAATGGCGACACATATGAATATCGGTATCTTCAAATGAGTATATATGATGAAAACATGCACAAAACTTAACAAATTTATCGTCCAGATTTTTATTTTATTATTAAAAGAAAAAGACAAGAATTTTTTTTTAATGTAAAAATGATTTTTTTAACCCATTTTACAAGCTTCAATATTTTTGTTTAAGGACAAATCCTAAAACAATTGTAATCATCAAATTTATTTTAGTCAGACAGTCACAGAAAGACAACGATTAATCGTAAAATAAAAATGCAATAAAATTTAGACACTATTTAATTAGAAATGCTTTAAAAGGTTTTATGAATAAAATATATTAAGAAAAAAAATCTCGATGATTAATGAATTTGTGCAATAATTATTTTCATTTTTTTTATTTTAATGAGAATAATTATATACTTTTAAACCTTTTATAATTCTGTATTGATTTTAAGCGGTCAAGAGATATTGTTGTTAAAACTATAGTTACTGATCATAAATTAAAAATTTTATTACAATTCAGCAAAGACCAGTCTTTAAAAAAGAATTTTATCTTATTTTGTTTGTGTATCTATAAAGTAATTACCTCCACTAATTGGCTGAAAGTACAGCATAGCATGATGTTAGAAAGGCCGAAACTTAATAAAAAACAAAGTTTTATCGTCAAACAGTTCATGTCATTATTGTAAGGAAAGATCAAAGAATTTTTCATTAATTTAAAAATAAATTTAATCCTTTCCGACACCTTCGAAATTTTGTTAAAAAAATTTTTGACACGATGTTTACTAAAGTTGATTACTATGGCAAATCTAATATTATGCAACACATTTTTCAGATGTGAATAAGTCCTGAAAGTTTCACTAAAACAGGTACCTCCACTCATTTTTCTATACCTAAATTTAAATTGAAATTTTAAAAATAAATAAGTTATCTTCAAGCTTTAAAATTAGCTTTAATTGAAAGCCAACGGATTAAATTTACTAATTTCAGTAAGCAAAATACCCTGGTGCATTTTAAACCGAAATTATATTGATCAGAATCAAAAAGTTTTTTTTTTTTTTTAATTTTAAAAATTTCAAAATTTCCGCCATTTTTCATCGATTGTAAACAGAAGCCAATTCTCGGTTTTAAAAAATTGTACAAAAATAAAATACACCTCACTGACACATTATTTTCTTCAAATTACCAATTTAAACTTACTTTAGGTTAACTTGAATCAAGAATTACTTGCTTACCGTTTGAAAAATGTTTCAAAAAGTATTCCTCAATTACGGTAGCCTTGTTATTACAGCTGTCAACATTATCAAAAGGTGATAATGAATGATTTACTGCAGCCTACCAAAAGTATGGAAAACGAATTTGGTATAAAAAGGTTTATACACGGATTTTTTTTTTTTCATGTAAAGGAGAACAACCCTTGAATCACGTGACCTTTTAATGATAAAGATTGCGTATGGCCACCCGTACAAACAAAAAACGGGAAATCAACATGCAGAAAATTAAATTGTTTTAATTATTTTTAAAAAAAGGAGCACCCCTTTTTAGAGTAAGTGTTTAAATTTTTCGAATAATAAATATATGTGCTACACATTAATTAAAAAAAAATCTGAGAGACCTATGAGGGGGAAATTTTAAAAGACTTATGAAACTTTTTAGAAATTACTTAATAAAAAATAAGATAAAATAATAAAAATAAAAACAATTCTTGTAAAAATTCATTACTAACGGATTTTTTTTTATTCGGACTATGATATAATTTTAATTTATGTTTATAAAAGCAATTAAAAGTTTATCCAAATAAAAAATGGCATAGTTTTATTGCATTTTTGTTTTCCTAATTCGGAGCAGATTTTCTAAAAAAGTGGCAGGTTTTGAAGAAAAAAAGACAGTTTATTTGCATTCCCCAATGACTCATGAATTTAATTAAAACTATCTATATGTTGAGACCTAGACGCATTTTTCGACATTTCTGGAAATTAATTAGTGGTGGGGGGTAAACATATTTAAAAATGTTTTTACCAATATTTTCTAAAAATAATTGTTTCAAAACTGATTTCAGTCAATTATGAATAAGTCCTGAAATTTTCATCAAAATCAGACGATTATTTGATTTTTGCAAGAATTTCCAAATTAATGTGTCTTTCACAGTCAAAAAATGCCTTCGGCGTAATATTACGTTTTGACGTAATAAAATTTAGCGTCAATTTATCGCTTTCACTGACGAGAGAAAAAAAAAGATTTTCTACCACTAAATGAGCTTGTTAGAATCTGTTAGAACAATTTTTTTTAAATTGTAAAAATAATAAAAAAATACTTTGATCTATCCTCTTCCTTCATGATAGCATAAACATTTTGCCGAGAAAACTTTGCTTTTATTTAGTTTGAGGCCTTTTCCTTCAGACTATGCTGCTTTTTCTAGCGAAAAAGTGGAGATACCTCGCCATTCATTCGCCGAAAAAACAGCATTACATGATGTTGAAAGAGCCCAAACTTAATATTAAAAACAAAGTTTTATCATCATGCTTGTTAAAGAGGAAAGATCAAAGTTTGTTTATTATTTAAGAGGATAGATCAAGATACTTTTTCATTATTTTTTTTTTAATTTTTTAATTTTTACTAACACGTTCGAAATTTTGGTAAAAAATCTTCTTTTTCTTTCGTCCCTAAGTGACGCAATTTTTCAACGGTTTAGTACGGCAAACATAATATTGCAAGAGTCAAAAAACACATTAATTTAAAAAATTATTGCAAAAATCAAATAATGGTCGGATTTGGATGAAAATTTCAGGACTTTTTCACAAATAACTGAAATCATTTTTTAAATAGGTATTTCTAGAAAATTTGGGTAAAAATATTATTTTTTTACATATGTTACCCCCACCACCACCACCACCACTAATTAGTTTCCTGAAATGTCTAGAAATTCGCGAGAATTCGCCTCTATATCTAATAGTAATTAAATTCAGAAGTCATTGTAGAATAAGCCCAAAAATGATTTTTCATTTTTTGAAGTGAATTTTATCACGTTTTTGTATTTCTTTCTCTTACCTAATTTTTTGGGAGTGGATAGGCACCTGTTTTTCTATAAGTTTCTCGGGAGGATGGTTATTTTCTTCGAAAAACGCAATGCTCGCTTTCCAAGAAAAACCTACAGTGGAAATTAACTGTTTGTTACTTTATACTCAGAAATGACGTAATCACGTGCTTAAGAGGAGTTGGGAGGCAATGAAAAATAAATAAATAAAAAAAATAAATGTTTTTCAATTTCTTTGTGTGCTTATCGTTTGCGGCTGATACGTACGACTTTATGAAAGATAGAAAGATAAATTAAATGTGGCGACGTCTGAACTTTTTTAAAACATTTCTTTCACTTTATCCTTTAAACTTGTCGAGACAGGATAAGATTTTATTTTATCTGTGTATGTTTTTTAGTATTGAAAAATATGATTCCAGTTGTGAACTTTAATTTATGCATTCTATAGAAAACTGATATATGACCGTGTTTATTTTATTTTATTCGAATTAGCTCAAGGTTACATTGAAAACGCGCTGAAAATAGTAATCCACCTACTGATGAAATCTTCTGCCCAGTCAGTCATGATCGCCCAATTGTGTATCACGTAATGCACTTAACTAACTGCAAAAGATGTCTTTTTTTACGACATTACATTAACAAATGATCTCTGATTCAGTGTGGGTAAAGCTTAGATTGGCTGGAATTATCCAAATGAAGACAGAAGGTTTGTCTTTGAGAAACTACGAAAATTTAAAGAAAATTTCAAACTTCTGTTTACTGGTAATGAGATGCTAATCAATAGTTTTGCAAACACTTCTGTTCTTTGGTAGCTTAGACTAGTAGGAAAAAATGTCTTCGTTTCACCCATGTTCATGGTTTGTTTTAATATTTTCCTTTCAGATAAATTTATTTTTCTCAACAGTTTCTAAAATAGATTAACTCTGAGGAAGGGACATTATCGTCCTCTGCATAACTAGTCAATTTAACTTATATTAAGTACTTACATAATAATAACCCGGATATAAGATAAACCCGTATATAAGAGATAGTTTATCTGGTCTCAAATTTGAGCCTGTGGTAATGTATATAAAGTAGACAAAACCCGGATATAAGAGCACTTTTATCCGGTCCCCCGAGAACTCTCTTATATCAGGGTTACACTATATTTTTTCAACCTTCTTTTTTTTTCTCGAGGTGTTAGCGACCCGGTAGGATAAAATTAAACCTACGAAGGGCAGAAGAACTCTTAAGAAGCCAACGGCCAGCTAACTAGAGGTGGTGTCTCAAGAAATCACCGTGGAGAAGGCAATGGGATACCACTTCACTATCTCTCCCCCTCCGCTCAATCATGGCTTTTTACAACAAATATCTGTAACCCAACTTTTTACAACAAATATCTGTAACCCAACAGCTCGGTAAGGATCGGCATGGGCAACATTCGGCGACTGTTAGTACCAAAGGCATAAGGGGATATTTTATTCCAAAATTTGTCCCTCGCCCGGGAAGGAATGACATGAGCAACAGGTCTCCCTGGACCGTTACCCTGCGACTGTGCGCAATAAAGAAAGAATTACCTTTGGGACATGGATTGTCAGGACGCTCAACAACTGTGGACAACTAGAAAATGTCAAGCAGGAGATGGACAGACTGTAGATCAATATTCTGGGCATATGCGAAACCAGATGGCCTAACAATGAAGACCTCAGTAGTGACGCCCACAGGATAATTTGCGCAGGAGTAAATAACAACGAAAAAGGAGTCGGTTTAATACCAGACAATGAAGTGAAGAAATGCGTTCTGGGATACTGCCAGCTTTCAGAGAGAGTCCTCTTGGTTAAACTGAGAAGAAGACCCTTCAATATATCTATCATAGTAGTTTATGCACCAACAACTTAAAGCACTGAAGAAGAAATAGAATCATTCTACTCCATACTGGACAATGCCAAGGCTCAGTGCAAAAGCGAAGAAATTAAGATCATAATGGGTGACTTGAATGCCAAGGTAGGTAAAGCGAGGGAAGGAGACACGACCGGCAACTTTGAATTAGGAGTTCGCAGCGAACGAAGAGAAAAATGGGTTCAATGGTGCACAGTAAGTGACCAGGTAATAACTAACACCTGGTTTCAAGAACACCCACGTCAGCTATGGACATGGAGAAGCCCAGGAGGCGACACGAAAAACCAAATAGACTTGATAACCATAAACAGGAGATTCAGAAACGCAGTGGTTCAATGCAAAACCAGGCACCGACTGCGGAAGCAACCATGTTCCAGTCATCTGCAAACTAAGGGTAAAACTCCGGAGAATGAAGAAGCCTAGCACAGCACCAAGACACGCTCGCGAATGACCTCATCCTGCAGAAAGAATACACTAACAGCGTGAAAAACAAAAACAAAGAACAAATTGTAAAAAGACATTCGAAATGGGACTCACTAAAGGAAGCGGTAGTGACATCAGCAAACAACGTTGCCCCAAAGGAAATCAGACGCAGAAGAAAAAACGAGTGCATGATTGAAGAGATTCTCGACATGATGCAAAGGAGACAAAAAATGACGCCAAGACATGGAAGACAATACAGGAAACTACACAAGGGAATAAGGAGCAAATGCAAACAGGCTAAAGAGGAATGGCTCAACGATAAGTGCGCAGAGGTAGAGAGACTGAGCAGAACATAAAAGAATAAAGCAGCCATAGAACGATAATATTAGAGAAAGAGGGAATACTCCAGCAATGTAAATAATACATAAAAGATCTTTTACAGGAGAGAACAACCGAGAATACACAAAGATGAGGACGGACCGGAAATATTAAAGTCCGAAGTAGAAACTGCAATGGCCAAACTGAATAGAAACAAAGCAGCTAGTCCAGACGGCATTGTAATAGAGCTGCTGATAGCCCTGGAAGAATTCGGCATAGAAAAAATTACAGAAATAATAAATTAAATTTATAGGAGAGGACTTATGCAAGCCGATTTTCATAGCACTGCCTAAGAAGCCAGGTTCAAACGAGTGCGAACTACACCGAACAATCAGTTTAATAAGTCATATTGCAAAACTGGTCGTTCGAATCCTGATGAATAGAGTGAGAAGCAGAATCAGACCAGAAAGAGGACAGGAACATTGCGGGTTCGTCAAAGACACCGGAACAAGGAACGCCATATTTATGATTAGGATGTTCTCCGAAAGTGCAATACAAATGAAGAAGGACTTGTACCTATGTTTTATTGACTATGCGAAGGCATTCAACAAGATATGCCACAAAGAATTGATGGAGATGCTCAGCAGCCTCGACATTTTTGGAAAAGACATAAGAGTAATCAAGAATCTCTACTGGCAGAAAACTGCCTGCATACGGACAGGTAACGAATTCAGCATTTAACTAATTTACAAAGACAGAAAGGGGCGTAAGACAAGGATGTGTTTTTTCACCGGATCTGTTCAACTTGTACAGCGAGAGCATTTTGAGGACCCTAGATGTTATGCCAGGATTTGTAATCGGAAGTCAAAATTTGAACAACATAAGATACGCAGATAATACAGTGCTGATTGCAGACACGGAAAGGAAACTACAAGACGTGCTACAGAAGGTAGCTGAAGAGAGTGACAAAAAAGGACTACAAATAAACTGCAAGTTCATCAGCAAAAAGAGCAACCCAAAATGCTAAATACAGGTGGGTGATACTAGAATAAGCAGGTACAAAAATACCTAGGAAGCGTTCTAACAGGAGATGGAAAGTGTGACACAGAGATCTGAAGGCGAATTGGCATGGAGAAGGACGCGTTTCAGAAGATGAGTAAAGTATTAAGACACAGGAAACTTTCACTAGAAACAAAGAAGAGAGTACTGGATTGCTATGTGATGTCAGTTCTTCAATATGGCAGTGAATGTTGGACAATATCATCGAAGATGAAGGAAAAACTTGAAGCAGCGGAAATGTAGTTCTTCAGAAGGATGCTTCGGATATCATGGACCGAGCATGTGAGCAACGACGAGGTGTTGGAAAGAATAGCAACGAAAAGAAAATTAATAGTGAGCATCAGGAAGAGACAACTGAAGTTTCTGGGACGTGCAATGAGGAAGAAGGGCTTGGAGAACCTGATACAGACAGGCCAGATAGAGGGGAAAATGACAGGGGAAAACAGCAGATGACATATTTGAAGGGCCTGAGCATGTGGATGACAGAACGGGGGTTGCGTGATGTAATAGGAGAAAGCGTGCTAAGAGCCACCAGGGACACGGAGATGTGGAAAGCCATGATCGCCTACGTCCTGAAAGGACAGGGCACATAGAAGAAGAAGAAGAAGATAACTCTTTTGTTAAATCTTTGTTTCTTCTTATAAATGCACCATGCCATTTCAGGGTATAGGCATTGATTCCTCACAACAATTTACTGTCTTTTGTTGCTTTAAGTAGATTTTCGATGCTTTAATTTTTTCTTCAAACTATAATGTTCTTTAATGATTCCTTTTCTTTTTCTAAACCTATTTGTAATACCACTTCTGATGGCAAATTTATGTGTTCCTTTGATGTGTGTTCATTCTGTTCCCGTATTGGAAATTATTGATATTTGCTGCGATATGTTATATCGTAGATTTTTTGTCTCGTCTGGATATGCAAGAGGATGTGTGGTTACAGAGCTTATGAAATTCGCCACTACGTCTGTCCAGTTTAGTTTTAATAACTTTATATATAGGCAGATTGATAGGGCTCTTCCCTGGGCCCTACTTTGGTCAATATTTTTGTGGGCTTTTATAAGTCAACTCTCTTCACGTGCAATAATCGACCATCCATGTATTTTCGATACGTGGATGATATCTAGAGTTTCTAAAACTGGAACACATGTAAACAGTGAACACATGTCAAAAGAACGCATAAATTTATCTACAGGGGGTATCACAAATGACTTCTGCAAAAGTAAATGAATCCTTAATGGTATACATACTGTAATAATCAAATACTGGTTGTAGGATTCCAGCTAGAAAACTGGCAGCTTTATGTTGGGACGACTCTATCATCGACAGAATTGGTCGCAGAGGTACGCCTTCCTTATGAATTTTTGGTAAACCATAAAGGCGGGGACAAATTGACCCTGTAGGTCTAATTTTAGAAGAAACTTCTGATGTCAGAAAACCTCTTTTAATCCAACCAAGTAGCTGTTTCTGGAACATCGCTTCGACTGCGATAGTGCGGTCATGAGTCTCTACCGGACCCAATGGAAGAAACTTAGTACTGTCACCAAGAATATAATTCATTTTGGAGACATAATCACATTTATTCAATAAGACCACACCAGCACCCTTATCCGGGCGAATAATAACAAGATTGTTATTGTTTTTTAAGATCTTAACGACGACCCGTTGGTGCTGTTCACTCCACTTAGAATCAGTGTAGGAAACGGGAGTACTGGCATAATTATGTGCTAAACTATTTAAGGTAGCTTTCCGATTTGAAACTGTATCTGAGGAACAAGGAGTGAGTCGATAGATTTGCGAAGAAAGGGCCTCAAATTCTGCAAATATTTTTTTCCTTATCAGGAAGTTTAAACGGAATGCAGTAACCGAGGCCATGGAAAAGAATGTTTAATTCTAGCTGTGTCGATTCATATGCAGAAAAATTAAACACAACACCCTGTGAGATTGGTTCTTCCCTGTGTTCAAATCGCTTATAAATTAAGTATTGCAACTTGGACTGTGTGTTCCTTGCCAGCCGACCTCAATTTTTCCTGCAACAAGCCAACTAATCGAAAGAATTTAATTCGGTCAAAAAATGACAACGAATTAAGAGTATTTCCATAGAATAAATAAAGAACAAGTCAACTCTTGCAAAATCGAATAGAATCCTTAACCATAATTTAACCTTAACTACCATAATTTCAATCATTTTCTTCTCAAAAAGCTCACTACTGTTATAAAAAAAATCCAGTAAAAATAGCCATTTTAGAGCAGTTCAGGCACTGATGACGATATTCATATTTATTAGGTACTTTCACTCATTTTCGATATCTAAATTCTGCATTGAATTTTTAAAAATAAAAATGTTTTCTTGGCACTTATATTTTAGTTTTAATTGGAAGCCAAATGATGAAATTTACTATTTCTCTCAAGTAAAATACACTGGTGCATTTCAAACAGAAATTATATTGATTGGAATCTAAAAATTTTTATTGTTATTTTTGCAATCTTTCAATTTTACGCTCATTTTTAAGTGATCGACACATTTGTAAACAAAAGTTACTTCACTGTTTTAAAAATCTTGCAAGAATAAAGTAGACATCTGTGACACATTATTTTTGGAAAATTAGCAAATTTAATGTTCAATTAATATGATTTACACAATTATTACTTATTTATAGCATGACATTTAGAATACTCCGGGCAAATTTGTCCGCCTCCAGGCTGGTTATGAATTCAGACGTTTCAACAGTTCTTAGTCCTATCGCTGTCAGTAGAGCATAGGCCATCGACGACCACTGGCAATCGCATTTTCTTTTGGGTTGGTTCGTTGTCATCGATATTCTGTAACTTGTATTTTTCACAGGTAGCGGTGTTGATCGTACGAAACCCTTTTTATCCTCTGGGCTATTGTATAAATGTAGCACGCAACTATTTCTTGCTTATAAATTCTCACTATCTTCATTTTCTATGAAGAATGTCTCTCTAGGATATAAGTGATCATGGCTCACCACAACTTTATTACTATTAACAATGTTTGTGCTTTTACTATCTCTCCTGACTTATATTATGCTGAAACATTGGTTCCCGTACAACCACCGAAGTTAAGCAACGTTGTGCCTCGTCAGTACTCCATTGGATGACCACTTGGGAAAACCAAGTGTTGTAAGTTTGGATTTGAGGTTGGTGTAATGGATAATGGCTTGTAAAAATTGAGGAGCCTAGTTCGAATTTCACTCGGCTTCGTTATATTCGCTTATACGCAAATACACCTGTGAAAGATCAGAATCCACCTGTCACCCTAGCTATGGGTTAATTAGTTTCACTTGTATTAGTAAATCATTATTATCTCCACAAATATTTTTACAATCTAAAAATATTTTCTTGTTTTAAATAATTTTAAAATAAGGGTTGCTAAACCATAAAACTGAAATCAGTTAATCATTCAAACTATCCCTCCTACTGCAAGTTCTGTCATCCATTTACACAAACTCGTTAGGGGTAGGTTACTCAATGTTTCTCACTTACTTATGTCCTGTGAGTAACAAATTTTTCAAACTCTTTTTCCGCATTGTTTTTTCTGATTTTAAGTACAAGAGACATTTTTGTTTCTATCTTAAACTTCTTCGTTGCTTACAAACTCCATCCATGATATTCTCATCATGCTTCTGTAGAACCACATCTTTGTTCCTTCTACCACGGAGGCGATTGTCACACGAATGCCACATTGAGGTGATATAAGGTAATTCTGTTTCAGGGATACTAAAAACAAGCAGTACAGAAATTTAAATACCTGGGAAGTGTCCTAACAGAGGGTGGAAAATGTGACACTGAGATCCGAAGTCGTATTGGGATGGCCAAGGGTGCATTGCAAAATTAGACGAGAGTATTGTGGAAAATTTCGTTTGGAACAAAGGAAAAAGTACTGGACTATTGTGAATATATGCCCTTCTATATTGCAATGAATGCGGGACAACTTCCTCAAAGATGAAGGAAAGACTAGAAGCAACAGATATGTGGTTCTACAGAAGGATGATGAGAATATCATGAACCGAACATGTGAGCAATGACGAGGTTTTAGAGAGAAATCGAAAGGAAAAGGAAACTTATACTTAACATCAGGAAGAGACAGCTTTGTTTCTGGGGCACATAATGAGAAATGAGGGTTTGGAGAATCTGAAAGGCGTGAATAGAAAGAGTGACAAAGGAAAAAACCGTGTGCCATACTTGATGAGCTTAAACAAATGCAAATAACAGAAATAACAGGACAAAATATATTAAGAGTAAATTTATTATTCGAGAAAATACACTAACTCTAATTGGTTCATTTCAATGGGCCTTTAAAAGCCCAAATCTGAATGTTACGGCTCACTGTATCTGGTGCAGACACCTAATTCACCTGCAAAACCATCGTCGTGACATCATCGATATCGATTTATTGAAGTGGAATTTAACTGAAGCTTGGAATTAAATTCCACATTCCCATCAAGGCGGATGCGACACAAGGTCAATTAAAAGGAGGTTCCTAGACCTTAAGCTCAGCCAAAAAATATCACGTAGACCGTGCTTAAGGCCGGGTTGTACTTTTGCGTATTTAGCTTGAGAGTCTACCCTTCGGCGGAACCTCGTCTTGGTTCCCCCTGCACTTAGGGAATTAGAGTTCAACAACTGCTACTCAGTATGGTTATTCAGGATTTACCACATACCACCAAGGTAGATGCGACAAAAGGTCAATTAAAATGAGGATTATGAGCTCAACAGAATGCTGAGTCATGTCTACTGTCGATTTTTCCCAAACGAGGCTCTACCTTTCGGCGGAGACCCGTATGGGTCCCTGCTGCCCGTAGGCAGTGAGAAAGACAGATTTTTTTTTCATCATATCACCCCAAGCAAGGCGGTAACCCCACTGATGCGCAGGGGGCTACTTGAGAGTAAAAAGATTAGAAAAAAGAAAGCCGGAAACCACATCCTAAACAGTGAACAAGAGATGAGCCTCTTCACCTGTTCAAAAGACGTGGGTGGTTGTGAACCGGGCGATAGTTTAGTCTATCTACTCCAATTGAGAAAAAAAAGAAAAGAGTAAGAAGATTGGAAAAAAGAAAGCCGGAAACCACATCCTAAACAGGAAAAAAGGGATGAGCCTCTTCACGTCTTCAAAAGACGTAGGTGGAGTGTGAACCGGGCGATAGTCTAGTCTATCTGCTCCAATTGAGAAAAAAAAAGAAAAAGAAAAGAGTAAGAAGTTTGGGAAAAAGAAAGCCGGAAACTACATCCTAAACAGGGAACAAGGGATGAGTCTCTTCACCTGTTCAAAAGACGTGAGTGGAGTGTGAACCGGGCGATAGTTTAGTCTATCTACTCCAGTAGCAACTATAGTGTCCACGTATTTAAGAGAATAGAAACATTCCATTCTTGTATATCGGTAGGTATACATCCCTTTGCATTTTAGGAGTTGTATCCATTGAATGTATATGAAAAGAAAAGCTTCATTTTATATCAACGTTCAACAAGCCAAGGATCGAGAGCCATTCAAGGTAACTGACTACTGTTATAATTGTTATAGTGAGTGAGGTGTGCTAAGAGCAAGATGTATTAACATTAGAGAATGAAGTGACATTACTTTCAAGGGACTTTAGAATTTTATACTAAATCAATTGCAGGAATCGGGAAAAAGAGACCTGGAAAATTAAGTAGACTTGCTAGCACTTGATACCGTTCCTTACCTGCGTGAAAACTAAAGATGTAAACATGAATTGATTACTAAAATCATTTAGAATGCTGGAGAAAGAAATTGATATAGAATTAAGTTAAATTCTTGTTTTCGTGCTGCTCTGTTTTCGGCAATCGAGATTTATTGTATATGTTTCTTATATCAGTGGGAGATTAAAGTAAATCTCGGATCAAAGTGTAGCATTTGTTGTCACGTACTCACTTCCTGCTCGCCGGCCGGGTTTGGAAGCAAAGACTAGCTTTTGACCAGCTTTCACAAGAAATGACCAGATTTGGCTAGCTAGACGTACGCTTCGTTTGCAATCCCGCTACCCGTGGTTGATACCTGAAGAGCATTACATCTTAGAAGCAGGTCGCGCTTTAAGTTTGATTCTGCTTCGGAGGTGGAACGGTCTAGTCCGCTTGAGATCCCGCTACCCGGTCGATCCGGCAAAGGAGATGACGGCTGTTCAAGCCCGATTTCCGTGGCTTTCGCACGAGTTAATCTCTCAGCGGTCCCGTTTAACTGCGGTCGAATCCTGCAAAGAAAGCCAAACATGCGCCAGGCCGCGGTTGCAGTGCGCACGTCCAAGCTCGTCTACCTGCCTGGGTATGTACATGTGCTAGGCCATAACCGAACATGTCCTCCTCAGACTATGTTCAATCGCAGCCGAGACACGACCACCACATTCCAGCCTTCTAACGACGATTTTCTCGCCTGCCACGTTTCTGCTGGCCGACAACGTTTCAACTGACGACTCTCCAGTCTGTGCCTTTCATACCACACACCGACGACGTTACTGACGACGTTCCAGCCTGTGTCGATCATGCCAGACGCTGATGACTTTCCAGCCTGTGCCTTCTTACTAGACGCTGACGCCGTTCCCGCCGACCGACAAAACGTTCCAAACTCCGTCTCCTCGTTGTCTTTGCTGTTTTCACACATATAAAAATTTTACGGGACAATACATTTACCTTATATCGACCCCGCAAGATGCTCGAACGCAAACATACGCTTTTTGCTAACTCCCACCACCACCTACGTGTATACGTACTATGTATACGACCCCCTTTAACAGCGTCACAAAAAAAGGGACAGGCATTGTATGATAGAAAATATTTAAAACAGCAGCAAATTTTTCTATAATTTTAGAATATGCAGAAGTATGCGTGAGTGCGAATTATAGTTTGTTTGTTTTTTGTTTTTGTTTTTTTGTTTTTTTTTTTTGTTTTTTGTGGGGTGACATGACAGCAGTCCTATCTTAATATCCTGCTGGTCTACTGAATGTATAATTATGTTAAAAAATGTTTGTTGTTGTTGAGCCAAAACAAACTGATGTAATAGATGAGTGCTGTCTTTTATTATGACTTATTTCGGAAATGTAATGCAGCAGAAGTCCTTATATCCGAATTTCAGAGTAGTTCGGATATGAGAACAGCCTTAGATATAATGGGGCGTGTGTCACACTGTCATAACCTAACAAAACGCAAGAACTTATCGAAATATATATATATAAAAAATTAATTCTCTCACGAAGGTAAATATTAATTTGCAGTGTTTAATGCTGAATAAGTTTTATTTTCAATTGTCTTTTTTATTTCTTTTCTCAATTTGCTTCTTTTCGCTGCTCTAGTTCTTTTTTCAAAATCAATCAATTATTTGATTTTTGCAAGAGTTTCCAACTTAATGTGTCTTTCAACGCCAAAAAATTAGTTGTGTAATTACATTTGCCATACTAAAACTCTAGTAAACCTCGAGTGAATCGCTGACGAAAAGATAAGATTTTTTACTAAAATTTCGAACGTGATAGAAAGGATTACAAAGTTTTCAAAAATAATTTTAAAAAACTGTATTTCTTCTTAATAATAACTTAAATATTATGACAATAAAACTTTGTTTTATTAAGTTTGGGCCCTTTTAACATCATGCTATGCTGTTTTTCGTTTTTTTAATTTTTTTTTTAACGAACAAGTGACATTACTCTGAAGAAAATATTAATTAAAGCATCGAAAACGAATGAAAGTACCTACTTAAAGCAACAAAAAAGTAAAAATTGTTGCGAGCAATCACTGTCTATGCTGAAATGGCATGGTGCATTTAAGAAGAAAGAAAAAAAGATTTAACAAGTGCCGTAGTGTCATAAAAAGGCAGTCTTTCATCAGTTAGTCAGTTAAAATGCATGAAGTGATTCACGCTTGGGCGATCATGTCTCGAGAGAGACATGACTGACTGAGCAGAAGATTACTCTTCTCAGGGCGTTTTTAATGTAACCTTGATCTAACTCGAATAAAATCAAATAAACACGGTCATAAATTGTATCAGTTTCCTAACATGCATAAAATTCACAACTTGAATCATATTTTTCAATACTAAAAACATAAAATAAAATCTTATCCTGTCTCGACAAGTTTAAATGATATATTTTATAAAGTGAAAGAAATGTTTTAAAGAGGTTCAGACGTTGCCATGCTTTAATTTATATTTCTGTCTCTCTACCCCTTGTCAGTAAGTCATACGTGTCAGTCGCAAACGATATTTAGGGCATAAGAAAGAAATTGAAAAACATCAATGGCTATTTTTATATTTATTTTCATTGCCTCCCAACTCCTCTTAAGCACGTGATTACGTCATTTCTGAGTATAAAGTAACAAACAGTTAATTTCCGCCGTAGGTTTTTCTTGGAAAGCGAGCATTGCGTTTTTCGAAGAAAATACTTAATCATCTTCCCGAGAAACTTATAGAAAAATAGGTGCCTATCTACTCCCAAAACTTTGGGTAAGAAAAAGAAATACAAAAATGTGATAACCAAGATTAAAATTTACTTCAAAAATTGAAAGATCACTCTTTTGGGCTTTTAGATACCGCTATTGATTTGCCGAAAAAACAGCATAGCAGGATGATAAAAGGGCCAAAACTAAATAAAAACAAAGTTTTATCATCAGATACAACCACTCATTTTCGATACCTAAGTTTTAAATTGAATTTTTAAAAAAATAAAAAACGTTTTTTGAAGCTTTAACTTTTGCTTAATTGAAAGCAAAAGTTAAGTTTAAATTTACTATTTCCAGTTAGAGCAAAATACTCGGGTGTATTTTAAATTCATATTATATTCATTGGAATCTAAAATTTTTAAATTTTTAACAATTTTTAAATTTTTCGGCATCTTTATTTTACTATTCGGAGCATTTTTTCGGAAAAATTGTCTCGTTAAAAAAATAAAATTACATGATTTACATTTACCCAAGAAATCCCGCATTTAACCAATTAAAAAAAAAATGGTATAGATACTGAATTTCTAGGTTTTATGCAATTAATTGAATAGGCGTAAGAGATGGAAAATATTTTTACCAAGATTTTCTAAAATAACAACTGCATAAATAACTTCATTATTTGTGAATAAGTACTGAAAGTTTCATTAAAATCAGACCATTACTTGATTTTTGCAAGAATTTTCAACGGCAAAAAAAACCGACTACATAATATCACATCTATAATATCAAATAATATCAAATAATATCAAATAATATCACATCTGCCAGAGTAGTAAGCGCCGCTAGTAAACATAGGGGGAATTGATAACAAAAAAAAAGAAGAAAATTAATCGAAATTTCGAACGTATTAAGAAAGATTATTAAAAGATTAAAAGATTTAAAATTATTAAAAGATTTTTAAAAATAATGACAACAAAATGATCTTTCCTCTTAAAAATAACAAACATTTTGGTGATAAAATTTTGTTTTTATTAAATTTGGGCCCTTTTAACATACTATTTACTATGCTGTTTACTTCGGTAATTGCGTGGAAGCACCTACTTTTTGCTTTTAAAAGAAAAACTTATCTTCATTCATATTGTCCTATTAAATTTACACTATATTCTACCTTAAATTTTTAGTCACATACACACAGATATTTTCTGTAACACTTTATATAGTTATCTGCAGATAGATCTGTTTCGCTGTATCACAGCTCATCAGTACGGTTAGATTCCGATTGCTTTTTAACTCAGGATTGAAACCCGACCGAATTGGCGTCAGTCGGCGATTCTACCTCTGAGCTATGGGCGCTCGGTAGAAGGAGGTAGACTTTTTAGCGTGTATATTATCATTATACACGCCCAATAGCTGAGAATGTTCTAATTCATTGTTGAATGAACGATGCATAGATGCTAGAGTAGCTACTGTTTTTTCAAAGTCTACCATTTTTCCAGGGTGCTCAATCAGAGTGTGAGATCATTTTATTATTTTTAATGTAATATTACGAAACTCAGTTTTTTTTTTCAAACACGTTATGAAATTCTTGCAAAAATCAAATAATTGTCAGATTTTAATGAAACTTTTATGACTTATTTACAAATGAATGAAAATTCATTTGAAATCATTATTTTTAGAAAATCTTGGTAATTTTTTTGTTTTTTACATGTCTTACCTGCTCCAAGTAATTGCATGAAAGTTCAAGAAATTAAAGTCAGTTAAGAAAATTTATTTTATGAGTTAAACGCAGAAATCCCTGGGGTATGTAAATAATTCTGCATTGGTTCTTTTTTTTTCTTTTTTTTTTTTTTTTTGTTAACAGTTAGCCTTTGTTCGGAAAATCTTCTGGTCTTAGTAATAAAATAAAAATGCAATAAAACTATGACATTATCTAATTATATAAGCTTTTAATTGCTTCATATATATATATATATATATATATATATATATATATATATATATATATAGGAAAAACTACTAAAAAGTTGGAAGTTTAAAAATGTATTTTTTGACAGTATTTGTTTATTTCTATCATTATATATATATATATTTGATATTTATATAAGGAACATTATAGTCTGAAGAAAAAAAATTTCGAACAATGAATTTTTCAAGAATTGTTTTCCTTTTTTCTTTTTTATTTATAATAATTTATAAAATACCAAAAAATTAATTCTTAGCGCTTAAGTTATTAAATTATTAAGTGAAGACTATATTTACTGATCGAAAACTGAAAAAAGCTTAATACAAATCTTCGAGCCAAAAGATTGTGTGTGTGTTTGCGTGTGTGTACATGTGTGTGTTGAAAGGTGTTTTTTAAATATGATATTTTGCATGTGACATGAAAAGGTCACGTGTTTTGAAAAATATATGGACAATTATATCAATTCTGGTTAACCATACTTGCTTATCAGCGCATCTGACTGTCATCAATCACTTCACGCATAAGAAACATATTAAGAAATACTTTTATTCTAAATTGCATGCTATAAACAATACTAGTTTCAAATCAGATCAATTTCACTTTAAACTTGCTAATTTTCTAAAAATAATGTGTCACAGATGTATATTTTATTTTTGCAAGACTTTTAAAACCGAGAATCAACTTTTATTTACAAACTTATCAATCTGTCAAAAAGACGAAAAAATTATAACTTTCAAAACTCTAAAAAAGTTGAGATTCCAATCAATATAGTTTCTATTTGAAATACACCAGAGTATTTTCCTTACTAGAAATAATAACCTTAATCATTTAGCTTTCAATTAAAGTTAGAATGAAAGCTTCAAGAAAGCATTTTTATTTTATAAAATTCACTTAAAAATTTTGGCATCGAAAATGCATTACATTTACAAAAACTATTTCATTAATCCTTACATTTAATTAATCATTACATTTAATTAATCGTTACATTTAATTAATCATTACATTTAATTAATCGTTACATTTAATTAATCGTTACATTTACTGATTAAGATCTTTTCTCTAAATTCAACCCAGCATATTGATTCACGCCAAATAAAAAGAATTTATATTTACTAAAATTCTCACCATATTCTCCAAGGTCCTTCTATTCCAGTCGGGTTGACCTTGCAGATCACCACAGATGTTAGCGACTCGGATGCACTATTTCTAAGTATGGAGTTTTCGTCGCGTTCAACCCGATAAACAAGAAAAAAAATTATTCGTTTCTTTAAATTATAAAAATTCCTTGAAAATACCTCGAATATACTGTGTGCTGATTCACAAAACTGCCAGACAAGATCTTGACTTAGTTTAGAGGCATAGCTAGGATGTCTGGCACTGATCTAGATCAACAAGACTATATTCAACATTTTTCACAACTTGCACAATTAAAAAGCTTATCTATTCATATATTCACAAACTATCAAATAATTAGCACTTCATCATTCTGTGTTAGTTTGACTGGTTGCTATCATAATTCTAACATGATGTAAGCCCACTACAAATCCACTAATCTATTGTGTTAGTATTATTAATGAAACAAATTTAGTGAATATGAAATCAAAGTTAGGACTATGTTTTCAAATATGCGGTGAATACGGAATTAAAAATAACTCTTCTCTTCCTTTTTACAAATTTCGCAATCCAGTGTGAAATCTAATTTTGACCAATAGAAAAAAGAACTGACGAAGTCACATTTTTCGACCCGATGTTAAATTAATTTTCTAACCAATGAAAGAAAGCGTACTACATCGTCTCTTTGAACAATTAACTTTATACAAATTGATGTTATTCTGTTCTGTTAATGAAATTCTACCTTAACATACAAACGAAATACATTTCCAACCTTCAGCCTTCTGATGATTTTGATAATCTGAAGTTGTAGGGAGTTCGGCTATGTTTGAGAATTCGCCTTGAACCAGACATTGCTGACCGTCCCTACTTCATATACAGATTACAGTGATAGGAAAAACAGAAATGAAAACGAAGTGCGCGTCTTAATAGATATGATGAATCGGCAGAAAAAGTACTTCTTAGTAAAACCGAAAAGTTCAAGGTGGAAACTTTCCCCACTATTTTGAACACCCTAATCATTGAACTGATAAAACGATCAAAAGCTTATTCACAGATCGGAAATCAGCGTTCTTTCTTCAATAAATTGAAAATCATTGTTTCTGATGCACTAAAGAAAAAGTGGAAACATCTGGTTAATATGTATTACAAAGATCAGAATGATGATGATCATTTAAATGAATGTGCAAGCACCACATGACTCTTTATGAAAATTGTGAAACTCTTCCTGCACTGTACAGAAAAATAATTTCGGACAATTTGAAATCTCTATTCCTGAATGTTAAAAGAATTCATGTTCATGATAGTGATCAACTATATAGGAAAACGTTCTTTTTCATGATTGAAACTTCTAAAAGTCTGCTTCGTAGCACAAAACATCGTTTGAACTGGCTTTACTCATGTACATGGAAAATGATATCCTATTCCTGAAGACCATTAATTTCAGTTCATTAATAAAGCAATTCTCTAAAAAGAAATGCCACAAATGCTTGTTATAATTTCGTAATAATTTCCTACTAAATCATCTAATCTCTGAGGCTTACTGAGTATTATTGTGTTTTTCAAGTTTTGTGCTTTGTTAAAATGTTTACATTGATTAGTTGCTGCTGTAAATCATGTTTTTAATATTTAACACCAGTTTTTGTTGAAGTGCCAATAAAATAAATATGAGTTTAAATTCAACAATTTGCTTGTTTTTTTGTTTTGTTTTGTTTTTTTTTTGTTTTTTTTTTGTTGTTGTTTTTTTCTTGTGAGTGGTTGTTTTAAGGGCGTGTGCCCATAATTGCTGTTAAGGCGCCCTCTAAGGTAAAGGTTAAATAGTCGGACGATTATTTGGAAAAAAAAATATTGCTACTAGCAAAGCTTGTTAATATAATATTCATTCGTAAAAATTATTCTTTCAATAAAAAATATATTTCCGTTTTAAATAGCCGACAAAAAGTAGATAAGCCGTAAAAAGAAATCAATTAATCGCTTATTGGTGCTGAGTCATGTTACATGATATTATAGCAATGGAATATTATTACTTATTAATACGAAGATGCCTAGCCCAAAAATAGTTACGTTTTTTTTGTATTATGTAATAAATATTAATTTTTCTACACACATCATTAGCACTGAATAAATATTTCAAAATTTACAAATACCGAGGTCCTCAACTTACGACACAGTTCCGTTCCTATGATGTGTCTTAAGGCAAATTTCCGTGAATAAGTACTTATATCCCTCACCTATGCTAACGCGATATTAAAATAATAATCTGGGACATAACAACACATTTCTATGAGATATGTTTACGCAATTAGGACTAAAAAGAACATGGGGGTCATAAAGTAATAAATCAATCATAAAATAAAGAACAAATAGGGAACATTCATTAATGTTAACGTTTCACTTTTATTAAAGCTTCATCAGAGACTGAATTATAGAGAAACTAAGATATTCAGGTGTTTTTGCTTTTGTGTTGTTTGTCATTGGACAATCATATTTCACATGCATTCGACTCTTTAAACGAACGCCAATATAAATTGTTCCGAATTCAATGGGAGATGACGCGTACATCCGAAGTTTCAAGAAATTAACGAATTACATAGTCAGCATGAAAAGTTTCCTATTTGTTATTTATCTTATCATTCTGTCGGACACTGCTCCATATCTTAACTTATTTATAAATGGAAATTTGTCTATGTGTGTGTGTGTGTCTGTGTGTGTCCATTACCTATAGACTCCGAATCGGGTGAACCGATTTTCTTGAAAATTTACACAGTTTTACTATAAGCGTCTGTGGGTGTTCTTAGCTATGTTTTGTGTTGAGGTACCCCCGATAAATATCGAAAATCGATAATCGAAAAAATCGGGTTATAGAAGGAGTGATCCGATTTTAATCAAATTTGATACACTCATAGACAAAGACATAAGAAACGATATTCAGAAGTTTCAAGGTTGCAGTTCTTACAATAGTGCAGAAAATTGATAATATATATATATATAAAATGCAAGATGTTTGTGTGTGTGTCTGTTTATTTGTCTGTATGTCCTTTATACAAATCCACAATTTTTATCCGATTCTTACCAAACTTCACACAAATATTCTTTAGGCTGAGTCTGAGCTCCAGGATCATGGATTAGTTTTAAAGCTTTCATTACTCCCGAGCAACGCCGGGCTATACTGCTAGTTTATCTATATTCGATCCCAACACATACGATGAAATGAAAAGAAAATATGAAATGAAATGATGAAAATAATACATATAAAGAAATGGGATTGTTTTAAGTTGCTTGTATATCTATTGCCAGTGATATCATTGGCTCCCGGGAAATTAAATAATGAAGCGTAATATTTTGTCTCACCTTTAGTACTCAAAAGCAACAACAAATCTGAGGTAGAAAGAAAAACGGACGTGCGTTTGTTTTCCTATTTTATCGAGAATTTATCATCTTATAGTCGAAACAGGATACGCGTTTTGGTGCAGTGGATATCGGCTCGGAACGAGAGATCAGAGAGCCGAGTTCGATTTCCAGTTGAATTCGTTGCATTTGCTTACCCGCAAATACCCTTGGGAAAGGTACTAATCCGTGTATTCTCCTTCCAGCTATTGGTTAAATCGAAGGACAGATTGGGTTCTATAGCCTTGGTTGGCAACCAGTCTATCGCAAAAAGTAATGGCAACCTACTGCAGGAAAATTTTCTGCTTAGTCAGTCATGTCTCTTTCGAGACATGGTCGCCTAAGCGTGTATCACGTATGGCACTTAACTGACTGATAGTCAAAACAAGATTAATGGAAATTGCGTCGTAACCACAAATTGCCGTAGGTTGGGACTGTCGTGACCCATGTACTTACGGTGTATAATTATAAAATATTCTTAAATATATTAGTAAATATAGTTTTCACTTAATAACTTAATAACCTAACGTCTACAATTCTTTGAAATATTTTCAAAACATTTTAAAAACTTTATAAATTATAATTAAAAACTAAAAACAATTCCTTTAAAATTTCATTATTATTCGAAAAAAAAAATTTTTTTCAGACTATAATGTCCTTAATTTATATTATTCATTAAAGCAATTGAAAGCTTATCTAATTAACACTATTTACATTATTCGGACTATTGTCCTCATCTTTGTTGCCATTTGTACGACGTTTCGGTCGTTGTACGCTCCGGCCTTATTAAGGTGCTAGGGATGTTGAACTGAACCCTTTATTACGATCACTGGTGTATATCATTTTCATTCCTTGTACGAAGTCTCTTTTTGGTAGTCATAAGTCATCTACTTCTAACCGGACTCTGTAAGTTGCTTGTTCACCACTGCCTGGTATTGAACTCACAACTCTTTGGGTCCAGTCACTTGAACTAACCAACGTCTATATATCCACTGGTTAGTTAGTCACTAGAACTAAGGACACATGGCTCAGTCGATATAGACTTTGGTTAGTTAAAGATTTTCTCAAGAATTTCCAAATTAATGTGTTTTTTACGAGATAAAAAAAATGATTTACGTAATAATTACATTATCCATTGTAAACTCTCACAACGATTGATTTGGTTACTCGCTAACGAAAATCAAATGAAGATTTTTACCAAAAAATTCGAACCTGTTAGAAAAAAAATTTAAATCATTTCTTTCTTCTTAACACTAAACATTTTGATGGAAAAGTTCGTTTATTAAGTTTGGGGTCTTTTTTTTTTTCATACTTTGGTGTTTTATTTTTTTAGAGTTTTTTTTTTTAGTTTTTTTTTAAGCGATTTAGTGGAGGTGCCTATATTCTTGATTCTTCTTGTTTTTACGCATTTCTTATGGTGGGTTAAACTTCACAAGACCAAATCAAACTAAACAAACACACACACACACACACACACACACACACACACACACTCCACTATAAACTGGTGACCACAATCTACAATAAATTTTCAGCCGTTGTCATTTTGCCTAAAATGAAAAAAAGAAATCGTCTGACAATAAACAAGCGTTTTTTTTTTTCTTTTTTTATCGACTCAAGTTTCACCATGTTTATTTTTGTATTACACTCCAAATATCTATGACGCATATGACCAGTGGCATGCAGAGGTCTGATAGCGCCCGGGGCGAGGATTGTTACTGACGCCTCCTACCCCTACCCCGCTCCAAACAAAATCGCAACAGTATACATACTTAGTTTATTTTCTTTTGGACAAATCCATTGTTCACAAAGGTTTATCACTATAAGTTAGAAGGAATGTTTGAATAAGATATTACATTATACAAATTGGATAAATTTTACTTATTTATTTCAAAGTTGAGTGACAAAAGAAATTTTATGAAGGTCCATTTTTGGAAAAATAATAACAAGCAATGTGATTCATTCAAATACAAAAAATCGTTTTAGAACTAAAATTTAAAAACTAGTATTTTATTTATTTTTAATATCTAATTTTAGGGGTATTTGCAACATAAAAACAAAAAAATAATATATTCCATCAAAAATGCCCCCCCAGGGAGTGCTGCTCTGAGCCACTGCCCGTCTCTTTTGCAAGCCACTGCATATGATAAATAACATTTTTGGAGAATTTGACACTAATTTTTGGCATTTTCAGAATAGAGAGAGA
Source organism: Ascarosepion bandense (assembly GCA_037127315.1). NCBI lineage: Eukaryota > Metazoa > Mollusca > Cephalopoda > Sepiida > Sepiidae > Ascarosepion > Ascarosepion bandense. The sequence goes on along the minus strand of JBBBDQ010029540.1, from coordinate 138,382 downwards.
CAACGAGCAATATATCTAACGGGCCTGCGTGAATGGATAGCAGTCCATGGAAAATAAAAAGACATAGAAAAAACGAATATTGCTTAGAGCTACAAATGATCGGAAGTTGTGGGGAGCCATAATTGTCCACTTCCTGAAAAGAAATAGCATACAAAAGAAGTTGTGTTCGCTGAGCATTATTCTTTACACCAAAAGTTCGCATTTTATTCGAGATCTATGATGTTTAACAACCAACATTTACATTATCTCCTGGAAAATTCTAATATCGATATTTACAATTCATATAAAAAAGGGAGTTGTTGTAGTAAATGATCTACACTCAGCGCCTCGCCCCCTTCACTGTAATGGGAAGTCCCGCCTACCATAAACCTAGGAAAATATCCTTTTGTTTGTAGGCTGAATTAAAGCATAGTAAAGCTTTATAGAAGTCTAATCTAAGATGCATAAAGAGATAGGAGAACTGACAGGACAAAAAACCTGCACCTCAACAGGATGCTTAAAATCCAAGGATGGAACAACCATATTGAAGAAAGAAAAATACTCCAGCGATGGGAAGAATATATAAAGGATCTTTTTTGCGACAGGAGAGAACAACCGAGAATACACAAGATGGACCGGAAATACTAAAATCCGAAGTGGAAGCTGCAATAGCCAAACTGAACAGAAACAAAGCAGCTGGTCCAGACGGCGTCGTGATAGAGCTGCTGATAGCCTTGGAAGAATATGGCAATAGAAAAAATTACCGACATAATAAACGAAATTTGTAGCAGTGGAATAATACCAGACGACCTATGCAAGTCGATATTTATAGCACTGCTGAAGAAACCAAGTGCAAACGAGTGTGAACTACACAGAACTATCAGCTTAATGAGTCACATTACAAAACTGATTGTCAGAATCCTGATGAATAGAGCGAGAAGGAGAATCAGGCCAGAGATAGGACAGGAACAGTGCGGGTTCATCAAAGACACTGGAACAAGGAACGCCATATTTATGATTAGGATGCTCTCCGAAAGACTTGTACCTATGTTTTACTGACTATGCGAAGGCATTCGACAAGATACGACACAAAGAATTGATGGAGATGCTCAGCAGCCTCGACATTTTTGGGAAAGACCTAAGAGTAATCAAGAATCTCTACTGGCAGCAAACGGCCTGCATACGGACAGGCAACGATTTCAGTAGATTTACAAAGATAGAAAGAAGCGTAAAACAAGAATGTGTCTTTTCACCGGATCTGTTCAACTTGTACAGCGAGAATATTTTGAGGACCCTAGATAACACGCCAGGATTTGTTATTGGAGGCCACAACTTGAACAACATAAGGTATGCAGATGATACAGTACTTATTGCAGGCATGGAAAGAAAACTACAAGCCCTCCTACAGAAGGTATCGGTGGAGAGTGACAAAAAAGGACTACAAATAAACTTTAAGAAAACTGAATACATGGTCATCAGCAAAAAGTGCAACCAAAAATGCCAAATACAGGTGGGGGATACCAGAATCAAACAAGTACAAAAATTTAAATACCTAGGAAGTGTTACGAACAGGAAATGGAAAGTGCGACACAGAGATCCGAAGGCGAATTGGCATGGCAAAGGACGCGTTCCAGAAGCTGAGTAAAGTACTAGCACACAAGAAAACTTCACTAGAAACAAAGAAAAGAGTGTTGGATTGCTATGTGATGTCAGTTCTTCAATATGGCAGTGAATACTGGACAATATAATCGAAAATGAGGACAAAATTGGAAGCAGCGGAAATGTGGTTCTACAGAAGGATGCTGTGGATATCGTAGACTGAGCATGCAAGCAACAATGAGGTGTTGGAAATAATGGCAACAAAAAGGAAATTAATACTGAGCATCAGGAAGAGACAAATGAAGTTCCTGGGACACGCAATAAGGAAGGAGGGCTTGGTGAACCTGATACTGACAGGCCAGATAGAAGGAAAAAGAAACAGAGGAAGGCAGCGGATAACATATTTGCAGGGCCTGATCAGGTGGATGACGGAACGGGGGTTGCCGGAGTAACAGGAGCAAACATACTAAGAGCCACAAGGGATAGGGAGACGTGGAGAACCATGATCGCCTACGTCCTGAAGGGACAGGGAACATAGAAGAAGATGAATCTAAGCCTCTGTTCTCATTACAGGTGTAAAACAAGTAAATGTTATCCAGTAAAAATCTAGTGGTTTGAAACATATACGAACTAAACCTCCACTAAAACAGCATAAAAACAGCATAGTATTATGGGATACACATTTTTTTCTATTAAAATAAGCAATAAGAAATTACATAAAAACATTATAGAAATTTTGGATCAAAACGGCATTAGAATTTAAATTACATTTTTATATTTCTCAACCAATCAGCTAAAAACATAGAATAAGAACATTCTAGAAAAATAGGATCGGAAGTCAATTAACAAAAAATATTTAGGCCCCAAAACAAAATAGTAAAATACAAATCTGATTGGTCAATAAATGTCTTCACACCTAAATGTTAGGAAGATTCTTTGATCCACTATTATGGTATATAAATAACACACAGTTAGGAAGTAAAAAGTCAGTCACCAAGCTAGCCATTAAGTCAGCATGTAACCGATACTTTGTCCGGCCAAGTCATTCTCCACAACAAAGTTCATGACCTAGCTACAGAGGGCCGTGAAAGGAAAAACCCGACAAACTTTCTTTCATCAACGCGACATGCTGTCGCCACCCGAGATGAACTTAATGTAAGAACGACTTATTTACGGACTCCGTTAATATAAACTTACACACACCTTTAAACAAATTTAACTTCTTGCCAAACTTTATTTTCCAAAAGGCAATTTTTCACATCATGTATTTTATTTGTTTCCACTCATGCTAATTTTATTTTATACATATTAAATTGTTTGTTGTTTAATGTTCGTTGTGACTTATTCCATTTCTTTTGCGCGATTGTAAAACATTGTGTCGTATTTGTGGGGGAACTAATATCGAGAGCAATACCCGTAAAATACGGAAGCACATCAACCAAGCACTTACCAAATCCCCTACAGTATGGATAAGAAATATCTCAAACTTAATAAAACAAACTTTTTCCATCAAAATGTTTATATTATTATTAAGAGGAAAGATCAAAGTATTTTTTAATTATTTTTAAAAAAAAGTTTAATCGCTTCTAACATTTCGAAATTTTGTCAGAAAAGTTTGTTTTGATTTGAATTAGCGGCTAAAAAAAAAGATGATGACATCACCCACTTTTTTCCCGGTGACAAACACATTAATTTGGAAATTCTCGCAAAAATCAAATAATTGTCAGATTTTAATTAAACTTTCAGCACTCATTCACAAATGAATGAAATTATTTTTTAAATTATTATTTTTTAAAAATCTTGGTGAAAATATATTTTTTAACTCTGTTGCCGCCCCCACCTCTACGTAAATCCATGAAATTTTAACAAATTTTAATTAGCTGCAAAAATTTTTTATTTAGTTAAACGCAGGACTTATTGGGGGATATAAATCATCTCTATGTTTTTTATTTCAAAGTGGACAACCTAACCGAAAATCTGCTCCGAAGAGTAAAATAAAAAATGCAATAAAATTCTAATAATTTAATTTGATAAGCTTTTAAGTGCTGGAATATATAATAATAATTAATGACATTATAGTCTGAAGAAAAAAAATTTCGATTACTAATAAAATTTTGAAAGAATTGTTTTCATTTTTTATTATTATTATTATTATTATTATTATTATTATTATTATTATTAAATAATTCATAAAGTGTTACAAATATTTTAAAAATCTTTTATGGAATCGTTGTTTTAATTCCTTTTTAGTTTAGAATTGATGATCATATTGCCTATCTAAAATTTAATAAAAATCGTTCACCAAGAATATTTTTAAATAATTTTTTTTTTTAATTTTTTGCTTTGTAAATATGTTTATTTTGATTAAGTACGATGTTCCATTTGATTAGGTACGATGTTCCATAGGAGTCATAACACGTTTCCATAAACATTAAATTAGATATTTTTACCAAGCCTTAAACTTAGTGATAACTTATTAATAATATGAAAAATACATAATAAAAATATTAATAAACAACATAATAAAACTAAGAATGAGTTTAAAATAACCGAACTTTCTTATTAAATTAAAATTATTTTTAAAAAAATTTAAATTTTTTAATTTTTGTTTATTCAGAAAGCATGTTCAAATGTCTGACTATAAATCTAAACTAAAATTCTATAAAATATTATATAATTGCTGAAAATATTAAGTTAATTTTTTAATTTTACTATTTAGTTAAAAACCAAAAAAAAAAAAGAAATTAAAATTTAAAAATTTTATGTTTTAAACTAATTGAAATTTTGGCTAGTATGGTCGCCAGCCTTTAGCGTCCCGGTGTCATAAATCTTTCGTCACTATGATAACGCAAATAAAACAGGCCAACGGGAGATTAAAAAAAATTTTATTGTAAATTTCTGGCAGTAAGCAATTATTATTTGATTGAAATCAGATAAAGGTAAGTTTGAATTTTAAAAATTGAATCAAATGACTTGTCAGCAAGGTATATTTTATTTTTGTAAGATTTTTAAAACATAAATTTGGCTACTGTTTACGTACTGTTGACAGAATGTGTCGATCAATCAATAATGGTGGGAAATTTAATTTTTTTTTTAATCAGAAAATAATTAGATTAAATTCGATATAATTTCGGTTTTAAATATCCTAGTGTATTTTACTTTCTGGAATTAAAATTTAATCTCTTGGCTTTCAATTACAGCTAATTTTAAAGCTTGAAAATGACTTATTTATTTTCAAAATTTAAATTTAAATTTAGGTATGCTGTTTTTTACAAAGATTTAATGGAGGTTTTATAAACAAAATATGCGTCTATGTCACCCACGAACTAGCTGCTATAGTAAAAAAAATGCTAAAATAATGTTTCAGTAAAAAACTAAAATAAAACGAAACAATTCTACATCGCCAGAGAACTCTGCCTTTTTGTTATTTAACAGAGGAGGGGACTGTAAGAAATGAAAATGCGCGAAAGTTAAAATTTAAAAAGGATTGTACTTCATATCTAAGTTCAACTAACTTTAAAGATTAAATAAATAAAAACTAGACTAAAATGGCCTGGATAAATTTTTTTTTCAGAAAAACAAATTCCCTAACTAATAATCTCAAAACGTCACTATGGTAACCTCATCCACACGGCAGACAATATGGCTTCCGCTCTGCCAGGTCTACTGTCGATATGCTAACGACCATCACTGAGTACATATATCAGGCTCCACTAACGTGACACCAGCCCGGCCTCTTCTTTCTATGTTCTGTTTCCCCGGTGAGCTGAAGGGACCACCGCCATTCGCCACGTTGTGAATTTTTGTTCCGAATAGCGTTTTCGGGACCCTTCAGGACGGTCCGAAGATAAAGGATGGAATGGCTGGGGTCTACGCTAAAAGAAAATCATTATTCGTGCAGAAAATGGTTACGGCCACAACCGCAAGTATATCAAAAAAAAAAAAAAAAAAAGAAAAAGAAAAAAAAGCAGTACTACCAATTTCTGTACAAAGAATCTTTCAAAGTTACTGCCTTTATGTCGCTACTTAAGAATTTACAAGAATACAAATGTTTTAACGGGATTCCCTCGTCTGGATCGAAAAGGTGACAGAGAGAAAGAAAAAAGGCGTCTTCACTGGTCTAAGGGGGGCAATTTCGTGATTCTTCGCCTATTCACGATACATAGCAGTTTCTCTTCTCGGCTTTGTTGATAGAGTTAGATTCGTACGGGCGTTATCTGTCTCATAGCCGATTCAGATTCTTGGGTACCTGACAACCATGAGCTAATTCACCCAACCATTTTCGCCGCGTTCTGTCGATCTCTCCTCTCTACTCGATCTCTATCGGCCTGCGCCCAACTCTCTGCCGGTCTGCAGCATACAGACCGCTTATATAGTGCTGGGCGGGACTAAGCAATGTTTAGGCGCCGCCCACTAATTTTAATATGGAAATCGTTTGGCCACCATGGATCTCCGGATCTCCGCGGGAGACTATTTCTCAAGTGGTACTAAAAATGAATTTGGAGTTCCCCGTGGTCTTTTTGCAGACAACACCTACTTGAGTTTTGTCAAAACCACTTTTCTCGTCTGCGGACTTGGCCAGATTTTAGTCTTTCAGACCACCCAGAATACAATTTCTCGACTCCAGCCACTTTCTCACCGGCAGGCTTCCATCTGTCTCTTCTACAAATATTTTCATGGCTTCTGCTCGGGCGAGCTTAGCTCACTGGTGCTCCCCCACCCCAAGATTTTATTCGAGCAACCAGAGTGGCAACAACGCCCCACCCTTTTAGAGTTAAATCTACCAAATTCAGCCAACAATACTTCTCCATCAGCTTCTTTTCTCGCACTTCCCACCTGTGGAACACCCTTCTGTATACTTGCTTTCCTGGTGGCTACAACCTCTAGGAATTTAAATGCAATGTCAATTCCCAGCTCTTATCCACTTGACTCCCCCTCGTTCTTTCTACATCACCCCGTGTATCTTGTTCTTTTCCTTTCTCATTCTACCTTCGCAACTGTCATCACACCTGTATTTTCATCCTTCTTTTGCCCTTTCTCTGACACCCCCTGTAACTGGTTCGTCTTTCTCATCGCTCTCATCCTGTTTAAACTTTTATTCTCTTATGTAGCCCCCTGCGCATCAGTGGCGGTACTACTTTGCTTGGGGTGAAATGATAAAAAAAAACCAATCGTGCTAAATTCACTCACTTTCACTACTGGCTGTGAAGAAACCTCTCACTATTAAGTTGATGATTAAAGTATGCAATCAATTGGTGGGGGGGGGGGATGTAGACAAATCATGGTGAACTTTTTTCATTTGCGTCATCCGGATTGCCAGTCAGTAATTAACACAGAAAAACAGTGCTTCATCTTGTCCAGTGATCAGCGCACGTTGCCATAGATGGAACTAGCTTCCACAGTAAAAATAGAAGTCTATACAACGTCATGAAAGAAGGAGTTCAAATCCGTCATCAAAACTGTTGTATCATCAAATGGGCTTTCGAGAGGATGATTCCTCGATCACTACAGTGTTCACCGCTTCGTCTATGGCCAGTTATCTATCCTATATACCTTCATCGTATGCAACTCTTGCTCTATCCATGAACGCTTTTACAACAACCTAATTTAGTAACCCCCTACCTTGAGTGGCTCTTAAACCTTCTATTGGGTGAACAATAGTAAAAAAAGAAAAGAAACAACTACCTTTACAGTATTTGGTTGGGTATGGTTACTAGTTTTCAAATAATTTTCTCAGCGGCATGATTATTTTTGTTCAGAAGTTTTGGGACACTAATAAGTCATGTGCGTTGGGATGCTGTGGATATCAACTCGGAACGAGAGATCGGAGTGCCAATTTCGAATTCCAGTTGAATTCGTTGCATTAACGTATGCGCAAATACCCTTGGAAAAGTATTAATCTGTCTATTCTTCCTCCAGCTCTGAATTAAATAGTAGGATAGATTGAGTTCTATAGCCTTGGTTGGCAACCAGTGTACCGCATACAGCAGATACTTTCACTAAATCGCTGAAAAAACTGCATAGTATGAAGAAAAAAATCTCGAAACATAATAAAAACGAACTTTTTTCTATCAAAATGTTTATGTTATTATTAAGAAGAAAGATCAAAGTAATTTTTAATTGTTTTTTGAAATTAATCCTTTTTAACACGTTCAAAATTTTGGTAAAAATTTAGTTTTGATTTTTGTTAGTTGGTAACCAAATCGTTACGAGAATTTATAATGGATAATGTAATATTACGTAACTGAGTTTTTTTTGTTTTTTGTTTTGTTTTTTTTTGTGGTGTTTTTTGTTTTGTTTTTATTTTAGGTGAAAAACACCTTTGAAATTCTTGCAAAAATCAAATAATTGTCGGATTTTAATGAAAATTTCTGGGCTTATTCACAAACGAATGAAATAATTTTTGAAATTATTATTTTAGAAAAATGTTGTTAAATTGTTTTACATCTTTTACCTCTGTAGAGGTTTTTTCCTATTAAGCTGGTCAACAACATTTTTGTTGATTATAGCCTCGTAAAACTTGTTGATTGTTTGCTACTGAAAGAAGGAAATGCGCTCACCCACGTTCTTGAAAACCGGACAGATGCTTAATACATTCTACAGACTTGGGAAGGAGTTCTTCTTCAAGCAGCAGTTCAATGATTTTACTAAGATCGGGAATATCTAGGACTTTGTTCTGTTAGTGTACCAAAAACAATTGGTATAATTATGATCTTCTTCAGCTTCCAAAGCCTTGCGTGTTCAAAGTTCAATGGCTTATAGTTGATTATTTACTCTTCTACTTTTTTGCTCTATCCTTTTAGAAAAATGACACAATGGATGAATAATTGACTTTTTTTTCTATTTTATCTTCTACTAATATCAAGTACAGGAAGAGAGATAGACATTCGAAAAGGAATAACAAAACGTAAAACTGATCACATTGAGAAACAATAATGAAAGAAAAGAGAAAACGAAGTCTTATTCTTAAATAAAAAATAAAAATAACTATTATTGATACCTTTTTTTACATATCTGAGAGGTCATGAAGAAACAAGGATTGCATGAAGCGGTAAAAAGTTTTAAAATTTTTGGAACCCCTGACTTAACCAAATATTAAATATCAGATATTTTTAAAATCTTTTGGCAGTCGAACCGAGAATTTTTCGGCGCCATTTTTCTACAAGTGGCACATAGCAAAATATTTTTGAAAAATCAACTTTATTGAAAAATGGTAGAGTTTACAGTCAAGAAGTTTTACCAATCAACTTATCGAAAGTTTTAAAAAAATAGGCCGAAAAAAGATGACCACTGTAAATTAGAGCTGGAGCTTATGATCTTTTTTTTTCTATTATGTTTAAACTACATTTTATTCCATTTTGTACGATGTTTTAATTAAATTTATACGATGTCTGTTGTCTGGAATGATAATATACTTTGAGAAATCTTTTTATAAATTATAATGTTTCTATAAAGCCCGTAATCTTCAATAATAATTTAACTTGTATTATTTTATTTATTTTAATCGCTAATTTAACTGCAAATAGAACATTGCACGAGATAATTCTCAATATTTTCAAAACTTTTTTTCACCCCCAACACAGAGTAAGAATATATTGATAGCATTAACGTGTGAGAGAGATGTGTTTCGTGGCAGGCACGATCATGTGAACATTCCTCCTGGGAGGAGTGACGTCAGTTTGGCATAATATAAAGACTATATAAACGAACATAAACAGAAAGAAAAGTTTCAAAAGAAATGAGAATTCTTCTGGGCATCTGTCTCAGCATGCGTTTATATTTAAAAGTATTACTGCTAGCTTTTCTCGCCACACTATTTCATCCAAGCAATGAAACGGAAGTCACAATTAAGCCGAATGACGTCATTAGGAGAATACGAAAACTACTGATTGATGAGAAAGAACACAAGAAAAAACAATACAATTTGCCCGGACAATGATATAATCGGTCAAATAATAAGCCTCCTCAATTGTGGATCATTTCCTCTTTCGCCAAATAGCCACTTGGAATATTCTTTGGATTTTGCCACAAAGAATCTCAGATTATTTCAGACGTGCGATCGATATTACCAGATGAACAAAAAAGCAGAATCTTTGCAAATTCAATGCAAATATAAAAATTGGATCTTTAACGAGATTGGTTGTGAAAAAATCACCTGCCCTCTTCTGACACAGCCACCCGGCGGTCACATTTCAACTAACGCCAATACTTACAACACAACCGTATACTTCTGGTGTTCTCGCGGATTCAGTATTAACGGTACAGATAAACTGTCCTGTGAAGAAAATGGTCTCTGGAACTTGCCACCACCGACATGTCACGTGTCATACTGCCGCCCAATTCCGCCACCTCGATATGGTTCTGTGTCCAGCCAGGAAGAAATAGCTGTCAACGAAACTATTGAATTTAACTGCCAAACTCTTTATTAGGAGATGCCGTTCTACGATGTCTGGACGATGGCCGGTGGAATACTACGGCACCAGTTTGCAAGAAGTTGTGCGCTGTTCCTAATATTACAAGTCAATCGGAAAGTGTACGCCTGATTCCCGGATTTAAGGGACTTTCGATTGGTTCCCTACTTCAACAGAGTCAACGCGTTATTTCTCCTGAAAACCTGGCTACACGGTATCTTCATCTGGACTTTCCACCTGCATTGGAGGAAAGTGGAGACCACCGATCACCTGCAGAAAAATGTGGACCGCGGTAGAAATACCAAACGGGAAGTAAATTTTGTCAAAAGATTTCTCGAGTATTGAATATTCTTGTCTGCCTGGATACGAGCTCAGCGGTCGACAAAACTAATGTATACGCCGAACGTAACGTGGGACAGTGAAGCCCCTATCTGCTCCAAAATGTGTACGCTTTCTAAACAAATTACAGTGTTATCTTTCCGACATAAAGCAACTTACGAAATTATCCCTTTTGGAACGCAGATTATTAATGGAACAAAGGTACATTCTGTATGTCGGTTCAATGCAAATGAGAGCAAGACTGTAGAGAGTGTCTCGACGGAAATCTCAGCCCCTATCCATGTGAAATTATTAAATAATAATCCTGGTTATTATTATTAAATACTTACAACTTTATTATAATGATAACTGGTGTAATATTTGCCCTATTTCCTATAATGTGTGCGGTCTTTTCAGTTACAAGAAAACTCGATATTAAAAAAGTGCAGTTCATGTTGTAATTTTAATATAAATGCTTTTTTGAATACATCAAATATTGTCCTTGAGAGTACGAAATATAACTCACGTCTTCGGTGCCTGGGCTGCTTTCTTTAAGAATATAAAATTACTAATTACTGTACTTGTTTTTAAATGAATTTCATGATTCCGGAGCATTGTTCATAGCCATATTGGAGCTAAAAATGATTGAAATGAAGCCTGAATATGTCGTGTCTATTCTTAATACCACAGGAAAAATAAGGACGAATCTTTCATAAACTTCCAAATTACCTTAATTCAAAATCTTTAATGGGGTTGAGTTCCATTAATCTCTGATTCGTCTTTTTTATCTTGTTTTCAACAGTATATTGTTAATCATAGGGTCGACCCTATAAACGTTTCTGGTTCTTTGTCTATTACAATGTCTGTGTGTAACTTAGCATGCGCGTATCTAATGCATATGTATATGTTTGTGTTGTACATGTGCAATGTAGGTACCTCCACTAATTCACTGAAAAAGACCTCAAACTTAATAAAAACAAAATTTTATCGTCAAAATGTTTATGTTATTATTAAGAGAAATGACCAAAGTATTTTTTTATTATTATTATTGTATTTTTAATGATTTCTAACACATTCGAAGTATTGGTTAAAAATCCTTTTTATTTATTTATTTATTTATTTTGGAAACGCTGTACCAAAGATAACTGGATATTTTAGCCCTGTTTTTCCGGTGGGAAACATTAGTTTGGTAATTCTTACAAAATGAAATAATTGTCTGGTTTTAGTGAAACTTTCAAGACATATTCATAAATGAATGAAGTAATTTTCAAAATTATTATTTTTATAAAATCTTGGTAAAGTCTGTATTGTCCGCAAACATTTTTTTTTTTTTGTTAGGACTCCTTGGGGAATGTAAATCATGTGTTGTTGTTTTTTTTTTGTTGTTTCAAACAGTAGCTACTTTTCTGAAAATCTGCTCCCAATAGTAAAATAAAAATGCAATAAAACTACGCCATTTTTTATTTAGATAAGCTTTTAATTGCTTTTATGAACAATAAATGCAATAAAATTAAGACATTATTTAATTGAATAAGCTTTTTAATTACTTTTAAAATATTATAGTCTAAAGAAAGATTTTCCAATGAATAATGAATTTGTACAAGAATTGTTTTCATTTTTTCTTTTTCAATTATGATAATTTATAAAATTTCAAAAATCTTTTTTTAAATTCTTCAAAGCTTCGTTGCGGTTATATTATTAAATAATTAATTGAAGAATATATTTTCTAATCGAAAATTGAAAAGCTTAACACAAATCTTCGTACCAAAACATTTTCAAAATAATTTTAAATTTTTGTTTTGTTTGTATGTGTGTAGAATTGTTTTGTTTTTTTCTTTTAAGTATGATGTTTCATACGTTTCAAAATTCAACAGCTATTACAAATCATCCCTTCAAAAATTAAAGAAAGATTTTTTTTTAATTTCTAGTTTCTTCATTTTTAAAATTAATTGTGAATGTAGGCACCTTCAATAATTTAAAAGTTAAAAAAAGATGGATAAAAAAAAAGCTTTCAATTTAGTTTTAATGAGACTTAAAAAATTTCACGACAAAACTTTAATTTTATTAAATTTAGGAAATTTTCATGTTTAAGAAGCACCTAATATAAATGACCATGAAAAAAGTTGTATCTTATTTTTATTTTATTTTATTCTACAAACAAGAATGAGCAAAATTTAAAGAACTAAAAAAGTTAAAAGATTAATGTCATAACCATCATGATAACAATTATTAATAATAAAGAAAAAAATAAAAATAAAATATTAAACATATAAATAAATAATGAATAAAATACCATCGCATTTCATAAATTATTGAGTTATGTCTATCAAAGTTTTTTTATTAGTATCACAGTTATTAAATTTTTAAATTGATTTAAGAAAATTTTATATTATTTTAAATTTTATTTTTCCCAAAGTATCTTAAAACAGAAAGCTATAGAGCCAAAGTAACTAAATTCAATAAAATATTTGATAATTGCTGAAAATATCATGTAACATTTTTAAAATTGCTATGTAGTTAAAAACCAAAACCAAAACGTTCACTTAGGTTTCATAAATTTATGTCAATTCTGGTCAACCATACTTAGCTAGTTAACACGTCTGGTTGTCAGTAATCAATTAACACGTCAGAAAAACAAGACCTTTGTTATTAAGAAATGTTTGTATCCTACATTTCATGAGATAAGCAAAGAATACTTGTTTAAATAAGATTCATTTTAAATTTGCTAATTTTCTAAAACTAACGTGTCATAGATGTATATTTTATTTTTGCAAGGGTTTTAAAACCGAGAATTGTTTACAAACCTGTCAATCTGTTAAAAATAGATGAAAAAAAAATGATAACTTTCGAAAACTCTCAAAAAGTTGAGATTCGAATCAATATTATTTCTATTTCAAATACACCAGATTATTTTGCTTACCGGAAATAGTAAATTTAATCATTTAGTTTTCAATTAAAGCTAAAGTGAAAGCTTCAAGAAAGTTTTTTATCATTTTTAAAAATTCATTTTAAAACTTAGGTATCGAAAATTAGTGGTGATACCAACTATTACATAAGGTCGAAGCGCTCACCTCGTAGTAGTAGCAATAGCAGGTCAAGGTATTTTGAATTTCTAAAATCATTTCTCTATTATTTTTTCTCATCTTATCGGAGGGGGAGCGGTAACAATATGACAGTTGATTTGGAACATATCTAAAGACCTTCTTAGAATTCTCCGTCTCCCTTTCTTCCTTAGTTAGTACAGACGTTACACTCAGTCACTACCTAATGAATAATGGACTATTCCGTTTGGAACGCGTGGAAATATGAAAAAGACATATCGGAGACGTTGTTCGATTTCAAATAAAGAAAGAAAGAAAATTCAAAAATGAAAGCAATTAAATTTTACGACTATTACTAGTTAACGATTATCGCACTAATTACTGAATATTTAACATTAATTGTTCTTAACTTTTACCATGTTTTCAAAAAGATAGCGATAAAGATCACATTCCTAGTCCAATCGTGTTTAGATGTGACAGATAACAGCATGTCAAGCCTCTGGGATTCACCCTCACCCCCAGGATGTACCACTCTTCACAAGAGAGCAGTGGCACCGCCACCGTAAAGTTAAAGTTAGCTCGATTGTGACGTGATGTCAAAAAAGTAGTCCCACATAACTCATTTTTTTTCTCTGTTGAAAAACACATTAATTTGGAAATTCTTGCAAAAATCAAATAATTTACAGTTTTTAATGAAGCTTTCAGAATTTATTCCCAAAGAACTTATTTGAAATCATTATTTTTAAAGAAAAAAAAATGGTATTTTTTTTTTACATTTCTAACCCTTCCCCTCCATGCAAATTCATAAAATTTCAAAAAATTAAATTTTGCAGGGAAAATTGGTTTTATTAGTTAAACACAAAAGTCATTGGGGAACGTAAATAATCTATTAATTTTTTTTAACCATTTGGTCTTTTTTCCGAAAATCTACTCCGCTCGTAAAATAAAAAAATGCACTAGAACAATGACATCATTTAATTTGATAAGTTTTTTAATTGCTTTAATAAATAATATATATTACGAACATTAGAGTCTGGAAAAGAAATTTGTTCGAATAATAATGAAAATTTAAAAGAATTGTTCTCATTTTCAATTATGATAATTGATAAATTTTCAAAAATATTTTCAAAATACTTGTAGGCATTAAGTTATTAAGTTTTTGATACAGTCACTTTCTCACCGGCGCAATATGGCTTCCCTGTGTCTCTTCTGTAAACCGAAATTATATCGTTTAGAATCTAAAATTTCGAGATTTCAATTTTTTTTTTTGTTATTTCTGTGCGATCGACGCGTTTGTAAACAAAATTTAATTCTAAGTTTTCAAAATCTTGCAAAAATAAAATATATATGTTTGATACGTTATTTTTGAAAAATTAGCAAATTTAAAGTTAAATTAATCTGATTCATATAAGTATTGCTTCTTTACAGCATGAAATTTGGAATAAAACTATTTTTTAATCACGGAGTGTGGATCTTTCTGACCTATCCCGTATGATTTGACATGTGATGACAGCCGGATACGCAATAAGAAAGTGCATGAAGGTCAGAATTGACATAATCTTCCAAAAACTTTTTCCTGTAAGGAGAAGAAACCGTGAAACACATGACCTTTTAACGTGCACACAGAAATTAAAATAAACAAATAAAAAACTTCAAATACACACACACACACAAAATTAATTATTTTAAAAATACGATGGCTTGACGATTTGTATTATACTTTTCAATTTTCGATTAGTATATATAGTCTTTTTTTATAATCATATCAATCCATTCAAGGCAGTTTACTGCCACTGGTGCGCTTGGGGTTTCATAGGAGGAAAGTTATGAGAAAGAGTGACAGGTTATAAGGTATGTCAGGAAATGGTTAAGAGAAGGATGAGAATATTGATGAGAGTGGATGGAGAAAAGAGCATGAGAGAGAGGATGCAAGTCAGTGAGATACAAGATGACTATTGACTTTACATTTAAATTCTTGGAGATTGTAGCTGTCGGGGAAGCAAGTAAATGGAAGGGAATTCTACAGACGGGAAGTGCGAGAAAAGAAGCTGTTAGAGTAGAATTTGCGTTTACATTTTATTGGTTTCACAGTAAAAGGGTGGGACCTAGTTGCTAATCTTGTGGCTCAAGTAAATTTATATATAGGGAGCACCAGTGAGCTAAGTTCCTCGGAGCAGAAGCCGTGAAAGTATTTGTAGAAGAGACACAGGGAAGCCACATTGCGCCGGTGAGAAAGTGACTGTATCTGACCTACCAAGTCGGGATGTATCACATTACAGATTCTCCGTTGGATCTTGTCAAGGACACCCAGGTGGATAGCAGGAGCACCCGACCAGATATGGCAGCGGTATTCAATGCACGAGCGGATGGTAGATTTATATATGTGCAGGATTGTTTCAGGGTGAAAAAAAACTTCCTAGCTCTACACAGAGAACCGACTTTCTTAGCAGCGGATTTAGCTATGGATTCTAGTCATTCCACTTGAGATCTGTTGTGAGAGTTAAGCCGAGGAGACGCATACTAGAAATAGTAAATTATGCATGCTTACTAGAAATAGTAAATTGTGATAAACCTTTGTGAACAATATATTTTTGTCCAAAAGAAAATAAACTAAATATACTGTTGCAATTTTCTTTAGGGCTTGGGTGAGGGTAGAGAGCGCAAGTAACAATCCTCGCCCCCGGGCAGCTATCAGGACTCTACACGCCACTGATCATATGGGTCATAGATATTTGAGGTATAATACAAAAATAAACATCGTCAAACTAGAGAGTCGATAAAAAAAATACAGCTTGTTTATTGTCAGACTATTTCTCTTTTTACATTTTGGGCAAAATGACAGCTGCTGCTTATGGTTGACTGTTAATAATTTATATTAGATTGCGGTCACCAGTTTCTAGGGGTTTGTGTGTGTGTGTGTGTGTGTGTGTGTGTGTGATTTGGCCTTGTTAAGTTTAGTCCACCATAAGAAATGCGTAAAAACAAGAATCCAGTTGGTGTAGGTACCTCCAGGCAATTGCTGAAAAAAAAAAAAAAACAAACAAACAAACAAACAAACAAACAAACAAAAAACAGCATTGCATGATTTTAAAAAGGCTCAAACTTAATAAAAACAAAGTTTTATCATCAAAATGTTTATGCCATTGTTAAGAGGAAAGATCAGATTTTGTTGTCATTTTATTTTTAATTTTTGAATCCTTTCTAACACGTTCGAAATTTCAGTTAATTTTTTTTTTTTTCCGTCAGCGATTTATGCCATGTTTACGTAATATGACTGTTAAGGAAAACGTCTGTTAAGGAAAACGTAATATTACGCAAGTCGTTTTGCTTTTTCTTTTTTTTTTTTTTTTTTTTTGGCATTGAAAGACACATTAATTTGAAAATTCTTGAAAAAATGAACTAATTGTCTGATTTAATGAAACTTTCAGGACTTATTCACAAATGAATGAAATTATTTATGCAATAATTCGTTTCAGAAAATTTTGGTCAAAATATATTTTTGACATCTTTTACCCCCTCCAATTAATTGCATAAAACTTCTAGAAATACATTATCTATACCAATTTTTAATGCAGGACTCATTGGGGAATGTAAATTATTTAATTTTTTTTTGTTTAAATTACAAAACCATTTCTCCGAAAATCTTCTCCGAATAATCAAATCAAAAATGCATTGGGAAAACTACGCTATTTTTTAATGTAGATAAACTTTTAATTGGTTTTATAAATAACATAATTTTAGGATATCATATTCTAAAGAAGAAAAACTTCGATGAATAATGAATTATTATAAGAATTGTTTTCATTTTTTTCATTGCTATTAATTAGCAATGAAAAAAATGAAATTAATACAAATCATTTAGAATTAAGATTTTTAAAATGATTTCTAAAATATTTTTGTTTATGTTAAACTGCACGTCTTCTATGGAAATTTATAAGAGACTTATCATTAAAATGTCAATTATTTCAAGATTTGTTCCCTTTACGAAATGTTAAATTGGGTCATATCAATTTTTGGTCACCATACTTCCAAACTGATTGATAACAGGTGCTGTCATCGTCTACTTGAAAGGTCAACAAGTCAGACCTTTGTGATTAAGAAATACTTTTATTCTAAAGTTCATGCTATAAACAAGTAATATTTATTTCAAATCAGATAAATTTAACTTTAAATTTGCTAATTTTCCAAAAATAACGAGTGAGCGATGTATATTTTATTTTTGTAAGATTTTTATATTTTGGTTCACAAATGTGTCCATCGCTCAAAAAATGACCAAAAAATTAAAAAACTTTAAAAATAAGTTCTCAAAATTTTAGATTCTAATGAATATAATTTCCGGTTGAAATACACTAGAGTATTTTGCTTACAGGGAATAGTAAATTTAATCATGTAGCTTTCAATTAAGCCAAAATTAAAACGTCAAGAAAAAGTGTTTTATTTATAGAAATTCAATTTAAACTTTAGGTATCGAAAATAGAGTAGAGGTACCTAATTAGTTACCTCCACTAAATCGCAGAATTAAAACGCATAATATGAAGAAAAAAAGGCCGCAAACTAAATAAAAACGAATCTTTTCCACCAAAATGTTTATGGTATTATAAAGAGAAAAAAATCAAAGTATTATATTAATTAATTTTTTTTTTAAATTGAATCCTTTCTAAGGCGTTTGAAGTTTCAGTAAGAATCTTCTTTTGATTTTCGTTAGCGGGTAACCAAATCGTTACAATGATTAATGTAATATTACGTAACTTAGTTATTTTTCCGGTGAAAAATTAAATTAATTTGGAAATTCTTGAAAAAATCTTTATTTAATATTTAATGAGATAATCTTTTATTTGCCTTAATAAATAATATAAATTAAGGACATTATAGTCTAAAGAAAAGATTTTTCGATTAATAATGAAATTTAAAAGAATTGTATTTATTTTTTAATTATAATTTATATAGTTCTAAAAATATTTTTAAAATATTTGAAAGACTTGTAGGTTATTGAGTTATTAAGTGAAAACTATATTTACTAATATATCTAAAAATATGTTATATTTATATACAGTAAGTCCATGGGTGACGACAGTCCCAACCTACGGCAATTTGTGGTTACGACGCAATTTCCATTAATATTGTTTTGACTATCAGTCAGTTAAGTGCCATACGTAATACACGTTTGTGTGATCATGTCTCTTTCGAGACATGACTGACTAGACAGAAAATTTTCTTGCAGTAGGTTGCCATTACTTTTTGCTATAGACTGGTTGCCAACCAAGGCTATAGAACCCAATCTGTCCTTCGATTTAACCAATAGCTGGAAGGAGAATACACGGATTAGTACCTTTCCCAAGGGTATTTGCGGGTAAGCAAATGCAACGAATTCAGCTGGAAATCGAACTCGGCTCTCTGATCTCTCGTTCCGAGCCGATATCCACTACACCAAAACGCTTATCCTGTTTTGACTATAAGATGATAAATTCTCGATAAAATAGGAAAACAAACGCACGTCTGTTTTTCTTTCTACCTCAGATTTGTTGTTGCTTTTGAGTACTACAAGTGAGATGCTTCATCATTTCATCTACCGGCAGCCAATGACATCACTGGCAATAGTTATACAAGCAACTTAAAACAATCTCATTTCATTATATGTATTATTTTCAATTTATTTCATTTCATGTTTTCTTTTCATTTCATCATATGTGTGGGATGAAATATAGGCCAAATATAGATCAGTGTCCGACAGAATGATCAGGTTAATAACACATAGGAAACGTTTCATTCTGGTTTTGTAATTCGTTAATTTCTTGAAACTTCGAATGGACGCGTCATTTCCAATTGAATTTGGAACAAATTATACTAGCGTTCGTTTAAAGAGTCGAATGCACGTGAAACATGATTGTCTAATGACAAACAACACAAAAGCAAAAATACCTGAATTTCTTCTTTTTCTCTATATTTCAGTTTCTGATGAAGCTTTAATAAAAGTGAAACATTAAAATCATAAATGTTCCCTATCTGTTCTTTATTTTATGATTGAATCATATTTATGACCCCCCCCCCCATGTTCTTTTTAGTCCTAATTGCGTTAACATGTCATAGAAATGTTACCTGGCATCTCAGCTTCAGACACTTTCCCACTGTTCTAAGTTAACTTTCATCTCATATTTCTATAAATATGTTCATGGTAGTTGTTCTGATAAGTTTTCTCTTTTTATGAATTTAGGCCTACTTAACAAGGTTTCATCAATTCACAGTCGAAATGGCTACATGTGACAGTAAGTTCTATGTTAACAGTTCCCTCTCCTGCTTCTTCTTTGAGAAATTCTTTTCCAGTTTCTGGTTTTCCAATCAACTTTTATCTTCAAAAAATTAAATGAAATGTTAATCGTTTTCTTTTGTTTTCTTAAATCCTGTACTTTTATTTTTTTCCCTCGCCTTAATAATGTTTTCTTTTTCTCATATTATCTCACACTCAGTAACCCCTTGCGTCTTAGAGTTTTATTGCCTTGTTTGGGGTGAAATAAATAAAAAATATATTTTAAAAACCTAGGCACCCTCAAGGACTTCCTGAAAAACCTGAACAATGTATTTTAATTCATTTACACACCTTATTTAAACTAAAAGGTTAGTTTTATTTGAAAGACAATAGCCCAAAGAGAATCTAAATGAAAAGAAAAAATAGCTTCGGTACATAAAGTTTTCAGGTATTTAAAAAAACATTTACATGTTCACTAATTTTTCATCAATTATAGTCGAAATATGTTAAAATCTCTTAAAAATACAGTATTTATCCTCGTGATGTGGTTCGTAATGAGGAGATCTTTTCTGCTAAGTCACCTCAAATAATGTAAAGTTACTTATCGCGAATATTAATTAACACTAATTAAATTTTGGCAAATTAGCAAGTTTAAAGTAAAATTAGTCTGATTTGAAACCAGTATTACTTGTTAGTAACATTCAATTTAGAATAAAGGTATTTCTTAAAGACATAAGTCATCTATTTCTGATGCGTGAAATCAGGTGTGCTGATAAGCTAAATATGGTTGACCAGAGTTGACATAATTGTTCAAATATTTTTTCCAGTAAGGGGAAGAAACCGTGAAACACATGACCTTTTAATGTCACACTCAAAGTATCGTACTTAGAAATTACCCTTCCCCCATCACTACACACACACACAGACAAAATTATTTTTAAAACATTTTGTCCCGAAGCTTTTATTAAGCTTTTCAATTTTCGATTAGTAAATATAGTCTTCACTTAATAATTTAATAACCTAAGCGCCACAAGGCTATGAAAAATTTTTTAAAATTGACATTTTATAAATTATAATAATTATAAAAGAAAAAAAGAAACAATTTATGGAAATAAATTTTTCTTCACACTATAATGTTCTTTATATATATATATATATATATATATATATATATATATATATATATATATCGAATAAAGGAATAGGGTTGTTCCAACGAGAGTAATTAGTATAAAATAAACACACAGACACGAATATCACCAAACCTATAAAATAATAAAGAGGCGTCGGAATGCCTTAAGAAAACACTTGACTCTTTCATCTGTTTATTTATTTACTGGATAACCCATTAGGACACATGCTGACAGAGAAAAGAGACAATTCAAACATGCCAGCATTGAACTCACATTATTTTGATTTATTTTATTTTTTTATATATTTTATTTTTTTATTATATTTTTACTGTTCTTATTTATTTATTTATTTATTTTTCACATACTTCCTATTAACTTTAAACAGAATGATCAGATATTCGGAGAAACCCAAACATAAAACCACGAATTTGTTCGCCTGAAGAGAGCCAATTTTAGACTCGAAACACGTGTAGCGCAAATCATGAACAATTAATACTTCATAACTTGCATAAATACCAAAACAATAAACATATATTTTAAAGAAAACATTCACGGCTTCTCACACTTTTATTATATTAATATATATAAATATATATAAAGCAATTAAAAACTTTTATTTTAATACAAGGAGCCGATTTTCAGAAGAATGGATATATATATATATATATATATATATATATATATATATATATATATATATATATATATATATATATATAATGGACTCTCCCGTCGAAACGTGAGGATCTGACAGCCTAATTGCTTCAGTTATGAAACCAAGATAAGCCGCCAAAAGACCCACACAGTTGATTTGATTAAAGTGGTGGGGGCTTGTGTAGAACCATCCACACTTCTCGGAACTATTGATATACTCAGTCGATGCATATAAATGCCAAAGATGAAGCAGACAATAGACCTAACAAGCTCGGCCTTACGAACGATGAAATTGAGCGCCCGGGATGAAATGCCTCAACAACAAAGAGGCATCACTCACCTGGCTGATGATGTAAGGGGCTCTCTGGGTCGCCAAGAAGCTTTGCACAGCCAGGCTGGCAATTTCCGCCGAGTGTGTGCGCTGCGGTGATTTGGAGGCGTCCGTAGGACATGCCTTCTCTCAGTGCGGTGTCGTACGCTCGTTGTGGACGCTGATTGAAGGCTACATGGTTCGCGTCTTCAACGGAGGATTCTTTGTCCCGGAAGCAAGTACAGTCTGTTCCAATGTCGTGCCATCAATGAGAAAGGATCAGCACTACTTGCTCATGTGTCTTTTCGGCGTTATGCGTCTCGTGGTGTGGACGACACGACAGAAGGAGTTTCATGAAGGCGAGAAGTTTTCCTCTTCTCAACTGATCGCTTGCTTTAAAGTGAAGATCAAAGCGGAAAGGGTGCGACTCTCTTCATCAGAATTCGGCAAAGGGTGGGTGAGTGTTTCGCGTCTGGTACGTGTGAGAGGTGCTGACCTGGAGTGGTTGTTGGATGCTACTAAGAAAGAGGATTTTGGTACTCTAACTAAAACCTAGTCATCCCAGCTCTTGTTTTAAGGTAGATTAGGACCCAATTTGGAATATTTCGACCGTTCTCGAAACGTATCTAGTGCATGAATGCTTAGGTACCCACTATTGCCCCCCCCCCCCCATATTTTTGCATTTTCCCTTCCCCCCTCCCCCTTTATTTAGGTGACAGAAGGCTCTGTTATCTGACAGTACCAGACACCTAAAGTTCTGGGATTTTGCCCAGGTAACCGTGATCTTCTGCCACACTGATACGTTTGGTGAGGCCCCATTACTAACACCTTATCATTGTCATGTGTATATATATATATTTATTTAATTATATAAATCATCATTTCATGGTGTACATCATTTTTGTAACCACCAACTGCATTGTACAAACCATTATTTGTAAAACCTCATGTCACTGTATAAATCATCATCTATAACCCCTCTCCCAACTTTGTGTA
This sequence comes from Ascarosepion bandense, assembly GCA_037127315.1. Lineage (NCBI taxonomy): Eukaryota > Metazoa > Mollusca > Cephalopoda > Sepiida > Sepiidae > Ascarosepion > Ascarosepion bandense. The sequence continues at coordinate 115,697 of JBBBDQ010029540.1, read as the reverse complement.
AATAAAATTTCATGCTAGGGTCTTAACTGTGTAAATGAGCTTGAGATACGAATGTGATAGTGATGGATGCATGCGTTGTGGTGATCGAGATATTGTCAGAATGAATGGGTCAGCAGAAGAGACAAGCTAGGTTTATAATAAGACTAGAGAAGACCAAACCACACCCCATTCCCCTTTTAGCCCTTGTGGCATATTTGTATCTTTTATTGCAATAAATATTAAGATCAAAGTGTAATATCTGTTCTCAGCTGCTCACTACCTACTCATCGGCGTGGAAGCAATGACTAGCTTTTGACCATCTTTGACGTGTTTTGTACCTAGTTACCGCGTAAGTTTGGGCAGGGTAATATTTTACCAGTGACCTGAACGTACGCGCTCAGGTTCCCCACGTTAAAAACTGACCTTGTGTCACAACTCGATCCAGTGGGGGAGTAGAGTAAATCTCGGATAAAAGTGTAGTATCTGTTCTCAGATACACACTTCTACCTGCCAGCCGGTCGGGTTTAAAAGCAATGACCAGCTAAGACTAGCTTTGTACCCAGATACCGCGTAGGTGGGCACTGGGTAATCTTTGACTAATGACCTAAGCGTACGCGCTCAGGTTCCCCACGTTAAAAACTGATCTTGTGTCACAACTCGCTCCAACTAGCTTTTGTGAAATAAACCATCGATAATACTGAAGCGAAACAGATTACACCGTTTCATTCCATTGTCTTCTGAAAACTTAATACCATTTATTTGTGTACCTGTCTATTTCGCAATAAAATTTCCTTTCAAATTCTACGACGCCTTTCTTCCTTTTTCTGGAATTCAAAAATCATTTATATTTCTTTTATGCGTACGTACTTGACCTCGGATCCCACCTACCGCTCGTACGCAAACGTACGTCTTTTGGTGACCCCCCCCCGCCGACTCTATGTGTGTACGTACTATGTGAACGACACTTTTTAACAAGGACGCAAACAAAGCGACAGCTATTGTATGAGCGAAACTATAAAAAAAACAGCAATTTTTTCAGAAATTTAGGAATATGTGGAAGTATGCGTGAGTGTGAATTATAGTTAGGTTTATTTGGGCGGAGTGGGGGCATGACAGCAGTCCTATCCTCATATGCTGCTGTTCTAACTGAATATAATTATGTTAAAAAATGTTTGTTGCCGTTGTTGAGCCTAAACAAACTGAATTGGATGAGTGCTGTCTTTCATCATGACTTAATTCGGAAAGAAGTAAGAAGTCCTTATATTCGAACTTAAGAGTAGTTCGTATTCGGTTTCGGATATAATAGGGCACGTGTCACACTGTCATATAACTATAACCTAGCAAAACACAAGAACTTTTATCGCAATATATTAAAAATTAATTCTCTCACGAAGGTAAATATTAATTTGCAGTGTTTAATGCTGAATAAGTTTTATTTTCAATTGTCTTTTATTTCTTTTCTCAATTCGCTTCTTTTCGCTGCTCTAGTTCTTTTTTTAAATATTTGTATATATTTTTACGAAGACTTTATAAAAATAATAATTTCAAAAATAACTTCATTCATTTGTGAGCATGTCCTGAAAGTTTCATTAAAATCAGGCAAGTTTTATTTTTTACAAGAATTTCCAAATTAATGTGTCTTTCAACGCCAAAATCTGAGTTGCGTAATATTACGTTTGCCATAATCGTAAACTATCGGGTGAATCGCTGACAAAAAAGAAAAAAACAAGATTTTATACCAAAATTCCGAACGTGTTAGAAAGGATTAAATTTTTTAAAAATAATGAAAAAAAAATTATCTGTGTCCTTAATAACAACATAAACATTTTTATTAAGTTAGGTTAAGTTTGCTATGATGTTTTTTTTGTTTTTTGTTTTTTTTGTTTTTTGTTTTTTTTGGCATCGAACAAGTGAAGGTACCTTTACCTCTGTTACCCCACTTCAATTAATTTCATGAAATTTCTAGAACTCAGTACTGCTCAAAATACTGTTTTATTAGTTAAAATTAGACTCCTTGGGGAATCATCTCTTTTTTTTTTTTTTTTTTTTTTTTTTTAAGTAGCTATATATCCGAAAATCTGCTCTGAATAATAAAATAAAAAAATGCTTTAAAACTACGCCATTTTTAATTGGGATAAGCTTTTAATTGCTTTTATAAATAAGGATAGCATATTCTGAAAAATAAAACCTTTCCGATGAATAATTGTTTTCATTTTTTCTTTCTTAATTATGATGATTTATAAAGTTTCAAACATCTTTTAATTCTCTTCCAGTCACTCTCTGTATTTAGTTAAGTTATTAAGTAAAAACTATATTTACTAATCGAAAATTGATAGACATTATACAAATCATTCGCATTAAGATTTTTAAATAATTAAACATTTTTTATATTAAATTGTATATTTTTCAAATTATGAAAAGTCCTAAGAGACATATCATTAACAGATCACGTGTTTCAAATGTTATCCCCCTTCGCTTGAGTTTCACTTCGTGTCAATTCTGGTCAACCATATTTAGCTTGTCATTACATGAAATGTCAGAAAGATTAGAGCTCAGAGATTAAGTAATACTTTTATTCTAAATTTCATGATACAAACATGTAATATTTGCTTCAAATCAGATTAATTTAAGTATAAATTTGCTAATTTTCTATCAGTAACGTGTTACAAGTGTATATTATATTTTTTCAAAACTTTTAAAACTGAGAATTAACTTTTTTGTTTACGAAAGTGTCGATCGCTCAAAACTGGCCGAAAATTTTTTTCTAAATTAAAAAATTTAAGATTCCAGTCAATATAATTTCTATTTGAAATCCACCAGAGAATTTTCTTTACTGCAAATAGTAAATTTAATCACTGAGCTCCCAATTAAAGCTAAATTGAAAGCTCCATGTAAATGAAAACAATTCTTATAAAAATTCATTATTCCTAGAAAAATTTTTTTTTCTTCTGGATATGATATCCTTAATATATATTATTTATAAAATCAATTAAAAGTTTATTTAAATTAAAAAATCTAATACATTTTTATTTTACTATTCGGAGCAGCTTTTCGGAAAAGTGGCTACTTTTTGTAAAAGAAAAAAAAATTAGATAATTTACATTCCCCAAGTAGTCCTGCATTTATTTAATAAAACAAAATTTGGGATCAGCATTTTATTTCTAGAAATTTCATGAAAGTAATGGGAGAGGAGAGGTGGAAAAATTAGCAAGATTTTAAAAAAATAATATTTGCATAAATAACTTCATTTGTTTGTGAATAAGTTCTGAAAGTTTCATTAAAATCAGACGATATTTTACTTTTTTTTAAAACTTCCAACTTAATGTGTCTTTCAACTCCAAAAAATGTGTTGCGTAATATTATGTTTGCCATAAACTCTAGTAAACATTGGGTCAAAAAAATGTTTTAACAAAATTCCAAAGGTATCGGAAAGGATTCAATACAAAGGAACTGGGAATGTGAGAGGGAAAGGTAGGACGATGTGTAGCGAGCGAGATGAGAGAAAGAGAGGGTGGGAAAAGGTTCACGGATACGGATTCTGCCTGTTGTGTGAACTGCTGGATTCTCTCTGTGTGTATGCTCGAAACTGTCCGTGTGCCCTTTTGATGTCAGCTTGTCGCTGGTCCTCCTCTGGTCTGATGAGAGTTTCTACCTTCCTTATATCTGAATGGTGAGGCTCCGGGGAGATTAAAAAATAGGTTTCTTATGTCGAGCCCTGATTGGTCAATAAATCATATTTTTGACCACGTGGTGTGCTTTCCACTACGTCCGAACTTTTGGGTGCGCCGTCCTTGTTTTTGACCCCACAGGGTATGGTAAGGGGTGAATTCCCGCGCAATTGTATTTTTTTGAGGTACACGTGTGTGAATTAATTTTTATTGCGTGTGTGTGTGTGGAAAATAAAATAAGAAACAGCACAAGTAGCAAATGCAAAATGTACAAAGATTTACTAAAGAAGATACTTTTCCAAAAAAAAAATTCTTTCATTCGTGAATAGTAATACGTATTGAAAGTTTGATTTTAAAATCCCACAATTATATGATTTTTACAAGGATTTCCAAATCCATGTGTTTTTCGCTACAACAACGCGCTCAAATTTCTCAGACAATTGTATGGCCTGACGTAGAAGCCAGAAAAAGAAAATCTTTAGCAAAAAAGTCGAAGCATGTAAAACGGGTTAAAAATCATTTTTCCATTAAAAAAAAAATCCTTTAGACTTTACTCTTAATAATAAAATAAAAATCTGTACGATAACTCTTTGTTTTGTTAAGTTTTGTGCATTTTTCATCATATATCCTCATTTGGAGACACATATGTGGTGCCATTTTCTACCTGAGTTACTTCGGTTTAATAACAACAATAGCAAAAATATGGAGAAAATTTAATTTTCTCTTATTTGAAAAGATTGTAGTTAAAGAAAATAAGAAAACTTTCAAAAAAATAAAAATAAAAATTATGCAACAAGGAATAAACTAAAAGAAAAAGGAAGGACATTAAAAAAAAAGTTTGAACAGTTCGCGGAAAGGATGACGTCATTATAAGGTGTTTGTTGCCAAGCAAACGTAGTATAAATTAACTGCGGCGAAATGAAAATGATCCAGTCGAATATTTCTATTGGAACATAAGTATCTCCTTCAACATGCATTGTTCTATCAAAATATTACTGCTAGCTTTTATCGCCACACTATTTCGTCTAAGCGTTGGATCGGAACTCACCTCAACTGAGCCAAATGACATCATCGGGGGAATAAGAGAATTACTGATTCATGAAAAAGAACGCAATAAAAACAAGACAAATATTCCGGACTATAATATATTCAGTCAAATAATAAGCCTCCTCAATTGTGGATCTTTTCCCCTTTCGCCAAACAGCCACTTGAAATATTCTTTGGATTTTGCCACAAAGAATCTCAGATTATTTCAGACGTGCGATCGATATTACCAGACGAACAAAAAAGCAGAATCTTTGCAAATTCAATGCAAATATAAAAATTGGATCTTTAACGAGATTGGTTGTGAAAAAATCACCTGCCCACTTCTGACACAGCCACCCGGCGGTCACATTTCAACTAACGCCAACACTTACAACACAACCGTATACTTCTGGTGTTCTCGCGGATTCAGTATTAACGGTACAGATAAACTGTCCTGTGAAGAAAATGGTCTCTGGAACTTGCCACCACCGACATGTCACGTATCATACTGTCGCCCAATTCCGCCACCCCGACATGGTTTCGTCTCCAGCCAGGAAGAAATAGCTGTCAACGAAACTATTGAATTTAGCTGCCAAAGTGAATACTCTTTATTAGGAGATGCCGTTCTACGATGTCTAGACGATGGCCGGTGGAATACTACGGCACCCATTTGCAAGAAGATGTGTGCGGTTCCTAATATTACAAGTCAATCGGAAGGAGTACGCCTGATTCCCGGATTTAAGGAGCTTTCGACTGGTTCCCAGCTCCAACAGGGACAACGCGTTATTTTCTCCTGCAAACCTGGCTATACGGTATCTTCATCTGGACTTTCCACCTGCATTGGAGGAAAGTGGAGACCACCGATCACCTGCAGAAAAATGTGTACCGCGGTAGAAATAACGAACGGAAAATACAGTTTATCGAAAGATTACTCCACTATTGAATACTCTTGTCTGTCTGGATACCAGCTCATCGGTCGACAAAAACTGACGTGTATGCCTAACGTAACGTGGGACAGTGAAACCCCGATCTGCACTAAAATGTGTACGCTTTCTAAACAGTACGCAGTGTTATCTTTCCGACAAAAATCAACTTACGAAATTATCCCTTTTGGAACGCAGGTTATTAATGGAACACAGGTTTATTCTATATGTCGATTCAATGCCTCGAAGAGTAGTGTTGTTGAATGTATTAATGGTGAACTCAGTCCCAAATCATGTAATGACCCGAGGGTAAGAGTATCAGCAGGTTTTTTACAAATTTTATTTAACCAACAGTGGAACAATATTTGCCACTCTACATCGGACATTTGCAAAGTATTTGGATTTAGCCAACCGTTAACCCAAACATGTTCAGAGTGTTCCGATGTAGACTTGGATACTTATCGTAAAACATCGAGTATTGTATTGCAGACTAAATATGGCTACTACAGATATCAACAGTTGAAGTGCGTTATATGCAATTAAACCGTATTCTCGTAAAAATAGAAAAAACATAACATTGATTTGCTGTTTTTCCAAACCCATCTTAGCATAAATGTTCTTTTTTATTCATAAAATGACTTTCTTCTGTGGTTAGATAAAAAAAAAGATACCAATTCACCCGTGTTGTTTAGATGCAGACCTTTGTCGCCATTTTTTAAAAGATGTAAATTATACATAGATTTTGAAAAAACATAAATTTAGATCAGTAAATACTTGATCTATTCAAAAAGTAAGTGTTCCGTGCATCATAAGTGAACATTGAAACTCCTTACTTGTTTCCGACATTCTTGCTTTGTCTAAATCCGAAATTCTCCTGAAATACATAAAATCATGAAAGTTTAAGATTTTGCACGATTGTTGTTGTCATTCTTACAATAGGTCTGTTTGTGTATGCGTGTAACGTCTTCAGAAGGAGTACAACATATCTATTCCTGATTCAGCCTTTTAAACTCTAAATAAAACGAAGTTATTGTACATTCTTCCAGAAATGCTATTTTTCTAAAAAAAAAATAAAAATTTATGACGCAAGTTCAGCGTATGGAGTCAGGATTTTTATCTGAAATTTACTAACATTCTGTAATTAGTCTCTGTAATTCTAACATTCTGCAATTCTACAAAAAGTTTTTACCATTTTTACTAAAAAGAACATACAATTTATTTTTGTTTGTTTGCATAAAATTTGAATCATAGCCTAACGATGTCAAAAAGTTACAAATTATTAATTCTGTATTGATTTTTGACTTGGGTTTTGTTAAATATTTAGGATTAAATTTGCCCACTTCTAAAATGTCATAGATCTTCTCTCTGTAGTTTCTATAATGAATTAAAAATTTTGAAAAATGGCTTCTTTTTTTTTCTTTTTCTATTTTTTTCAAAACTGATATACTATTTGAAATGTTGATCAAAATGGCATTCATATACGAATTTAACCCACCGCTTCAACACCTACAAAAATGTACTTCTAACAAGCATCTGATTTTTTATTATTGTATTTCCATGCGAATTGCAAGCACATATGACCGTAAGAAAAAGAAAAAAACTGTCTGTTATGATTGTGGGCGAAACGCATGCAATGATCATAATAAGATTTTTGGGTTCATTGCTTAGAATGAGTCAATTGAAAAGAGCCAGGCGGATGATAAATCGATTTAAAAAGATATATATATATATATATATATATATATATATATATATATCCGAGTGAGTATAGATGAGGAGAGAAAAAAAGAAAATTTTTTTCCGTCCAAAACATTAATTTAAAACAGTGCTCGACATATAGTGTATAGAGCAGTGAATATTTATTATAAATTATGTTTTAGAACATGTACATAATTTCTTCTATAGAAGTAATTATGTACATGTTCTAAAGCATAATTTATAATATATATATATATATATATATATATATATATATATATATATATATATATATATATATATATACGTACTTCACAGAAAAGCAATACCGAATTTGACATCTAAAATTTAATAATATTTTTGGGGCACTTTTTAGTTTAGTTTCAAGCTATTAGGTAAAATTAAAATTTAATATTTACAATGAGGAAAATACTTCGCTGTATTTCAAAACTAATTAGAATTTAGTGAAAGAAGAATTCGTTTGAAAGACACTGAACGTCGCAGATTTTAGCGCCAATTTAGCCAACTGTCGTCGCAATGGAATAGAATTCTCGTACTGGTCATTTAATCATTCAAAACAAAATATTTTCCCGTCTTTTTGTTTTTATTTATTCAATTCAAGCTCGAAAGGAAATCCAAAAAATGTATAAGAAAATAAGTAAGAATTAATCTATCTATCTATCTATCTATCTATCTATCTATCTATCTATCTATCTATCTATCATGCTCGGGCACCCTGATGTGGTTTAATGGTTAGCAAGCTTGTCTCGCTAGAACCTATTATAAGTAGTGAGTTCGATATCTTCGGCCTTGTGCCACATCTAAGCGGTGCTTAGTTAATCAACTATCTATCTATCTATCTATCTATGACTGCTAAATTATATCTGACACGTTAGTAAAGAAAGATTTTCTTTGTGTTTTTATTCATCTACTTTTATAAGATTATATATATATATATATATATATATATATATATATATAGGGATGTAAAAAGGATATGTGTATACGCACAAGTACACATTAATATATAAATATTTATCACATGTGCTTGCAACTCACGCGTAAATATATTTATAATTATATAAATATATAATGTATATTTAGGCAGCAATCTTTCATTTTTTTTTCTTTTAATCATATCACGCCGAACAAGGTGGTAACGCCACTGAAGCGTAGGGGGCTACGTAGGAAAGAAAAGATTGGAAAAGAGAAAGCCGGAGACCACATCCTAAACAAGGAACAAGTTCACCTGTTCAACAGACGTGGGTGGAGTGTGAACCGGGCGATAGTTTAGTCTATCTACTCCAATTTAAAAAAAAAAAAAAAAAAAAAGAAAACAGTGAAAAGATTGGAAAAGAGAAAGCCGGAAACCACATCCTAAACAAGGAACAAGGGATGAGCCTCTTCACCTGTTCAATAGACGTGGGTGGAGTGTGAACCGGGCGATAGTTTAATCTATCTACTCCAATTTAAAAAAAAAAAAAAGAAAACAGTGAAAAGATTGGAAAAGAGAAAGCCGGAAACCACACCCTAAACAAGGAACAAGGGATGAGCATCTTCACCTGTTCAATAGACGTGGGTGGAGTGTGAACTGGGCGATAGTTTAGTCTATCTACTCCAATTAAAACATGTTTCGTTAAAAACGACCGACAAGGAAGATTTTATTAATTGTTTATTTAATTTTCCAGTATTCTTAAATGTTTACTATTTGCTGGAGATAAGGAATGTAAAAAGGTTCCATAATTTTTTAAAGCGCTTTCAGCCACTTCACTGACCATTTTCAAGGCTGTTATTTTTCTTGTGTTGTGATTTTATCCTCATGTTTTAGCTGTAACATAATTTTGGTGTTTTTGAAAAAGAGGCAGCAGAGAATTTTCTAAACATATACTGTTAAATATAAGAGACAATGAATGTCTATTATGTTCAATCATGAGCCGTTCTAAACATCGTATTTTAGCTTTAATTTCGGGTGAAAATAAAGACAAAAATTCTCCAACATTTGGATAATTTTTTATTTCAACTGAAATTAAAACCAAAATACGATGTTTAGAACGGCTCATGTTTAAACATAATAGACATTCATTGTCTTTTATATTTAACAGTATATGTTTAGAAAATTCTCTGCTGCCTCGATACACTAAATGTATATGTATATGCATATATATCCAATTCGCTCTTGGTCACACACACACACACACACACAGATTATAAAATCGGTTAGCAAATAAGTTTTTTTTTTTTTTGGTCTCTTACGACTCTTTTCCGGTATGTCGTTCTCCGACAATTAACATATACGAAGGTGGACTGATAGGCTGATTCTCAAGGAGTAATGCTAGAACTGTGAAATCTTGCATCCATGAATTTGACTTCTTCTTATTCATACCTGCATTGTTTTTATCAGGTAAACTGATATCTGACTGTTCAATGAAGACTTCAAAAGTAACTAGTAGCAACCTCTCTTGGATTAAATTTGGCCTCAATGGTGTTTGTTGACTGGATTGCTATGTAATGTAAGTTTTTCAATATGGAAGGGAATGCTGGAAAATCTCCTCAAAGATGAAGGATAGACTTGAAGCAACCGAAATGTTGTCCTACAGAAGGACGCTGAGAATACCATAGACCGAATGTATGAGTAACATGAACATGTAAGGACATGATGAGGTTTTAGTGGGGATGGAAACGAAAAGTAAACTAATACTTAACAACAGGAAAAGACAGCTAAAGTTTCTTGGGCACGTGACGAGGAAGGAAGGTTTGAAGAATCTGATACTCACAGGTCAGATAGAAGGAAAGAGAAACAGGGGAAAGCAACGCGTGACGGGCTTGAGCTAATGGATAGCAGAGCGGGATTTGGGTTGGTAACAGGAGAAAGCGTGGTTAGAGCCACTGGGAATAGGGAGATGGGGATGGTCATGATCGCCTACGTCCTGAATGCATAGAAGAAGGTGTTATCAAGCACCTGCAGAAATAGTGTTTAGTCCCCCAAGGACATTCATGCTGACCTGGTTACGACATTAGGGGGTGACGCTCCAGTTATATATACCGTGAATTTAAATTGATTGGAATGATTTTATTTTGATTATCAGTAAAATCGGACATTTTGAAAAATCTGTCAACCCAGGATAATTGACTGACTGTCATTAACAATATTTCAGAAATATACTTTTCTTAAACTTTATTTAAGGAAGATTAACTGATTCAAAGTTTAATTAATCGTAATTTTTAAAAAAATATTACATTTAGATTAAAATATCGCAGAAAAGCATTCTTTTTGGCACAGAGGTGGAAGATTTATGAGATGATGATACATGATGATACATTTATCGATAACTCAATGTTGGCGAGATTTATATAAGATGGAAGTAACTGTATTAAAAATAAATTAATAAAACCCAGAAAATTTCTCGGATACGTAATAAAGAAAAAATTGATTTATTCGTTTTTGCGGCTTAACAAGTTTAAATGAACACAGATCACAAGCGCAAAGAGGGAAAATAGAAGAGATAAAAGTTCCTTAAAACTAGGTACTTCCACTAATTCGCTGAATGAAGAAAAAAAGAAAAAAAAACAACATAGCATGAAGAAAAAAGTTTCAAACTTAATAAAAAACAAAATTTTACCTGCAAAATGTTAATAAAGTTCTTAGGAGGACAGATCAATTTATTTGTTAATTATTTTAATTTTTAAAAATTTTTTCAAACACATTCAAAATTTTGGTTAAAAAACATCATTTTTTCTTTCTTTTTTTTTTTCGTCAGCGGATGATCAAATTTTTACCAGAGCTTTCTAAGAATTCATTTTTTCCGGTGAAAAGCACATTAATTGAAAATTCTTGTTAAATTAAATAATTGTTGGATTTTCATCAAAGTTTCTGAACTTATTCACAAGTGAATGAAATTATGCTTGAAATTATTATATTTGAAAAAATATTGATAAAAACACTTTTTTTTACATCTGTTACCTCACCTGTAAGTAATTTCATGAAATTTCAAAGAATTAAATTCTGTTTTAAAAATGTGTTTTATTAATTAAACAGAACTTCTTGCGAAATGTAAATCATCATTTTTTTCAAACAGTCAGTCAGTTAAATGTCATACGTGATACACACTTGTGAGATGATGTCTCGAAAGTGACATTACTGTTTAAGTAGAAGATTTTCCTACAGTAGGTTACCATTAGTTTGTGCGGTAGACTGGTTGCCAACCAAGGCTACAGGACCTAAACTGTCCTGTCATTTAACTCATCGTTGGAGGGATAAGAGACGAAGTAAGACCTTTCCCAAGGATATTTGTGTGTAATTGAATGTAAAAAATTCAACTAGAACTCGAAATCGGCTTTCAGATTTCTCGTTCCGAGCCGATATCCACTGCAACATAAATCATATAGTTTGCCTTTTTGCCTCTGAGATTATGTAAGTTTTATATATATATATATATATATATATATATATATATATATATATATATAGTTGCAGTATAAACCACAGGTGGGCTTTGAACAAATACAACTGTGCCTGAGCAGTCATCTTCAATAGGGATTAGCACGCCGCCCATGTAGACGAGTATCCTCGAATACGAGTGGCCATATATATATATATATATATATATATATATATATATATATTGGTATATTTTAAAAAGGTTAAATAACTTTATAGCTTTATTTTATACTAAAGTCGAGCGGTTTATACTGCAAAGATGCTGCGTGAACCATAGTTACAGGTTCTGGGAGAGAGCGTGATATCTGATAGCGTGATATCTAACATGAACTCTCAGTCACGTGGACTTGTGACTTCAAGCTAACACAACCATCGCCAACTCCTCACAGGGAGCCATCTATCCAATTTCACTCACACGGTATGGTTTTCATGCACATTCCAAAGGCGCCGCACGCAGGGATCGTCTCCTTCAGTCCGATAACATCAAGAAAACCAGATAAACAGACAATGGTGAGATTCGGACTCTAGCTTCATTGTCAGAAAGTGAACATTTTAAACACTCGGCCACGCGCCCATACACACACACACACACATGTATATATATATATATATATATATATATATATATATATATGTGTGTGTGTGTGTGTGTGTGTGTGTGTGTGTGTGCATATATATATATGTATGTATAAATACAACAATTATTTCTGTTTTCATACATATATGTGGATATATACATATACATATAAATATATATATGTATATATACATATATATATACAAATATATATATATATATATATACATGAAAACAGAAAAGGGTGTTGCATATATATGTACACACATATAAAAATATATATATGTATATATACATACATACATACATATATATATATATATATATATATATATGCATTCATACATATATATGTTTGAAAACAAAAATAGGAGTTGTTGTATATATATATATATATATATATATGTGTGTGTGTGTGTGTGTGTGTGTGTGTGTGTGTGTCATGTACTCTCGACGTATGAGCGCCTAACACAGACAACCACACAAAGAATTGTTTAAATTGGTGATGGCTTGTGTAGCACCATCCACACATTTTGCTGATAACAAACAATCGCATGAACAACAGACCTCAGTTATTTAGCCCATAACTGGAGGGTACCAGTGCACAAGTGAATGCAGAGTGTTCGACTGAAATTGGAACTCGGCTCATCGATTTCCTCTTCCAAGCCGACATCACCGCACCACAACGCACATCCGTCCAGAGACGCTTACAGCACCTGGTAAACCCAAGCGGTGACCCATCTAAGTACTGACCAGTCAACGTTGCTCATCTTCGGTGGTCGAGTGGGAACCGGTGTATTCAACGTGATATGACAGTAATATATATATATAGTCATCCGCAGACAGATCTGTTTCGCTGTATCACAGTTCATCATTACGATTAGACAGCCGATTGCCTTTTCCCCAGGATTGAAACCCGACCGAATTGGCGTCAGTCGGCGATTTTACCTCTGAGCTACGGGCGCCCGGTAGAAGGAGGCAGACTTTTTAGCGTGTATATTATCATTATACACGCCCAATAGCTGAGACTGTTCTAATTCATTGCTGAATGAACGATGTAGATGCCAGAATAGCAACGGTTTTTTCAAAGTCTACCATTCTTCCAGAGTGCTCAATCAGGGTGTGAGAACGTAAATAGTCATCCGCAAACAGATCTGTTTCGCTGTATCACAACTCATCAGTACTGTTAGACAGCCGATTGCCTTTTACCCAGGATTGAAACCCGACCGAATTGAGCTACCGGCGTTCATATATATATATATATATATATATATATATATATATATATATATATATATATATATACTCTCCCGTCGATTTCGACCTATGAGCGTCTAACACAGACAACCACCAACCACACAAATAATTGTTTAAAGTTGTGAAGGCTTGTGTAGCACCATCCACACTTTTTGGAACTGCTGATAACAAACAATCGGTACAGACGTCTGCCACAGATCGCACGAACAACAGATTTATTTAACCCATAACTGGAGGGAAGGGACGGATTAATACCTTTCCCAAGGGTACCAGTGCGTAAGTGAATGCAAAGTGTTCGACTGGAATTGAAACTTTTATTTTAGTTCTAATTGAAAGCTAAATGATTGAATTTACTATTTCTAATAAGTAAAATACTCTGGTGTATTTCAAACAGAAATTATATTGATTGGAATCTAAAATTTTGATATTTTAAAAATACTTGAAAAATTTTTCGACCAGTTTTGAGCGATCGACACATTTGTAAACAAAAGTTAATTTTCGGTTTTAAAGTCTTGCAAAAATCAAAAATACATCAGTGACACGTCATTTTTGGAAAATGTGCAAATTTAAAGTTTAATTAATCTACTTTAAACAAATACTACTTGTTTATGGCATGAAATTTAGAATAAAAGTCTTTCTTATTCAGAAAGCTCGTTGACCTTTTAAGTAGGCGATGACAGTCCCTGTTATCAATCAGTTTTTACACATTTGGAAATATGGTGACTGAAAAATGATATAACCAAAATTAACGTATCGTAATGAAAACAACCCTTGACACACGTGACATTTTAAGGATAAGTCTCTTATAAGTTTCCATAGTTAAAAAAAATGTGCAGTTTAACATACAAAATATTTAAAATTATTTTTAAAATCTTAATTTTAAATGATTTGCATTAAGCTTATCAATTTTCGATTTTTAAGTATAGTCTTTACTTAATAAATTAATAACCGAGGACACTGAGTGACTGGAAGAAATTTAAAAGTTTCTTGAAACTTTATAAATCATAATTAGTAAAGAAACATGAAAACAGTTCTAATAAAATTCATTTTTCATTGAATTTGTTTTTCTTCAGAATATGATATCTTTAATATATATTATTTACACAATGAGTTAGAAGTGCATCAAAATTAAAATTGTGAAGTTTTAATGCATTTCTTATTTTAATATTCAAAGCAGATTTTCGGAAAATGGTCTTAAAAAGAAAACAATTTACATGATTTACATTCCTTAAGGAGTCCTGCATTTAACTAATGAAAAAATATTGTGATCCATACTGACTTTCTAGAAGTTTCATGCAATGAATTTGAAAGGAGGGTAACAGATTAAATTATATATATATATATATATATATATATATATATAAGATTTCTAAAAATAATACGTGCATAAATAGAAAGCCCTGAAAATTTCATTAAAATTAGACAATTAGTTGATTTTTGCAAGAATTTTCAAATTAATGTTTAAACGCCAAAATACAAAATGACTTGCGTAATATTACGTTTGCCATAAACGTTAGAACATATCGGGTGAATTTTGACGAAAAGAAAATTAACAAAAATTTTGAACGTGTTTCAAAGGACTGAAAATTTTTTTTAAATAATGAAAACTAGGAACCTCCACTCATTTTCGATACCCAAATTTAAATTGTATTTTCAAAATTGAAAACTTTTCTTGGAGCTTTAATTTTAGCTTTAATTGAAAGCCAAGAGATTAAATTTACTAATTCCAGTAAAGAAAATACTTTGATGTATTTCAAACAAAAATTATATTGATTGGAATCTAAAATTTTTCAGATTGAAAAATATTAAATTCTTCGCCATTTTTAATCGATCAACACATTTTTGTAAATAAAAGTCAATTCTCGATTTTAAAAAAAACTTGCAAAAATAAAATATATATCGCTGACACGTCATTTTATTCAAATTAGCAAATTTAAACTTACCTTAATCTGATTTGAAACGAGTATTTAATGCTTACTGCTTAAAATGTACTATAAAAGCATTTCTTAATTACGGTAGCCTTGTTATCAAGGTTATCATCTTATCAGAGTCAATAATTGATATGACAGAGGGAAGCCGTCAAAAAATGATAAATATGGAAGACCAATTTGTCATAATTTTATGTAGGGTAACATATGTAAAAAAATATATTTCTACCCAAATTTTAAAAAAATGATTTCAGTCATTTGTGAAGAAGTCCTAAAATTTTCATCAAAATCCGACCATTATTTGATTTTTGCAAGAATTTCTAAATTGCTGTGTTTTTTTTTTTGTTGTTTTTGTTTTTTCCCCCGGTAAATAAAGTGACTTGCGTAATGTTACATTTGCCTTGTAAAAATTACGTTATTCAAGACGAAAGAAAAACATTTTTTTTTTTACCAAAATTTCGAACGTGTTAGAAAGAATTTTTAAAATTTTTAAAATAAAATATTGAAATAGCTTGATCTATCCTCTTAATACACAAATTTTGATCTTTCCTCTTAGTCTTAATAATAATATGTTGATGATAAAACTTTGTTTTTTACTTTGGGCCCTTTTAACATCATGCTATGCTGTTTTTTTCGGCGAATAAATAATGGTAGTACCTAAAAAACCCAAAGAAAGATTTTTCTGATTTTTTTAAGTGAATTTTAAATCTTAGTCGTCACGTTTTTCTTTTTCCTTTTCTCCTAAAACTTTGGGAGTGGATAGGCATCTATTTTTTGGGGGGTGGGGGGTGGATAGGCATCTATTTTTCTATAAGTTTCTCGGGAAGATGATTAAGTATTTTCTTCGAAAAACGCAATGCTCGCTTTCCAATAAAAACCTACGGCGGAAATTAACTATTTGTTACTTTATACTCACTAGTGCTTAAGAGGAATTGGGAGGCAATGAAAATAAATATAAAAATAGCCATTGATGTTTTTCAATTTCTTTCTTATGCCTTAAATATCGTTTGCGACTGACACGTATGACTTACTGACAAGGGGTAGAGAGACAGAAATATAAATTAAAGCATGGCAACGTCTGAACCTCTTTAAAACATTTCTTTCACTTTATAAAATATATCATTTAAACTTGTCGAGACAGGATAAGATTTTATTTTATGTTTTTAGTATTGAAAAATATGATTCAAGTTGTGAATTTTATGCATGTTAGGAAACTGATACAATTTATGACCGTGTTTATTTGATTTTATTCGAGTTAGATCAAGGTTACATTAAAAACGCCCTGAGAAAAGTAATCTTCTGCTCAGTCAGTCATGTCTCTCTCGAGACATGATCGCCCAAGCGTGAATCACTTAATGCATTTTAACTGACTAACTGATGAAAGACTGCCTTTTTACGACACTACGGCACTTGTTAAATCTTTTTTTCTTTCTTCTTAAATGCACCATGCCATTTCAGCATAGACAGTGATTGCTCGCAACAATTTTTACTTTTTTGTTGCTTTAAGTAGGTAAGAGAAGTTGGGAGGCAATGAAAAATAAATAAATAAAAATAGATGTTTTTCAATTTCTTTGTGTGCTTATCGTTTGCGGCTGATACGTACGACTTTATGAAAGATAGAAAAGATGAATTTAATGTTGCGACGTGTGAACCTTTTTAAAACATTTCTTTCACTTTAAAATATATCCTTTAAACTTGTCGAGACAGGATAAGATTTTATTTATTTATATTTTTAACTAACTGATGAAAGACTGCTTTTTTTTTATTACGACATTGCTACTAAATAAGTGAGGTCTCTTTTTTTGTTAAATCTTTTTTTCTTTCTTCTTATAAATGCACCATGCCATTTCAGGTTATTTATACGCACTGATTGCTCACAACAATTTACTGTCTTTTGTAACAAGTATTCGTTTTCAATGCTTTAATTTTTTTTTCTTCAGACTTTAGTGACTATAGGTAAAACAGCATAACATGAAGAAAAAACTTAATAAAACCAACTTTTTCCATGAAAATGTTTATGTTAAGAGGATAGATTTCAAAGTATTTTTTAATTATTTTTCAAAATTTTTTAATTCTTTCTAACACGTTCAAAATTTTGGTAAAAACTTTGTTATTATTTTCGTTAGCGTGGAGCCAAATTATTACGTGAATTAGAATGGAACATAACTCGTTTTTTTTTTTTTAGTTTTTTTTTTTTCAAATAATTGTCGGATTTTAATTAAAATTCCAGAACCTATTCACAAAAACGAATGAAATTATTTTTGAAATCATTATTTTTAAGAACTTTTAGTAAAAATCATTTCTTTCACATTTACTGCACGTAAATTCAAGAAATTTCAAGAAATTAAATTCTGTAGGCAAAATTGGTTTTAGCTAAAAAAAAAAAAAACGCAGAACTCACTGGGGAATGTAAATTTCCTATTTTTTTTATTTATTTATTTTTTATTTATTTTTTTTTAACCATTTTAGCGTCTTTTACCGAAAGTTTGCTCTGAATAGTAAAATAAAAAATGCAATAAAACTATGACATTATTTCATAAGATAAGCTTTTAATCGCTATGCATGTCAGACATAGTCTGAAGGGAAAAAATTTTCGACTAATAATGAAATTTTAAAAGAGCCGTTTTCATTTATTTTATTATAATAAATTAATTATTAAAGTTTCAAAAATATTTTTAAAAATTTTCCAGTTCTTGTAGACGTTATGCTGGCAGGTTATAGTGAAGACTATATTTTTACTAATCAAAAATTGAAAAGTTTAAAAAAATCATTTCGCCATCGTATTTTTAAAATAATTTTGGATTTTATTTATTTATTTTTTTGTTTATTGTGTGTGTGTGTGTGTGTGTGTGTGTGTGTGTGTGTGTGTGTGTGTGTGTGTGTGTGTGTGCGCGCGCGCGCGCTTGAATCTATTTTTTGTATGGTAATTTCTATGTGTAAATTATAAGGTCATGCGTTTTATGGTTTCTTCCCGTTATCGAAAAAAATGTACATTTATCACTTGTGATCGCCATACACTTATTTTATCCCGCATCTGTCGTCACATTTATGGTAGAAAGATTAGAAATATCAACTATGAGTTTTGCCACTTTTAAAATAGTTTTTTTTTCTCAATTTCATGCTATAAATAAGTAATACTTGTGTAAATCAGATCAATTTAACATTAAATTTGCTCATTTTCCAAAAATAATGTGTCACATGTATATTTTATTTTTGCAAGAATTTTAAAACCAAAAATTTACTTTTTGTTTACAAATGTGTCGATCGCTCAAAAATGGCCGAAAAAAATTAAAAAATTAAAAAGAAGACTGAAAAATTACAATTTTCAGTAGTGTTCACTAAACTTTATAACCTACCAACTGTAATGTTATAGGTCGTGACCTGGTATCACGACTTCACTGACTTTTTTCACTGACTTGACGCGGGTTCCTTGTGCCTTTTCTAGAATAAATACGGCAATTGTTCAAATGAGTTTTCATTCTTGGTACCTCGATCACATGAATTTAAGCGTACACAAAGTAATCGCTTTACTGTAAAAATAGCTAGAAGCAACCGTAAGTTCTATTCTAATAGTTTCTTCTCTTGTAATTTGTTGTCTGTAGAACTATCTTCCGGTTTATTGCTTTCCTACGACTTATGATCTATGATTTTAAAAAGCAACGACAATCACCATCTTCTGTCTGTTTTTAACTCTGTTCTTTTATTGTCCTTTCTCCTCACTAACGTCTTTTTTTCACTTGCAGTTACCCCATGCGTCATAGTGGCATTATCACCTTGGTTCGGGTGAAATGATTAAGAAAAAGAAAATACTTTGGTGTATTTCAAACCGAGTTTAAACTGACTGGACATTTTTTTTTAAATCTTCGTCAATAAAACCAATAAATTCGTCCTTATTGACAGATTTGTGAATACAACATAATTCTCTTTAAGACATTTTTAAAAAATAAAATATACTTATCTGAATTTTTAATTGAAGAAGATTAGCTGATTTAGACTGTATTACTTTTACCTTAAAATATCGTAGAAAATCATCTTTTAACTCGTAGGTTTTTATGAGATGTTGAAAACTCATTCGGCAGACAAGTTTGGAAATTTTTTTCTAATGAGGGGCGCATAACTGTAATAGCTATATATTTGATGAATATATCGTGAACGCCTTTTTCCATAATTTTTTTTCTACCTATAATATAAAAAAAAACGGAAAGAAAATATACGAAGCAATCTAGAGACTTTATTGAATTTTAGGTGCTTTGATATTATAGTTTTACTTACGAAGACGCTTGTTGATGAAATGTAAGGAAATAACCAATAAATTTTAAATTTACCGATAATGTCGCAAATATACGCACGTATTAAAAGAACGCCACATTTATCAATATGCAAAAGAATTAAAACTTTTTTCTAAAATGCAAGGTGGTTGAATTAAAGTCAGATTTTTCTTTTATGATTCGAAAATACAGTTTTCATTTAAGGACACTTGTCTGATACAAATTAATACATTTTTAAAGATTTAAAAGTTTATTCATATTTCTAATTAAAATTTCTAAAAATGAAAACATTTACTGTAAAAATTAAATATTCATTGAAAAAATTTATTCATAAAACCAACTTTTCTAATTAAATAATATATTTGTTTATTTATAGTGTTGCGGGGTTGTCAACGCAGGTACCGTTAACTCTGCAAGGAGTTAAAGTAATACGATCGAATCAAGGACAACGAGGATTTATAAATTTAAGCCAAATTTTATTTACAAATCTGGCAAACTTATGTACAGAATGATTGTTAAGTCAGGCAGTGCCAATCGAAAGAATCGCCTGGTTTCAGGGTGGTAGACCAGCGGCTGGAAGGACAGTGCAGAGGTAGCCTGTTCGTCCACAGGATGCTGGTTGCTAGAGGTTCTGCTTGGTAGTTCCAAGAAGGACTGTTACTGGTGGCTGGTGCTCCTGCTGTTGGCTGCTTTTGCTGGCGGGTACTGCTGGTGACTGATGCTGGTGTCGGTTAGTCCTTAGAATGACTGTCGCATATGTAAACGGTTAGCCCTTAGAAGGACTGTCGCATATATAAACGGATAGTCCTTAGAAGGACTGTCGCATACGTAACCAGCTAGTCCTAAAAAGAACTGTTGCATATGTAATTAGCTAGCCCTTAAAAAGAATGTTGTATATGTAGCTGGGACTGTTGCAGGTGGCTGGTGCTCCTGCTGGTAGCTGCTCCTGCTGGTGGCTGCTCCTGCTGCTGGAGTCGGGATGCTGCTGGAGTCGGTTAGTCCTTAGAAGGAGTGTTGCATATGTAATCAGATAGCCCTTAAAAGGGCGGTTGCATATGTAACCGAAGAGTTCTTAAAAGGACTGTTGTGTATGTAATCAGCTAACCCTTAAAAGGACTGTAGCATATGTAATGCGGGATTTGGCAAACTAGGCTGAGAGCGGCTGATTTCGTTGGAGCTGCTGCTGCTATGGTCAGCGACAAGGGTCGGTCAGGCGCAAGTGGTAGGAGGAGTACGTCGCTCTACCCCGGATCCTGAGAGAGATGTGACACAAGGTCTTTTTTTAATGTGGGGTCATGGGGAATAGGTTCAAAACCGGTCTAAATTTATTCTGTCTTAATTGGTCATTTTGGATCCCAGCTTGGTGATTTGGTGGGGGAAAAGAATCGGCCATGTTTATGTCAGCCGCGGTCAGCAACGTTGCCCAGTTAATAATGTCTTTTGATTGTCGAATATAATTTACCTTCCACTTTTAAATGTACACGTGGATTTCATTTAAATACCATGTGTACATAGACTAGTTTCAGGTGCTTGTGTTTCGTTTTGTTTTTGTTTTTTTGTTTTGTTTTTTTTGTTTTCTTTTTGTTTTTTGTTTCTTTTTTTTTTTTTTTTTTGCATGTTTTGACTTTTGGAAACGCTGAGTCACCGGAAAGTAATGGCTTCGCTCTGTTTTCCGTGGTGACGCTTTTAGACGTTTGAGTAGCCGGCAGTAACTTCCGGTCATGTGGTAAACGCAGATTTTAACTCTCGGTCCTATTTGAACAAAAAAAAATCAAAAATCTTCGAAGACTTGTCCTTATAACAAATATAAAAACGAAGCAATAAAAAAGACATTCCTAGAAATTTCATAAAATTAAATGTGTAGGGATAACAGTAGGTACCTCTACTCATTTATCTATACCTAAATTTAAATTGAAATTTTAAAAATAAAAAGTTATCGTCAAGCCTTCAAATTAGCTTTAATTGAAAGCCAAGGAATTAAATTTAGTAATTCCAGTGAGTAAAATACTCTGGTATAGTTGAAACCGAAATTATATTGATCAGAATCCAAAATTTTCTAAATTAAAAAAAAAAAGTTTTTAAAATTTCAAATTTTCCGCCATTTTTCATCGACTGTAAACAGAAGCCAATTCTCGGTTTTAAAAAAATCTTACAAAAATAAAATACACCTCGCTGACACATTATTATCTTCAAATAACCGAATTTAAACTTATTTTAAGTTGACTTGAAACAAGAATTACTTGCTTACTGCTTAAAATGTTTCAAAAAGTATTTCTCAATTACGGTAGCCTTGTTATCACAGCTGTCAACACCTTATCAGCAGACGACAACTGATGATTTACAGTAGCCGGCCAAAAGTATGGAAGACGAATTTGATATAAATTTTATACAATTCTTTTTGTTTTATTTTTAACTATGTTAAAATTAAAAATTTAACACAGTTTTCAGCAATTATCCAATATTTGATGGAATTTTAGTTAGCTTAGCTTTCTAGGCTTACGTTTGAAGATGTTTTATGAAAAATAAAAATTAAAATAATATAAAACTTTCTTTTAATAAAATTTACAATTTAATAACAGAATGAAAATAACGGCAGAGGTAACTTAATAATTTATGAAATTTTATGGCATTTATTAATTTTTATTTTTAATATCTATTTTTCATATTATTTTTAGGTACCTCCACAAATTGTGAAGTTCACTTTTTTTTTTAACCAAATTAGAAAATTAGGAATTAAAATGTAAAATTTGCTTTAAATGTTTAAGGAATGACTTGCAAAACAGGCTGTTGAATTTTATAAAGGAAGACTTGAAGAGACATGAATCAGAAGTGCTGTTTCTGTCGTTTTCCATGTAAGGGGAATAATCCAAAACATATTTATTTACACACAAAATTCTTTTTAATAATTTTGAAAATATATTTGGTGAAAATTTTTTTATTAAACTTTTCAATTTTCGATAGACAATACAATCATTAAATCTTAAATAAAAAAAAGAAAGGATGACAGTTCTTTAAAAGATTTTAAAAATATTTTTAAAACTTTATGAATTATAATAATATAAAGAAAAACAATTCTTTTAAAATTTTATTAGTAAGCGACAAAGTTTTTTGTTCTTCAGACTGTAATGTCCTTCATTATTATTATTTATTCCAACAATTAAAACTTTATCAAATTAAATTATAACAGAGTCTTGTTGCCTTTTTTATTTTACTCTTCGGAGCATATTTTCAGATAGTGCCGAAAAATTAAAAAGAAAATAGATGATTTATATTCCCCGATGAGCTCTGCATTTAACTAATAAAAAAAAATAAATTTGCAGCCAAATGTATTAAAATTTCATGAATTTATGTGGAGTGGGAGTAACAGAGTTAAAACAAAAAATTCGTCAATATTTTTAAAAAAATAATAATTTCAAAATAATTTCATTCATTTGTTAATGATAACTGAAAGTTTCATTAAAATCCGACAATTATTTAATTTTTGCGAGAATTTCCAAATTAATGCGTTTGTCTCCGAAAAAGTGAGTTACATAAAAATTATTTTGATTTTTCCTCTTATAAACATTTTGATCGAAAAATTTCGTTTTATTAAGTTTTGAACCTTTTTAATTCATCCTATGGTGAGTTTTTTTGCGATATAATGGAGGTAATATATATATATATATATATATATATATATATATATATATATATATATATATATACACTTAGTGGGTAATCTGTGAGGAAATAGTTAATAATCCTATCAAATATTTTGCGGTCATTTATTGATTGGTTGACAGAAACACGTTTTTATCGCTTAGCGTTCTAAAGTCTTTTCAATGCTGTAAAACACACGCAGGACATGTTGAAGGCACGAAGGACACTTATAAGTAGCGCATTAAAAACTAATAGTATAATAATAAATATAATTACTAAGATAAATAATAATACTATGTAGAAAGAGAAACAAGAATGATTAAGTAAACTTGCTGCTAGATGATCTTCAATAAAAACTGCCGTATACGACCTGCGTGGAAACTAAAGGAGTAATTATAAGTTTATTACAAAAATTAATTAGAATATTCTAGAAAGTGAAACTTGGAGAATTAAGTGAACTTACTGACACTTAAAAACAATAAATCAAAAATTCAAATGAAGCAAAAGCAGTAATCATAAATTGTTTATTAAAATAAAATATAGAATACTATAGAAAGTGAGAGCTGGAAAATTGATTATACTTGCTGGCACTTGATCTTCAATAAGATATACCGTTCACTAATTGCGTGAAAACTAAATCAGTAATAATGAATTAATTACTAATATCAATTGCAATAATGGAAAAAAAGAGATTTGGCGAATCAAGTAGACATGCTGCCACTTGATCTGCAATAAAAGGTATCATTCACTAACTCCGTAAAAACTAAATCAGTAATTATGAATTAACTTTCAATAATGGAGAGAAAGAGACCTGGAGAGTTGAGTAGATTTGCTTTATTAAAAGATACCGTTCTTCAACTCCGTGGTTACTGATGATGTAAAACATGAATTCATTACAAAATCTGAAGACTGAAGACAAAGATTGAAAGAGAATGAAGTTAATTTCCTGTTTCCGTGCTGCTTGGTTTCGGTATCTGACCCCTGGATCGGAACGAGACCCGAACGAGACTACGACACCAGTCTGATAATTGCCATAACTTATATACGCTTGGGCAATCATGTCTTTCTTTCAAGTTAGACTAAATAGAAGATTTTCCCGCAGTAGGTTGCCATTACTTTCTAAGGCTGCCAACCACGGCTATACAAACCAATCTGCCCTCTATCTTCTCTCTCCATAACTGGAGATGCATTCATATCTTCCCAAATGGTATAATCTGTGTATAAGTGAATGTCACAAATTCAACTGGAATTCGAACTCAGCTCTCTGATTTCTCGTTTCGAGTTAAAACGGCATACTCCGTGTATAAAATGCTTGGAAATATGTACCCTTTCCTTTTCTACTTCTATTTAGCAATGCCATCTGTTGGGGTTTATGTAATTTTTATGGCAAACAAGTTCGACACTACCATAATTTCAATAATTTTCTCCTGAAAAAGACCATTACTGTTATGAAAAAATCTAGTAAAAATCGCATTTTTTGAAGCAGCTCAGACACTGATAGCGATATTCATATCTACTATTTTTACACCAAATATTTGTTTTTCTTTGAACATTAGTCGCAATCATTTGTATGATTACCCCTAGAAAGTGATTAGCATTCAACTTGTATGAATTAAGAAAATAATTTTATGAAAAATATTCTTTCAACAAGAAAACATGAAGATAAAATTCAACATTTACTTTCCTTTTATTCCATACATGACACACAATGATCTGACGCCCGTCTCCCTATTATGATTCTTTTCGTTCTCATAAAAGCATCTACATCAAATTCATAGCAATTTCTGTAGCAGTATCGTGAATTGGTATATATCCTATAACCGAAAAGACTGCACACATTATGAGAAGACTGGCAAATCTGTTTCCACTCATCGTTATAATAAAGTTCTAAGTATCGATCATTAAGCCTGACTATTTTTTCACATGGGTAGGGGCTGAGATTTCCATTAAGACATTCTACAGTCTTGCTCACATTGGCATTGAATCGACATATAGAATACACCTTTGTTCCATTAATAATCTGCGTTCCAAAAGGGATAATTTCGTAAGTTGTTTTATGTCGGAAAGATAACACTACGTGCTGTTTAGAAAGCGTACACATTTTGGAGCAGATAGGAGCTTCACTGTCCCATGTTACGTTAGGTGTACACGTTAGTTTTTGTCGACCGCTGAGCTGGTATCCACGCAGACAAGAATATTCAATACTCGAGGAATCTTTTGACAAAATGTATTTCCCATTCGGTATTTCTACCGCGGCACACGTCTTTTTACAGCGCACCGGTGGTCTCCAGTTTCCCGCAATGCAGGTTGAAATTCCAGATGAATATACCGTGTAGCCAGGTTTGCAGGAGAAAATAACGCGTTGACTCTGTTGAAGTAGGGAACCGATCAAAAGCTCCTTAAATCCGGGAATCAGGCGTACTCCTTCCGATTGACTTGTAATATTAGGAACAGCACACAACTTCTTGCAAACTGGTGCCGTAGTATTCCACCGGCCATTGTCTAGACATTGTAGAACGGCATCTCCTAACAAAGAGTATTCACTTTGGCAGCTAAATTCAATAGTTTCATTGACAGCTATTTCTTTCTGGCTGGACACGAAACCATGTCGGGGTGGCGGAATCGGGCGACAGTATGATACGTGACATGTCGGTGGTGGCAAGTTCCAGAGACCATTTTCTTCACAGGACAGTTTATCTGTACCGTTAATAGTGAATCCGCGAGAACACCAGAAGTATACGGTTGTGTTGTAAGTGTTGGCGTTAGTTGAAATGTGACCATCGGGTGGCGGTGTCAGAAGAGGGCAGGTGATTCTTTCACAGCCAGTCTCGTTAAAGATCCAGTTTTTTTCTTTGCATTGCACTTGCAAAGATTCGGCTTTTTTTTTCGTTTCGTAATATCGATCGCACGTCTGAAATAATATGAGATTCTTTGTGGCAAAATCCAAGGAATATTGCAAGTGGCTGTTTGGTGAAAGAGGAAAAGATCCACAATTGAGGAGGCTTATTATATGACCGATGATAGGCATATTATCACTGAGAACCAAGAAATCACTTATCTGGCTTGCATTATGTTTGGATTGTGCTGAATTCGTCAATTTATCCCCATGGCGATCCAGCAGGTTTTTAATCAGTTCCATTACGTCTTCTCGTTCAGTTTTCATTCCGTCTGCAAAATTTGAGTGAAAGAATAGAAAAGCCATACAAAATATTTTTTGAAAAGAACGCATGATGAGGAAATTGTTTCTGCCCGACAAGAAATCGTGTCTCTTTTCTGTTATGTCTTTTTTCCAACCTCACCACCTATTTTATAGGTTGACTGAGAAGAAACTGATATGCTGTCTGGATTAAAACTGGTAACGACAGAAGTATTTTTTTCTGATATTAGAATAGTTTTATTGGCAGAAGATAACGTGTGGGCGAAGGTGGATGTTATTTTGTATTCGACGAATCAGAAGTAGAAACGAAAATGACATTTTTGCTAGGCGGAGATTAGCAACAGGGTTCTAAAAAATTACATTTAATTCCTGCAAAATTAACTTAATCATCAGTACGTCTAGGTTTGTATTTTACATGTTCTTTTAATAAATGTGTGCTTTAAAGAAAGCCAAACGGTTTGTATAAAAAGGTTACAGTTGTATGAAAATTGTATTTTTAGAATTAGCGGTTAAATAGCCGCTAAATTTATGTCCTTTTCGTAAATTTGTTTTGTATATTTGTTTTGTTATCCAGTCTTAATTTTTGTATAAGACACATAAAAGGACATTTTTATGCAAGATCTTGTTTATAATATTTTTTTTATTATGTGCTGTAATAAATGTTTGTTCTTTTAAATTTCGCCTCGTGATTTGGTCTTGTTTGTTTGTGCCTTGTTCATCTTTAGGGATAAGAGAGGCCATGTGTTCTCTTTTTCCATTCTTTCCCTATTAAAATTTTTAGAGTGGCGATGTGAGATTTTTATCACTTTATTTTAATCACTTTAGTTTTATTTGTCATATTAAAAGGTCTACGTTCCTACCACCATTTTCCTTTCAGATGTAAAGGAAAATATTCCTATCAAACTTCTGTCAATATCTGTACATTTCCGAGAGAAAGTATTGTAACTATTTTACACTTACATTGTTCGGACTATTGTCCCCATCTTTATACTGTCATATTCACAGCATTTCGGCCGTTGCACACTTCTGCTTTCCCCAAGAACACACAATGGATAAAAACGTTGGTTGACGTAATCCAGTAACTTGACCCAAAGAGTTGTGAGTTCAATATCTGGCCATAGATATGAAAAAAAAGTTACTAAAGATGTGGCGGAGGACAATGTTCACCCTTGAGATATTAATAATTACAGTTATACAGAATTTTGAATTTGACATTCCAATCTTTATAATTTCTATCTGAAATACACCAGAATTGTTTACTTAATGGAAATAATAAATTCAATCATTAAGCTTTTAATTAAATCTAAAATAAAATCTTCAAATTTTTTTTTCATTTTCAAAATTTCATTTTAAAAATAGATATCGAAAATTTATGCCGAAAAGTGGGGACATCCCGGGAATAAACAATTTACTTTTTATCTTTTTTTTTTCAAAGTCGTATATAAACGCACTTGTGTTGGCATTTTCTATTCATTATTCTGATGAAACAGATTCCCGGGGCATAAACTTCACCACAGATTATTTTTTATCTACAGACAAAATTACAGACAAAATTAAGTAAGGGGGGGGGGGGGGTAAAAAAAAGCATTCAAAAATAATTTCATTCATTTGTGAATAAGTTCTGAAAATTTCATTAAAATCGGACAATTATTTGATTTTTACAAGAATTTTCAAATAAATGTGTTTTCAACGGGGAAAAGCGCAAAAAATCAATGTTGAACTTTGTAGAAGGCGATGACGTAAACAAAACAAGCATTTTAACCAAAATTTCGAACGTGTTAGAAAGGATTAAAAAAATTCAAAACATAATTTTAAAATTCTTTGATTTTTCCTCTTGATAATAACATCAACATTTTGACGATAAAACTTTATTTTCGTTAAGTTTGTGGCTTTTTGCATTACGCTATGCTGTTTTTCCCGCGAATTAGTGGAGGTAACTAGAAAAATTGAACTTTAAATGTATGTCATGGAGTGGGGTGGTGGGGACGAACTAAGGGGAGAAGTTAATAATCAGGTAAAGCAAGGCAATGGGGTAGGGTTGACTTCGGAGAGAGAGAGTAGGTGAGAGAGACCGAGAAAGGAAAGCGTCCACTGCTGCTATAATTAAGCGAAGAAGTGAACACGCAGATGATACAGTGCTGACAGCGGACACGGAAAGGCAACTAAAGACCTCCTACAAAAGGTAGATGAAGAAGTCAAAAAAAGAAAGGACTAGATATAAATTACAAGAAAACCGAATGTATGGTCATCAACAAACGGAGGAGCCCAAAATGCCAATTACAGGTTGGGGATACTAAAATCAAGCAAGTACAAAAATTTAAGTACTTGGGAAGTGTTCTAACAGAAAATGGAAAGTGCAGCACTGAGATCCGAAGGCGATTGGAATGGTCAAGGACGCATTCCAGAATCTGAGCATAGTATTAAGAGACAGGAAAATTTCACTAGAAACAAAGAAGGGTGTTCTGGATTGCTATGTGATGTCTGTCCTTCAATGTGACAGTGAATGCTGGACAATATCATCAAAGATGAAGGAAAAACTTGAAGCAATTGAAATGTGGTTCTACAGAAGGATGCTGCGAATATCATGGATCGAGCATGTAAGAAATAATGAGGTTTTATAAAGGATGGAAACGAAAAGGAAATTAATACTGAGCATCAGGAAGAGACAGCTTAAGTTCTTGGACATGTGATGAGAAAAGAAGGCTTGGAGAAATTGATACTCACAGAACAGATAGAGGAGAAAGCGAGACAGGGGAAAGCAGCGGATAATATATTTGAAGGGCCTGAGGCGAGTTTTGGGTAGGGTAACAAGAGAAAACATGCTAAGAGCTATCAGAGATAGGGAGACGTAGAAAGTCATGATCACCTACGTCCTGAAGGGACATGGCACATAGAAGAAAAAGAAGAAGAATATTCACGCAACACTGCCAGTGAATTCACTCATACACTGTCAGTGAAATAATGGTGACTACTAAGAGCAAAAAAGGTTAACCCGAAAACTACATCTCTCCTTTTCGAATTATTTGCAATATTTGTTTAATTTCTTGTAAAAAAAAGCGTTATTCTTTTTATACCCATTCCTTTTGTTTTTTTGTTTGTTTGTTTGATATATATATATATATATAAATTTTCGTTGAACTCAAATCGACTTGTTCATATTTTATTTTATTTGCTTGGCCCGATTCTCACCTCAACGAATTTGCAGGTAGGCCAGCTGAATTTTCCGGGATCTACGATTTGTTAACTGCTCTCCAGGATAAAAAAAAAAAAAAAGACATCACAAAATGGCTGGAAAGTGGAATCGAATCGACATTGTGAACTGGAAATTGTGATTGAACCTGTATTATTGGACCAGGACAGAACCAACCGATCCTGTAGAGTACATAGTTCCAGTGGAGTCACATTTGGTGTTACAAAGGGTGAGAACTGAAACTCTGATATTCAGAAGAGGCATGGCACGTGAAACTAGAACAATCTACCCCTGTGGACGAATAATGGGTTCGGTTTGAATTTCCAATGTATATCGCCCTGAAGAAAACCAGAGCGTACAACAGCCGAAACATCGTAAATATAACAATAAAGACGAGGATAATTGTCCGAACAATGTAAATAATGTAAATTAAAATAGCAATTTCCCTACCACTTTTAGTTTTTCATATTATTTTTTTTAATTACCCTTTGAACATCTGTCGGTTATATCTATTATTCCAGCTAATACATCTGTCGGTCGCAGTTTTTGCTTTGATCTAAATTTTACGCAGTATTTACAATATTAAAATACCATTTTTTTTAAATAATCGTTTCACCTTAAGTAAGGCAATACTGTCACTGGTACGCAGGAAGTTACATGAAGAAGAACAAGGTACAGTGGGGTGTCGGAGAAAGGATAAGGGAAAGGTGGGAATCAAGGAAATAAAAGATGACAATTGACGTTGCACTTAAACTTTTGGAGATTATAGCTATCAGGAAAGCAAGTAACAGAAAGGAATTCCACAGGCGGGAAGTGCGAGAAGTGAAACTGATAGAGTAGAAATGCCGGTTACGTTTGAGTGTTTTGATTGTAAAAGGGTGGGACTTCGTGTAGGCGGGGAACCAGCGAGATAAGCTCGTCAGAGCAGAAGCCATAAAAATATTTGTAGAAAAGATAGCGGGAAGCCACATCCTGTCGGTGGGAAATTGACTGAATTGTTTTCATTTTTGTAAAATATACAAAAAATGTGGCACAAGGCCAAAAATGGGGATTGGGGAAGGCTGGTCTTCATCTGTCTTAAATTAACTTAGCTAGCATCATTTGCTAACCAAAGCAGACTATACAATATCCCTTGCACCAAAACATTACATTCTTACTTATCATTCTTACTACAAGCACCATAATGCTTCAAAGACTCTGTGAAAATTTAATTAATCCCATATGTACAGTTTTTTATGTGGGGAGTGGGGAATAACAAATTTAAAATTGAAAACCCCGATGTATATTTATACAATGGTTAATACTATTTATAAACACTAAACAAAAATGCTGTGAGTAATAAAAAGAAAACACAATCCTTTATCGTGACAAACATTAATTAGCTGGACAAAATTTTAGTAGAGCGTGTAAAAATCAAACAGTCAGTCATTCAACCATACATACAATGATGCACTCATCCAAACACAACAACACATACAAAATAAACACACTTGAAAACGAAAAGTGTCCCGCATCTACCAGGGAACTAACATTTCTGGTCACCTAACAAGAAAGTGGGTGGGGAATTAAACTAAAGAAAGGGGGTATAAAAGCGGGGCCAATGACCATACATACCCTAGCTAAGTTTAAACATAGCGAAACAAAAAGAAAAACCAACCTAAACTAACCTCATTTCAAGGGGGTTGACAGTGTTTAATACAGGATCCCCAATATCCTAATGCCTAACCTGCATCAAAATGTCACTCCAAATCAGCTCTTTTCACTCGACAGGTGTACGCAAGACTCACCCACCTTTTGCCAAATTCTGATGAAGGGAGTCATCATCTTTCCGTCCTGATCTTGACTTTAAGTTGACTCTTAATGAACAAGATCAGTTGGGAAGAGAAAAACTTCTCGTCCCCATAGAATTCCTTCTGTCACGTCGTCCATATCGCTACTAGCATAACACTTAGTAAACATGCTAACACATAATGCTCATCCCTAGTCAACGACGGCACCACATCGCTACAAACAGAAGAGAC
This sequence comes from Ascarosepion bandense, assembly GCA_037127315.1. NCBI lineage: Eukaryota > Metazoa > Mollusca > Cephalopoda > Sepiida > Sepiidae > Ascarosepion > Ascarosepion bandense. The sequence goes on along the minus strand of JBBBDQ010029540.1, from coordinate 83,928 downwards.
CTGAAGGACAAACAACATTCCGTGCAGCAAGCGAACCATGAAGTCTTCAAGCCACTTACACAACGGGATTACGACCTTGCAGTAGAAGGCGTGAGATAGAGTCTCGACCACCGACTCATGAATCTCAACGCTAGGCATACACAGACCGCCTCCAGAAGGGTTGAGGTAAAAGATCTTCCGACACATCTTGTCCTCACACAAAAGGAGAACAAGGAGACTAATGTCATTAATATGGTATACGGAAGTGGAAACACAGAGAGTCGGTAAAGGAGAATTGGCAGATGTGTGAAACACATACTTTCTCCCTCCTCTTTAAAGAAATGTGCGTTGTGGTGTAGTGGCTATCTTCTAGGAACGAGAAATCGGGGAGCTGACTACAAATTCCAGTTGAATTCCATGCATTCACTTACGCACAGATGTTAGGTCTCTTCCCTCCAGTTATGGGTTAAATAACAGGACAAATTGGGTTCTCTAGCCTTAGCTGGCAACCAGTCTACCGCAGAAAGTAATGGCAACCTACTGTGGGATAATCTTCTGCCCAGTCAGTCATGTCTCTTTCGAGACATGATCGCCCAAGAGTATATCACGTACGGCACTTAACTGACTGACTTTAAAGAAAGATTCCTCCGAGATCACAAACAACCGCAGGCTTCGACCTTCACTCGTATCTCCAACCAATTCATTACCAACTGGAGATCAGGAACGAACCAGACGCCGAGTATCTAGAGGAAAAGCCCGGAAAGAGAAACTCCCTTCCACGCGCCCAACTGTGGTTGATCATGACCCCTGTCACCGTCTCGTACCCTCTGATTTCTTTGCCGACTTCGTCAATCTCGGTTCTGCTCGACACAAGAACCGAAACGTTGTAAGCATAGGCGGAATACCTGGCCGAGGTGGTAGCACCAGTTAAGGAGATTCCGCGAAGGACAGGATTTGCCTTCAACTTGCAAAGGAAAGGTTCCAACGCAAGAACGTAAAGCAGAGGCGACAGTGAACAACCTTGACGGCTAGAGCGAGTCAATAGGAAAGGATCCGATCGTACCCCATTCACTTCCACCAGCGCTTCAGTGTCAACTTTCTCGTCGATCAAAATGAAGGTTGTCCTGAATAGTTCTACCTTTCACAGCACAAGTCTGTTCGGGGCTAATCAGACTATCGAGGACAGCCTGCAAACGGCTGGCTAAGACCTTGGCAAAAATCTTCAACTCTGTATTTAACATCGTCAAAGGCCTGAAATTATCTCTCCCATCATCACCGTCCTTGTTTTTGTGCAGTAAATTGATCACATCCCCGGTAAAGCGTTGGGGTATAGACCCCTACTTCATCCAGTTGTTGTAAATCAGTGCCATCAAGGAAACAAGAACGGGGGACTGCCTCAAGTACAGTTTGTAAGGAAGACCATCTCATCCTGGAGTTTTGTCCCGGCCAACCAGTTTCAGCGTATCCTTGATCTCAGACTCTGTCACAGGACCCTCGCACCCAGCCATTTCAGCCGCCTCAAGGCGAGGGAAGTCGGCCAAATAGGCGTCGAACTGAGCAGTGCTGACCGGGCTCCCTGATGAACAGTTCTGAAAGTAGTCACGAAAAGCCTTAACTATGCCCGCGTTTGTAATCATGGTCCGCTTATCCGTGATATACCTTTTGCTAGCATTTCTCCGTTCATCTGTACGCAATTCAGCGGCTATATTCGTTGCCTCGGGAGACATTCTCTTTAACCTAGTCCTAACTACGAAAGCTTGATTCTTCTTGATAAGCAAGGAGGCCTGCTTCGCCATAGCTATGGCTACGTCCCCACTAACACGAGATTTAATCGCCCGATCAAATTTCGCTTCTACTGCCATTTGTTCTGCTAACTTAGATAGATTGAGTCAACGACTATATATATATATATATATATATATATATATATATATATATATATATATATATATTTTAATCATTTCACCCCGAGCAAGGCGGAAACGCCACTGATATGCAAGGGGCTACATAAATGTAAAAAGATTAATTAGAAAAGAGTGAGGAGTACAAACTAGTTAGAAAGGAACAATAGAAAGCTGAGAAAGCAGGTGCGATGACAGATACATAGGTGGAGAGAAAGGGAAGGTTATACGGGGGTGGGGAGAGAGCTAGAGTCCAGTGGTTAGTAGATGAGTATTGACTTTGCATTTAAATTTCTGGAGGTTGTAGCCGTCAGGAAAGCAAGAATACGGGAGCGAGTTCCACAGGCGGGAAGTGCGAGAGAAGAAGCTGCAGGAGTAGAATTGTCGTCTGCATTTGGCTAACCTGACTGTGAATGGGTGGGACCCAGTTGCCAGTCTGGTTGCACGAGTAGACACCTGTTGAGGAGGCATCAGTGACTTAAGTTCGTCTGAGCAGAAGCCATGAAAGTATTTATAGAAGAGACAGAAGGAGGCCACATTTCGACGATAGGGAAGTGGCTGCAGTCGAGCTGCCAGATCAGTACCTATCACATTACAGACTCTCCTTTGGAGCCTGCCAAGAACACTGAGGAGAACGGCAGGGCACCTGACCATAAATGGCAGCAGTACTCCATGCACGGACGGATGGTTGACTTGTATATATGCAGGATGGATTCAGGTGGAAAAAATGGATTCAATATAGTGGTTCCATTTGACGTCTGAGGACAGGGTACGTCCGAGGAAGCGTAGTGTATTACTCTCCGAGAAAATCAATTGGTCCATGCTTATGGGAGGCAGGAGAGGTTGCCTGTAATGGTTGACAGACAACAGCTTGGTCTTAATGAATTGAAGTTGACAAGCCACTTCTTGCCCCAGTTCACCACAGAGTGTAGATCCCGTTCAAGGTCAGCAGCGAGATTATGTCTGTCCGCCACGACAGGTTTCTTACTGGTGCGGGAGTATATTGTAGTGTCATCTGCGTAGATGCCTACTTGGGACTTGATCTCATCTAGGAGGTCGTTGATGAAAATAAGGAAGAGCGTCGGGCCCAGGATAGAGCCCTGTGGGACACCAGCATTCGTGCTGTAGGATGAAGAGGCATACCCATTCAGAACGACCTTCATTTTGCGGTTATTTAAGAAAGATTGGATTAGGTCAAGCAGGCGACCGGTAATACAATAAACGCGTACTTTGCATAGGAGGCCAGAGTGCCAAACCCTGTCGAAAGCCTTGGAGATGTCCAGAGCAACCGCGCGAGCCTCGTCAAACTCATCAAGGGCCTGTAGCATGTACTCCGTTACGGTTGTTAGCAGGTCGGCCGTGGACCTGGCAAAGCGGAATCCATATTGCCTGTCGGAGAACAGTTTGTGGGCGGTGAGATGATGAACTATTTCAGCATTGATTATAGCCTCGAATACTTTCCCGAATATCGGTAGAAGACTGACAGGGCGATAGTTGGAAGGGTCCGAGGGTTCACCACAATTCTTAAATACAGGAACGACTGAAGAGAACTTCCAGCATGCAGGAAAGCAGGAAGCAGAAAGGCAGTAGTTAAATAGTTTAGAGAGGACAGGGGAAAGTTCAGGAGCACACCTCTTAAGGACTATCACCGGGATTCCATCGTCTCCACACGCCTTATGGGGGTCGAGTTTTGAAATTACTCTGGATACTACTGTCGGAGTAATATATACGTCGTGCAGTTTGGCCTCAGTTCTAATAAGGAAGTCGGGTGGGTGTACTCCGGACGAGTCGAATGTGGAGTTGGATGAGAATCTCTGGGCAAAGCACTCAGATGACGTGAGAACCTCAAATCCATGGATTAAAGGAGGTATTGAGGATTTCCTATTGTTGAGCATTCGTTTACAAATCCTCCAATAGTCCTTGGAGCCGAACTTGCGGTCAGCTATGTGCTGTCGCATTCTCTCAGCAAACAACAGTTTGGCGTCATTTAGGGTTCTCTTGCACTCATTGCGAGCAGATATGAACAGGCGCCTATTGTGATCAGTTGACTGTCTCCGGAATAGACGGAAGTAATGGTTCCTGTGGGCAATGGCGGCTGAGCAGGCCGGAGAGAACCACGGAGAGGAATAAGGTTTTAAGTAATACTTCCTGGTGGGTATGAAGGCATCAATGCCAGCTTTCACCCATGACGAGACCTCAGAGGCACAGTCATCAACTGATAGGTCGAACACTTTTCCCCAAGGGACGTCGCAGAGGAAATCGCGAAAGGCATCCCAGTCAGCTTTTTGGTAGAGGTAGGAGGTCCTATAGGTAGGGGGCTCCTAGGGGGAGAGAGATTGGAAAGAAATACTGAGAGAGACTACAGCGTGGTCAGAGTTGCCGAGCGGGCAAAGCTGCGAGACTTGACAGGCGTCAGGCGCAGAGGTGAAACATATATCTAGCAGTGAGGAATGACCCGAGGGAGTGCTTAGGAAGCGAGTGGGGAAGTCCACCACTTGCGTCAGGGATTGGGAAATAGCAAAGTTCGTGGCGTGAATGCCCGCTGGATCAGTAACGGCGTTTTCAAGTCACTCAGAATGATGGGCATTGAGGTCTACAAATACAAATATGTGGGCGAATGGGTGATAGGAAATAGCCTTATCTATGTCGTCAGCAATGCTATCTAGTAGGGAGCAGTCGGGAGAGGAGGGAGAACGGTAAAGAAAGAATAGGTAACTAACCGAACTGAGGAGAGACAGGCGGAGACATATGTATTGGTGGTCAGTAGATTCGAGTGAAGTCACCCTAGCTATGGGGAGGTGTTCGCTGACATAGACACCCAGCCCATGCATGTGGACAGTGGAATCCTTCCTTAAAAGGGGAAGATAACCAGGGATGAAGAGGTCAGAGGAGGGAATAGCTGAGTTGAGGTTAGTTTCGCAGAGCGCAAGGATGTAAGGGGACTTTTCATGCAGGAACGCTTCTACACTCGGAAAGTTAGTACGAATGCCCCGGATATTAGTGAAGGAAAGGTTAATGGGTTTAGGTGGTTTGGATTTAACTGATTTAGGGTCATTTCTGATTTGTTTAGTCATGATTCTGTTTGTAGAAAGGGACCTAGGGTAGAGGATACAGGCGGTCATTATCCACGATCTGTGCTGGGAGGGAAACTGGCTAGGGCTGCAACAAGGTGTGGCCTCGGGGTTGCCCACCGAAAGCGCTTGCAGGGACACCTATCCATGCACGACATGGCACTACAAGAACCCCGATATTATACAACTGTTGATCAGAGCAGCCGCTCTTGACGCTACGCAAGAGTTAGGGCTCCTAACTACCAGTCGGAAGCAGCAACCAGGAAACTGCCAACCCGGTACCCTCAGAATGTAAAGACGTTGCCACCAACCGGCCAGATCGCAGGAAACTCACGGAAGCATCAATACCAAGGTCTGAAGAGAGAGAAGAGAAAACCGGAAACCACATCCTAAACAGGAAACAAGGGTCAAGCCTCTACTCCAGTTCAATAAACGTGGGAGGAGTATGGACCGGGCGATAGTGTGACCAGCAAACGACCTAATTTTAGACTTTAAAGAATCCACCACTTATTCCCAACGACAAACCTGTCATTTCCCGCTGTATCATTAGTAGCAACTGGTCCTGGAAATCTTGCTCATCAAACAACGAAGAGTTCAATTTCCAGTAGCCAGCCAATTTAACTTTAAGCTTCTCTAATTTTACACGAAATCGGACAAGCCTATGATCCGAATAAACTATTGAATGGAAACTTGGACGACCTAAGAGTCCTACATCTACCCTCTTAACTAGAACTCGGCCGATTTAGCTATCTAACCCTTTCGCCCTAGCCCCTCAACCTCTGGCGTTTCCTCTCTGGGTTGAGGTGTCTACTCGGTCCTAACCTAACTTGAGCATCCGCAGATTAGTCGACCGGTCGTTGGTTTAAATCTGCTCCTTGCCCACCTTGTGATTATTGATCCAGAAAGCAGAAGTGTTGTTAATCCATTCACGGTCGACTGAAGATGTAGACACGGCTGGGAGTCTGCGTTAAGAAATTTAGAATGCAGCACAAAAAAATAATATCTGCAGAAAGCCAGACAAACAACTATTCAATGGTTGCATTGTTAATGCCTTTTATATAGAAAAAAAGAATAGTAGAAAAGAAAAAGGGTTAAATTATTTAACATAAAAACTCAAATAGTGAATTCTAGACAGATAAAGAATGTGTGTGGGAGTAACTTGTTGTTAAATCGTCTCAGAAAGATATATAACTCTTGCGCTGGAGGGATAAAAATTTCTGTGAGGGGCTTAAAGTTTTAGTTGCATTGCCCAGGCCAATTCTCTTTTTCTCTTTTCAAAATTTTCTCCAGATTTTTTACGGAAACAATTCTTCTCAAATAAAATGCTGGGAACACGGTGTCTGATCAAAGGAGCTGGTATAAACCACGGATGACGCATTTCCGATGTTACTGGGCTGGTGACGAACATTAAGCTTCATATACTCGGTGACTATTAAATTTAAAATATCCGCAACAAATTCGGAGTGACGATTAAACTTTTCAAATCATAAATTACTTTGTCTGGAATCACTCAATCCTACTTCTTCACAAAAATCAGTTTCACAGAATCATTTCATAATCTTCTTCCTTGTCCTTTCGTCGTCACCGTCAGCAACAACAAATACAATCTGCAACAAAATCCTCCGTCTGAAGCAACAGGACCAAACCCAAAAGTAAGTAAAATATAAAATATGTTTTACTTTCCTTTTTCATACAAAGACATCTTCGGTTAGGAGGTTGTTTGGTCAGAGTTGTCATCAACCCCACTCCATCGGAGAGACACGATCTTACTCAACTGTATGTTGTGGTCTGACTCACTTTTTCGGCATAACTACGCGTTTATATAGAAAATCCGGCTGGTTATAACTAACCCTTAGCCAAACTACTTCGCATGGGATTATCACAAGGTTCTGGCTGCTTCGCCCAAAATTATGTGAATTCCAAAGTTCCTTCTAGCTTACTCAGCTCTATTTCAATTTTTAATTGGTAAAAATTATTTCGTTCATTTTCAGTGTCTTCTGATGACCCAGATTCAATTGGTACAACTTCTGCCTTAGATCAGATTTCCCCATTATTAAACAAAATACACTGGTTTAATTTCACTATTCAAATTTACTCCAGCTTTTAATTTAAAAAAATATGTGTGTGTGTTTGTCAGACTCTCTCTCTCTCTCTCTCTCTCTCTCTCTCTCTCTCTCTCTCTCTGCTAGAACGCACCACCATAACCGAGCTGCTCCTATTAGTCCAAGTCCACACTAAATCCCGAGGGTGTTCATTACACTACTTATCGACAGCATTGAACTTGTCGATAAAGTCCCTTCACATTCAGCTTGTAAGTACCATATCTTTTCCCTATGCGATTTATATCGGGGACGGCATTCCAATCGCCCGCTAAAACTACCCTATGAGATGTCATCAAAAACGGCTCGTTCCGCTGAAACAAAGCAGACTGATCCAAACGGCCATTGGGTGCATAAACCCCAATGAGACGAATAGTAACATCCAGCACACAAAGTCTACCCGCCGGATCTGCGAAGACAAGAGCCCTCGCCGTACCCAAAGACATGCACACTAGCCAGGAAACACGTCTCGAGCGTCCATCAAAACATGCTGAATAGAGGGTGAACTTACTAGACAGTATATGTTCACGGTCGTGAGTTGAAAAACGGTTCTCCTGTACACAACATACACCCACACGAAGGCGCTGAAGATCATGATTGAGACACGCTCTGCAAGTCTCCGATCTCAGGCCCCGGTCATTTACACTAGCCAACCAGAGAGCTATTATCAGTCCGATTAGAGTTTGGGATTTACACCAAACATTATTGGGGACAGGACACCGATGTATTGTCTCATTGATCCAGTGCCGATCTCATTTTTGATGGAACCGTCAAGAGACAACCCGCCAATGTATAAGGGGAACGTTAATTTGTGAGCTCTATACAGGGAGGAGTGAACATAAGTAGCGGTCCTCTCAGCTTATCCAATTCGTTAAAATATAAAAAGGGAGGGTCTGTTGCGTCATTTGCTTCGTGCAACATCCCCCATATCTGTTGGAAACCTTTTCCTGCCTGAATAACTGTCAAAATCCTTCTAGCCTTGGAAAAATTTATAGGACCTTCAACGTCCTTTTTGTTGATTTTTTTTTTTTTTCTATTTAATCGAGCTTTCAATTCTTTCCTTTTTCGGGAATGTGATAGCGATTTTTCTGTTTGTTCTGTCACCCGGCACACATTGTCCCCTAAATTGTAACAGGGTTTTTATTTTTTCTATTTCTTGCTGGTGTCTGGGGAGGGGCTTCGGTGTCTTTTAGGTGTAGATGATTCTAGGTGAGGTAACGGGAGCACATAAGAGTGAAAAATTTGAGCTTTTTTTTAAATTTCTGTATATAGGTTAGATTTTGAAAAGATGGTCATTTGAAGTGGTAATACAGTTAGAGATTTTGTGAGCGGAGGTGGGGCCATAATATGTCTTTTAGGGGAAGATGGTGCCGAGGAAGAAGATCGTGCTTATGACAGTTGCTGAGATCTCCTGGTCTTTAAAGTTTCCTTAAGCTGAATTAGATTTTCCTTTTTCTCAAAGCTTTGTTCATATTTATGCTGCATCTCTCTGAGTTTGTCTGCGTAGCTGACCGGGTCATCGTCCTTAGAACTGGTGGTGGGAATGGGGCTGTATGTGTCCTTAGCAGTTGGGGCTTTCGGGTACTGAGGTCTCGCTGTCCGACGCTTCCCTCTAGCCTTGCAACAACCAGCCATTCTCCCTCTTCTACTTGGCGGCTGGTGAAGGCTCTTCGGAAAATTGGGGTCGAACTTTGGACCCAACCAGGCATTTTACAGCGCTAGTACCAGTTGTTGACATGCCCACTACAGGCGAGACAGAAATAAGGAGTATTTCGATCAACAGGCGCCAAAACCTTAAAGGCAGGAAGAGGACAAGCAACAAGTCTGCCCACACTTCCAGCAAGTTGGTTTACGCCAGAAAACAATGACTGGCATTTTCTGGCCTTCTACGTTCAGACAGTTGGGGATGGAGATGAAGGCTTGTCGGTTGATCATTAATTCGAATCTCCATCCCCCGCTCAGGTCGTCGTCAGAAGCACTGAAAATCCAACCGAACTTGATCAAATAAGCAGCTGAGTGCCCCCCACAAAGAATTGAGTAGGAAACTCGTATACTGCCGCATTGGTCCATTGCCTTACTTCGTATTCGGTCGTTATTACAAAATCTTTAGTTATTAAGTCACGGTTGCGAGCGTCTTCGCAATCGGCAGGTGTTGGTAACAGTACGTCTCACGTAAAGCGCCCTCTCCGTTTAATCACTCTTTGGGGTTTAACTCCCAGAGACGTCAAAGACTTGATGAATGTTTCTTTTGTGGTACGATAAATTTTGCGAGTTCGCTTGTCTACCATAAAGACAGACACAATTCTTCTCTCAGCCTTCTGTAATTCTTGGGGATCTATCAAAAGTTCATCATCTTTGATAAGATGTGCGTAATCTTTGACTCTCTCCAAAAACTCCGTAATGTTGATTATGTACTTCAGGCGGACCTCCAGCACGAGGACAATTCCCGCCTGCTACGTTGTCATTGTTGCTTACATTGGTTTGGTTTTGGTCAGTTTCCTGGTTTTTGGTCAAATCTCGGTTTTGGCCATTATCGTTCACCATACTTTCTTCTTCTTGTCTTTCTTTTATCTGGTGAGTCTTTTATAGAACCAAACAGGTTTTTCTTTATAACAGACTGGCCTTCGTCGGTCATATGTTTTCCCCATATATATATATATATATATATATATATATATATATATATATATATATATATATTATAGACACACCATAAAAATTGGTGGGAGTTAAAGAAATCAAAATAATGATTAAGTGAAAAAAGACAAACAAAAAGCAAAAAAAAATAAATTAATGACAAAAAAATGACGAAAAGAAAAGATTAATAACTTGTCAACGTATATATGTTAACAATTAAACAAAACGGATTAAACGATAAAAAACTGGATTTACCAGTAACAAAAAAGATTTAACAAAAAGAAAGCAGACACACAACTAAAATATACTTTTACAAAAATTACATACTTAAATAAGTAACAAAAACAGAAACGGTAAAGACTGAAAAACTTACAATAAAAAAAACACATGTGAAAAATTAATGCTGACAATATGGCTGACTGAAAAATAAACAGAAATTAAACTGCCTAACTCCCAAAATATTATTAGGTTGCAAAACAAAAGGACATGAAATTGAAATTTAAAAACAAAAGATCATGAAATACAAGAAATATATAAGCAAAAATACTAATATAAAATTTTTGAACAAGAAAAGTATGAAAACAAAAAACCGAAGAAGGGAAAAAAGAACATGAACTGTAAAGAATAAACAAATTAAAATAAAAATAGCAAAATTCAAAATGGAAAAAATAAAAGAAGTTAACTGGAAATTGTGACTTTCACTGAAAAATTAAATGCAAATTGAACAGAGAACTTACAAGGGTCTAACAAGGTCGTAGATGGTTTGCAGAATCCGTCACACTGAACCAGTTAAAACTGAGACCGTATGGAAACACCACTCAACTAGTCAGTGTAATTACTCGGGATTTACCACTTTCCCACCAAGGTGGATGCGACACAAGGTCAATTAAAGTAGAGATTCAGAGCCCTAAAGGTTAGCCAAAAATATCTTGTAGACCCTGCTTAAGGCTGGGTCAAGTCACCCCGAGACTTTACCTTTCGGGGGAGCCTCACCAGAGTTCCTTCTGTCTGTAGCCAAAGAGGAAGACAGAGAGCAACAACTGCTATTCAGTATGATTACTTGGGATTTACCACCTTCCCACCAAGGTGGATGCGGCACAAGATCAATTAAAGTGGGGATTCTGAGCCCTTAATCTCAGCACAAGACTGGGTCAGGTCTACTGTTGATTTTCCCCAAATGAGGCTCTATCCTTCGGCAGAGACCAGTATGTGTTCTTCCTGCTCGTAGGCAGTGAGGAAGACAGAGAGCAATAATTGCTAGTCAGTAGGATTCCTCTACTCTAATGCAATAGTGTCCACGTATTTAAGACGATAGGAACATTCCATTCCTGTATATAGGTAGGTATACATCACTTTGCTTTTTAAGAGTTGTATCCATGGAATATATGTATGGAATGTATATGAAAAGAAAAGCTTCATTTTATATTAGCGTTTAACAAGCCTAGGCTCGAGAGCCATTCAAGGTAACTGACTACTGTTAAAATGGTTATAATAAGTGAGGTGGGTGTTCGAAGGAGAGAAAATAAGAAACTGGAGGAAGATGCATTAACATTAGAGACTGCAGTGACATTACTTTCAAGGGACTTTAGAATTTTATACTAAATCAATTACAGTAATTGGAAAAAAAAGAGACCGGAAAATGAAGTAGACTTGCTAGCACTTGATTCGTAATAAACGATACCATTCCTTACCTGCGTGAAAACTAAAGGTGTAAGCATGAATTGATTACTAAAATCGTTTAGAATGCCGGAGAAAGAGATTAAAATAGAATTAAGTTAAATTCTTGTTTTCACGCTGATTTGTTTTCGGCAATCGAGATTCATTGTTTCTTATATTCTGCATGATTATTCAGCACTCATATATTTGGTATTTTCCCACCAAATACTTGCTTATTGCTTCCTAGATTGTAGATTACTTATTTGTTATAGTATCATTCAACCAAGGCAATGGTTAAATATATTCTTAAGTCCGACATTGAGTAAATCTAGACAGCTTTCAAGATTCACCACTAATTCAGTTCTCAACCAAATATTAAAGTTTACAGAGTTAGATAGGACACCTCCTTAGCTATATTTTGAAAAGAAAATTTTGAACTTTGGTTCAGGAGAAAAAAGTTGCATCAAAATATGTGAAGTTCGAAAAGGGAGACTAACACATCACTCAATAAATCCCGAGCCTAATAAAACATTTCGGCAAAATTCATGAACATCGTCTCCTTTTAGGATGATACTCTGATTTCAACGCTTCTATAACAATTAGATGCCTTTTTTTTGGAGAATGATTTGTCTTTGACCTCAAAATATGCCTAGGTTTCTGATATAACTTCTTTGTTGGAGACAAATCTCTTTCACTAGACCATTCTTTTGAGGTCTGCAAATAGCCAGTAGTCGCTGGGGAGCATATCTGGATAATAGAGTGGATGCCCAATTTTGCCATCTTTGCGATCGACTCGTGATACGGTGAGTTTTCTTGGTGAAAGATGACATTTTTCTTCTTCAATTGTGACCGTTTGTTGGTGATTTCTTCCTTCAAACGTACCAATAACGCTATATAATATTTTCCATTGATGGTTCTTCCTTTCTCAAGGTAATCGATGAACGAAATACCTTGCGCATCCCAAAATACGGAGGCCAAGACCTTGCCTGATGATTTTTACATCTTTGGACACTTTGGACGGCTTTCACCTGCTGCTGTCCACTCAGATGATTGCCGATTTGACTCCAGAGTGAAGTGTTGGATCCATGTTTCATCAATTATCACATTTTTACACAAAAGTTCCTTCTTGTTTCGTTAAAACAGTTGTAAATTAAGCTCTGAATCATCGACGCGTTGTTGTTTTTGATCGGGTCGACATTTGAAGTTTCCTTTGTCACATGTTGCTGGTGTATGGTATTGTGGTTTTCATTGCACTGACTGATTTGGCTTTCTTTCTTTCTTTTTATACAGAAAAACCTTTTAACATAGACTTGTTAGCTTTTCTCTCAGTTTTGCAAATCGCTTTCTTTCATTGGTCAGAAAATTAATTTAACATCTGATCGTGAAAGCCGGCTTTGTTTTTTCTTTCAATACAGGGTCAATCTTGTTTCTATTTGGCAAAATCAGGCTTTCACACATCATTGAAGAAGAGAAGAGAGTTACTTTTAATTTGGTGTCCACTACAAACTTGTTACTTGTAATATTATTTTCCCTAAAACAAAAATTATTTAAAAGAGCATTTGTAGAGCTCCAGACAAACATTCTATTTTTTCTATATTGTGATTCTCATTACAAGTGTCAGTATTAAAAAGTAGCTCATTATCTGCCAAAACATTCAATGTTATATGCATTGCTAATTTCCTTTGATTTACCCAATGAAGACATTTTTTTATCAGCTTACCGATGATTGCATAATTATATAGAACAAAATTTGTAGTTGTATCATTAAGATATAAATGAGAACTTCTATTAATCCCCTGAAAATAGCAGTATATTCCAGGTATTTCTTCCACATTATCTCTTCCAGATATTAAATCTTTAAAACTATCGCATTTAATTTTCTTAAAATTACATGACAGCAATAATCTGGTAAGTAGAGAATTACAGGAAGAACTTCTCTACATTTATTAACATCATCCTCATTAACATCAATTCTAAATTTATACACATCTAACTTTTGCTCCTCTGTCACTTCATCCCAGTTTGGTTCTTCTCAATCTTAATGCATTGCTGGTTAAATGGTAAGCTCAATTTTAAAACTGATAGCATTCTAATTTTTTTTTTCACACTTAAACACTTGCTGCATCAAGACATTATACTGATCCCCACTAAGTTGCCAGTACTGACCAAACCTTGCCTCAATGGTGATCAGTTTGAAATTTGCCAGGTAATATGTATAGCATTTTCAATTCTTCTTGGTCAGTTCCATACCTTTTGTTTTTTAATCCATTATGAAGTTGATTTATTTTTTTACCTGAAAATAAGTCCATTTTGAAGTTGATTATTATCATTTTGAAGTTAAAAATGCGTAGGTTGTATGATGCAAAGTAGTGAAATTTTCTTTGTTAATTTGCCATTTCTTTTAGAAATATTCTAACCAATCACAGAATACAGAGAGAAATCCAATTTATTTTTCATTAACTCTAAGTGGAATACAGTATTTATTTCTAAGTCAACAACCTTTATATGGTGATTTTACATTCATTATTGTCTACCAAATATAAAATATGTTTATATCTTCTGCAACTTCTGCACAATTAGACAAACATTTCTGTTTTTCTAAGGTTGATAATTCCTGAATAGTGTACTCATTAAAAATTTGCAGAACTAAATTAACATTTTGCCTTTAAATATTAGTAGGAGAAAGTTCCTTTGAGGTCAATTTACAACAATATTTCAAAATTGACTGAGATTCCCGTGCATGAAGCTTCTAAAGGTACAAAATGGGGCACTTTGGATACGAGCTGATTCATGATTTCCATTGTGACAAAATTTCGGGAGCATCATGTATTTACTTGAATCTTTTTGACCAAGCCAATTGTTTCTAATGCATCTTAATATATGGACTGAGTCAAATAGCAAAAAATGAGGTTCTACTTCATAACTGGGTGTGTGTATATATATTTTTTTAATCATTTCACCCCAAGCAAGGCATTCCACTGCCACTATTGCGCATGGGGCTACATAGGGGAAGGTAAAGAGAAGGAGTGGTTAGACAAAGGGAATGTCAGGAGGAAGGTGACAGATGAGTAAGGATACCGAGGATGAGGGTTGGGCAGATGGGAAGAGTGTTTGATAGAATGGGAGCAGGTTAGTGTGTTAGGAGGTGTCTATTGACCTTACATTTAAACTCCTGGAGATTGTATCCGTCGGGGAAGCAATCGTTTGGAAGGGAATTCCACAGTCGGGAAGTGCAAGGAAAGAAACTGTTGGAGTAGAAGTTGCGGTTGCATTTTATTGGTTTCACTGTAAAAGGGTGGGATCTAGTTGCTAATCTAGTATCTCGTGCAAATTTATATCTAGGGGGCACCAGTGATCTAAGTTCATCGGAGCAGAAGCCGTGAAAGTATTTATAGAAGAGACACAGGGAAGCCACGTCACGCCTGTGGGAGAGAGACTGCAGGCGGTCTGCCAAGTCGGTATCTGTCACATTACAGACCCTCCTCTGAACCTTATCGAGAAGCCTGAGGAGAATAGCAGGGGCACCCAACCAGATATGGCAGCAGTATTCAATACACGGGCGGATGGTAGATTTATATATGTGCAGGATAGATTTAAACGGAAAAAACTTCCGGGCCCTACACAGAGTATCGACTTTCATAGCAGCGGATTTAGCAATGGATTCGATATAGTCATTCCATTTGAGGTCCGCTGAAAGTGTGAGACCAAGGAGGCGTAGTGTTTTACTCTCTGGGAGGCAAGCCTGGTCCATGCTAATGGGAGGTAGGTGAGATTGTCGATGATGGTTAATTGAGAGTAGCTTCGCTTTAGAAGCATTAAAATTTACTAGCCATTTCTTACCCCAGTCCACTATGGATTGGAGGTCTTTTTCAATCTCGGCTGCGAGCTTAGCTTTGACGCCTACATCAGATTTTTGGTCGAGGCGAGAGTAAACTGTGGTGTCATCAGCGTACAAACCTACTTGGGCTCTTATGGAATCAGAGAGATCATTAATGTATATCAGGAAGAGTGTAGGACCTAAGATGGAGTCTTGGGTCACACCTGCGTTTGTATGGTAGTTCTGAGAGGCATGTTCGTTTAATACCACCTTCATTGTGCGGTTAGAGAGGAATGACTGGATTAGTTCAAACAAATGTCCAGTTATACCATAGCTCCACAGTTTACATAGAAGGCCAGCATGCCAAACTCTGTCGAACGCCTTAGATATATCCAATGCAACGGTTCGGGCTTCGCCATTCCTGTCGAGTGCCTGGTATATGTACTCGGTGATGGTCGTTAGCATATCAGCAGTAGACCTAGTGAAGTGGAAACCATATTGCTTATCCGAGAGGAGCCTGTGTGCTGTGAGATGCTGAACCACCTCGGCGTTGATAATGTCTTCGAACACTTTGCCAAAGATCGGAAGAAGGCTGATAGGGCGGTAATTTGCAGGGTCCGAGGGTTCTCCAGTGTTTTTAAATATAGGAACTACAGAGGAAGATTTCCAACAGGCAGGAAAGCAGGAAGCAGATAGGCAGAGGTTGTAGAACTTAGAAAGGACAGAGGAGAGTTCAGGGGTACATTTCTTTAAGACTATGGTTGGGATTCCGCTCGCTTTGTGAGGGTCAAGTTTTAAGATTATCTTAGAGACAAGCGATGGTGTAATGTGGACATCATTCAGTTGTGCCTTGGTTCTAGGTGAGAAGTCGGGTGTAAAAACTCCAGATGAGTCCAGACTCGAATTGTTCGAGAATCTGCGGGCAAAGCATTCAGCCTTATCTGTTGGGGAGGTGAGGACCTCAAATTTGTTGATTAGCGGGGGTATTGTGGACTTGCTCTTGCTAAGTAATCTTTTACAGAGTCGCCAGTAGTCTTTGGCACCGAATTTAGAGCATGCTATGCGTTGCTTCATTCTGGCAGCAGACAACATCTTAGCTTCGTTAAGTATCTTTTTACACTTATTACGAGCTGAAGTGAAAAGGCGCCTGTTTTGGTCCGACGCGTAGTTACGATATAGAGTCGGAAGAAATGATTCCGGTGGGCAATGGCAGCCGAGCAAGCGGGTGAGAACCATGGAGATGAATGAGATTTAAGCTGGAATTTCCTAGCAGGGATGAAGGCATCGATGCCAGCTTTAACCCAGGAGGAGACCTCGGATGCACATTCTTCGATGGGAAGACTAAAAACGTTGTTCCAAGGGATGTCACAAAGGAAGTCTCGGAACGGATCCCAGTCTGCTCTTTGATAGCAGTAGGATATTCTACTTGTCTGGGTTTCATGGGTCAGGCGGGAGTGGAGTGAAATATTGACGGACACTACAGTGTGGTCAGAGTTTCCGAGTGGGCAGAGTTGTCTGGTAGTGCAAGAGTCTGGGATGGAAGTGAAGCAGAGGTCTAGAAGTGAGTCCCTTCCATTAGGGTTGGCGTGGGGAAGTCCACTACTTGCATAAGGGATTGTGTGATTGAAAAGTTCATGGTGTGGACACCAGCAGGGTCGGTGACAGCGTTCTCCAGCCACTTGGTGTGGTGGGCGTTAAAGTCACCAAACACGAATACATGGGTAGAGGGATGGGAAGAAATGGCTTTGTCAATATTGTCAGAAATGATGTCAAGTAACGAACAGTCAGGGGAGGAAGGAGAGCGGTAGAGAAAGAAGAGATAGCTAATCAAGCTGAGAAGTGAGAGGCGGAAGCACATGAAAAAATGATCTGGGGATTCAAAAGATGACACCCTAGCTAAGGGAAGGTGTTCGCTGACATAGACACCAAGCCCATGCATATGAACATTGGAGTCCTTCCTGAAGAGGAGAAGGTAGCCAGGAACGTAGAACTCAGATGAGGGGATAGAAGGCTTAAGATTAGTTTCACATAGGGCTAATATATCAGATGAGTTATTGTGGAGGAATGAATCTACGCTGAGGAAGTTGGTGCGGATGCCGCGTATGTTAGTGAAAGAGATGCAGACAGGTTTGGGTGTTTTCAAATGAGCTGGTTTAGTTTTGCTATTATGTTTGCTTTTTTCCATAGTGATTCAGTTAAGGAGAGGTCTTAGAATAGAATCAGTCGGTCAATCGTTTGCAACTTGTAAAGGATGGAGACTGGCGTGGCCTACAACATAATGTGGCCTCGGGGTTGCCCACCGAACGTTCATGCAGGGACGCCCGTCCATGCACGATATGGCACTACAAGAACCCCGGTATTATTCAACTGTTGATCAGAGCAGCCTCTCAAGATGCTACGCAAGAGTTCGGGCTCCTAACTACCAGTCGGAAGCAGAAACCAGGAAACTGCCAACCCGGTACCCTCAGAATGTAAAGACGTTGCCACCATATTCCGTAACTGCAAAGAGCTTCCAGCTGAACTAAAACTAAGACCGGAGAAGGGGGATGAACCGGGAACCCCTTCCTAAACAAGAAACAAGGCGATCACCTCTACACTTATTCAAAAGAAGTGGGTGCAGTGTGAGACTGGGCGATAGTAGGAACTATCTACTCCAATTAAGTAGGAACTATCTACTCCAATAATACAATGGAAAGCTTTTGGGGATTGCAAAAGTAAGATGTAGATTTTTTATTTATAGCATTATTATCTGCTATGATTGACAATACTTGAAAGCCTATCTCCTCTGAACCAATTATTATACGTTTAACTATGTTAAATCAATTCTCAGCTTTAAGACATTTAGTTAGCATAATATACATAACATCTTTATATTGTGAGAATACACTGCTAACCATAAATGTAAAAGCATTTGTTGCATCTTCATTGCTGTTGTCAGATAAGCCAACAATATTACCACCCTTATAATCAAAATAAGGTTCTGGAGCTCTACAAATGCTCTTTTAAATAATTTTTGTTCTAGGGACATTAACATATGTTGATAAGGTTAGTCCTTTAATAGTTGAATAGCTTGGTAAAATTATATTTTTGTTGTCTCTTAATAATTTGTACCCTTTAGGGGAGCAGTTATATAACAATGAAGAAAATATTATAATTTCTGTTAAATAATCAAGCTTATCAGTGTCATGAAGTTTAACTGCTCATATAAATTAGATTAAATTAAAATATTTGTTTGATTCTTTTGCGCCAATAGTAGAAATGACATTAACAATTTTAATAAAAAAAAATCATATTTTGAGGTTTAGTTTGCTGTTGTTTTGTGTCAATTTTCTTCATGTTTTCCATCTGAATTTCAAGACTATTTTGATCAGCTACATTTTTAGGAACCTTATATTCCTCTATTGTATTCATTTCCACATCTCTATAAAACACATGTACAGTAAAATCAGATTCAATTACAAGAGACAGATTGATTTTTGGATATGGGAACTTGATGATGCTACATATAATAAGTTTTTCTTGCTTCCTATCAGTAATTTCTATCAAGAAAATTTAATTTCTCTTCTACATCATCAATATTATGTAATTTTTTCTGCTTTTTATATGCTAAGTCATCAGTAACTTTTATTTAAAGCACTTTTAAGGGCAGAATTCTCTAGTCCAATTCTCCTAGAATCTCATAATGGTCAATGAAGATAAATATGAGGGACAGTTTGGGAAAATTCTTGAGATAGCACAATCCTGAAGATATATTTTTTGAAGTCTAACTGCAATTTTCACACCTGTTTTCTCATCAAATACTGATGATTTTCTTCTTATGTCCTCCAATTGAAAACGTAGTTTTCATACCTAAAAAATTTTTAAAAACAAAACCTATTGTAAATTCTTGTGAAAATCTAAGAAAAATCAGTCAGCAAAAATTTACAATATGAAGCATTTTTCTTACAATTCTGGGAAAAGTGAAGAGTTCTGATATTTTTCTGGAATATGATTTAATTTATGAATTCAACAAAATGATTATGAGTGACAAAGCTAAGTGCAAATAAAGAGAGAATTTTTAACATTTATACATTTTAAATCCAAATAATAAATAACATTTTCATGAATAAAACAATTAAAAAAAATTATTAGACTATTAGAATTATTTTTTATGCCTATAAAAATATTCCTTCATGAATTTATATCGAAAATTTCTTTAAGATTTATTTTTAAAAACTGAGGTTTTAGCTTTTAAAAACAATGCAAGTGATAAAGTTAAAACATAAATATATCTTAACTTTCTCACTAGATATATTTCTTAACTTTGTGTTGTGAATTACAATGATATGAAATTGATTAAATCATAAAAGTTTCAGTTAAATTTACTTATTTTTTAATACAAAAAATATACTCACTCTGCTAAATTTAGTCGGTAAAAAAATTGTCTCTTTTGATTGTATGAATCCAAACATCAAATAATCTGTTATCTTTTGGATTGAATACTGTTGTCATATCTGGTCAAGTGCCCCAGCCATTCATCTCAGGGTTCTCGACAGGCTCCAAAAGAGAATCTGTAATGTGATTGGTCCAGACCTGGCAACTCAACTCCAGCCACTTTCTCACCAGCGGGACGTGACTTCCCTCTGTCTATTCTACAAATATTTTCATGGCTTCTTCTCCGATGAGCTTAGCTCACTGATGCCCCCTCCACATGAATTTACTCAAGCAACCAGACTGGTAAAAAGGTCTCACCCTTTTACAGTTAAATCAACTAAATGCAGCTGCTATTTCTACTTCAGCAGCTTCCTTTCTTGCACTTCCACCTGTGGAACTCCCTTTTGTATACTTGCTTCCCTGACAGCTAAAATCTCAAAGAACTTAAATGCAATGTCAATTCCCTTCTCTTGTCCACTTGACTCCAGTCCTTCTCTTCTCCTTTCCCCCACCACCTCGTTTATCTTTTTCTTTTCCTTTCTCACTCTAACCTCACAACTGTCTTCACATTGGTATTCACATCCTTCTCTTGCCCTTTCTCTGACATCCCCTGTAATTGGTTTGTCTTTCTCTTCACACTCCTCCTGTTTAAACTTTCACTTTTCTCTTATGTAGCTCCCTGCACACCAGTGGTGGTACTGCCTTGCTTAGGGTGAAATGATTAAAAAAAATAGAAAATACATGGACTTTTGGGCCGTTTTTATAATTTCCTTTGCAATTTGGTACAACACATCTGTAAGACATTGTTTTTGTTTATAAGTTGATGCAATATTTAAAAGAAAAAATAGATAAATAATTTAAAAACACTGAAAAATCTAATACACCAAACGACTCCTTTCTCAAAAGTTAAAGGACTCAAGAAGATGACATCACACATTATTCTTCTCCTCCTTGACACCTTGTTTTATGGTGGCTTTGCCAGAGGTCATGACCCAATGCTTAAAATGTTCTCAATAAGGAAAACACCATAAATACTTGAGCAATTTTTTGACCATTGTTTTGGTTGTTTTTTATTTTGTTTTTAGTTTGTTTTTTTTACTCTTAGACTTTGCTGTGGTGTTTAGGTCTTTGTTAAACTATGAGATCTTATGCAATCAAACTTGTAAATTAATAAATTAATAAATTTGATTATATTGTCAAAAACTTTGTAACTTAAGTTCAGTGGAGCATCAAAAAATACTGAATAGTCAACATTTAAAAGTATTAAATAATCAAAACTTTTAAAAGTCCTTTTATCACTTGATCTTTTGTAAAGAAGTTTTTCTGTCTCTAAATACTCAGCAAGTGGTTTGAAATGCATCATTGGCTATCCAAATGCACCTTCAGATTTCAATGTCATACTCTCCATCCCCTGTTAGAAGGCTTCCTTGATATTTAAATTTTTGTACTTGTCTGATTTTGGTATCTCTGGTTTGCATTTTGAGCTTGTCTTTTTGCTTTTGTTATTTTTTTTTCTGTGTCTGCTATCAACACTGTGTCATCTGCATATCTTATGTCATTAATATTGTGACCACCAATAATGAATTAAGGCATTTAATTCTCTCAGAATTGCTTCACTGTATAGGTTAGATAAGTTCAGTGAGATGATACATCCTTGTCTTAGACTTCTTTCTGTTTTTCTATATCTGCTCATTTTCATTTTCTGTCCATATGCAAGTGGTTTGCTGCCAGTATAGGTTTTTGATTATTCTAAAAGATATGTTTATGACTGAATAAGTGGATTATGAGATGTCTTATAAATACCTTGAATATCATCTACACTTATGAAATGTGAATAACTAATTCCCTGACTTTTGTTAATTTTTTATTCTGAAGATTGAAATTGTTGCAAGGCAAGCTAAACAAATTTTGATTTAAAATTTATAATTTCTCAGGGTGAATTAATATTTGCGATAAGTAACTTTAGATTATTTGGGGTGAATCAACAGAAAAGATTGTCATGTTTCTTATACTCTTCTATTTAACCAGATGTTGACTGTTCCATGACCAAAGTAGAATAACAGAATTTGAGTTTTTGTGCATGGGCTCTACGGATGCATACCTTCCGATAACAAAACAATTATTTTTATTACTCATTTAGCGAGCTGGTGTTTAAAAAATATATTGACCAATAGAAAAAGTAATTACCTGCTGGCTGAAGAGATAACCAATAAGAGAAGAGAAACCAAGAAAAAGTAACAAGCCTATGCAAACTTTGGAGACCTAACTTCAGAGGTGAGAGACATACTTCCTTTTACCCTCACCAACCAACGCCACCATTGAGACGGTACATCAGCTGACAGCAACCAACACTTTTTCATCTTCTCTTTTTTTCTTCCTCTCCTTTCATAACAGCAACGATTAGTAGTTAATGTTTCGTGCATATGTAAATAAATTGCACATTTATTTACCCAAAACCAGATATATTCTTTTTTTCCTTAAATTCATGTTTGCTGTAGTAAAGAAGTGATTAACCTCTACAGCAGTTATGTCATCACATACAGTTCTGTCTTCCAGATCACTCATTCCTTCGCTTCTGCAACAAGTGCTGACCCTGACCCCTAGAGAAAATGACTGGGGTGAAGAAGTGATTAACCTCCACGGCAATAACGACAACAGACATTTCTGTCTTCCAGGTTACCCATTCTTTGCTTTTGCAACATGATCAACTAACGCAATTTTAGATATGCCGTGCATTTTGGTGCTCTGAACTTTGATGAAAAATGAACAGTTTTCTTTTTGATAAAATTTGTCAACTAAATTTGACAGCCATTATTCAGAAGAATTGCCATAATGAAATTGGAAATCCAATTCTGATAAAAACTTACAAGAAGAACACACAGCTATAATTGAACTAAGGAGCCGATAAGGTTAATTTTTCGTTCATGTAGAACTAAGTATCCCAATGCAAGTATTGTCTGAAAAATGTATTTTTATTTTTTTGGTTTATACCCAATGGCAAAATTTTAAAGGTAATGAAAAAATAAGATGAACAGAGAAGCAGTTTCTAAGTTCACAGACAAAAACTTGAGCAGACAAGGCTGAGTGCTTTGCTTGCAAATTTTCTTCCAACTCCACACTTGACTTGTCTAGAGTATCTACACCCGGCTTTCCACCTAGAATTGAAGCTCAACTGAGAGATGTATATATATATCTCTGGTCTCTAACATCATTTCTAAGCTTAATTTCCATAATGTAAGTGAAGGTGACGGCATTTCTGTTATCATCCTAAAGGAATGAGCCCCCTGAACTCTCTCCTGTTCTCTCCAAACTCTGCAACTACTGCTTCCTGTTTTCCTGCTTGTTGGAAGTCCTCCTCTGTAGTTCCTGTTTATAAAAACCCTGGGCAGTCTTCTGACACCTCTAGTTATTGCTTTATAAACATTTTGCCACTTTTTGACAAGATGTTAAAGGCTATTATCACCATTTCACCTCTGACAAGCAGCATGGCTGCCGCTTTGACAGGTCTATGGCTGTGCTAACAGCCATCACTGAATATATATACCAGGCTCTTGATAAGAATGGTGATAAGAACAGTAAAGCTCGATCTGTTGCCATGAGTGTTGCTAAAGCATTTGACAGGATTTGGAATGCTGGCCTTTAGTGTCAGGTACAGGGCTACAATATCTCTGGATGACTGTTCGATTTAATCCAATCATTCCTATTTAATTGTGTAATGAACGTCATTTTGAACAGACATGCTTTCATGTCCTTTCATATGAACGCAGGCATCTCTTAAGCTTTTATCCTAGGTCCTACGCTTTTCCTGATCTTCATCAATGATCTTCCTGGTGTAATCAGTTCCCAAGTAGGCATCTATGCAAATGACACCACCATTTACCCCCATCTCACTAAGAAATTTGCCTAGGCTGACAAAGTTAACCTTGCTTCTGCTCTTGGAAAGAATTGGGGTAAAAAATTGCTCGTTAATTTTAATGCCAAGCTACAAAACAAAGCTAATTTCCATTAACCACCACAGAGTAATCGTCATGCCTTTTATCAGTATGGATTATGCAAGTCTCCTAGAGAGCAATGCACTGTGCCTCCTTTGTCTCACTCTCTCAACAGACCACAAATGGAACGACTACATTGAATCAATATCTACAACTACTGCTAAGAATGTTGGGTCACTGCATCAGGCCATGAAGTTTTTCTCGTCAGAATCCATCTTACACATTTATAAATCTACCATTCGTCCCTGCATTGAGTATTGTTGCCATATCAGGTTGAGTGCTCCTGCTATTCATCTTGGCATTCTCGACAAGATCCAAAAGAGAATCTGCAACCTAACTGAGCCATATTTAGAAATTTGTCTTCAGTCACTTTCTCACCGACGAGGTGTGGCTTCCCTTTATCTTTTCTACAAATATTTTCATGGCTTTTCTCTGACGAACTTCTTTTCCTGCTGCCCCAACCAGTGGCGATTCTACGGGGGAGGGGCAGAATAGGCCAAGGCTCCTTCAGAATTTTGGCTGGCCCCCACTTTTATAAGTTTCAAAAATTTATGAAACTGATCAGCCTCCGATTTTGATAATATTTGATCTTCAGCACTTTTCCCTCTGCGTTTTCTTTTTCATTTAGGTTTTTAAGGACACATAGACCAGTTTGAAATAAAAACAAACAAAATGCAACAACCAGATACAGACAGTCAGTGATTTATGGCCGAGTGAAAGAATTGGTCAGTAATTTTAGAAAAAAAAACATTTTGCAACCTTTTAGTGAATCGGTCCGTCAGAAGAGAGCAATAAAAAGTCAGTCCCCAAAATAATCAGTCATCATTCACAATTATTAGCTAAAACTTGAATACCAGCGGTCAGGGTAATAAAAAATGTCTTTTTACTCCTCCTTTTAAAAACAAAATCATAACGGTTTTTAAAATATTTGGTAACAAAAAAAGGAAAAAAAAAAAAAACGAAAAAATAAATTAACTTACGCTTTTTTTTAAATATCTCTCTCTTTTAGGTACAGCCAATAAATCGCTGAAAAAAGAAAAAACAAAATAAAAAACATAAAAAACACCATAAAGGTGTAGTGGATGAAGGCCGTCCACTTACTAATTTATATTTTAACGGTCGACTCGACGTAACATTCGTTATGGTTTGAAGCAAGATTTATGAATGAACAAGAAGGCGAAAGTAAACGGAAAAACAATATATTGAAAAAGGTTACATAGGGTTGAGAAAGCATGCATAAGAAGTTGTAGAGTCCGGTTTCAATGAAAGTTAATGTCAGAGAAGAAAATTAAGAGAATAAAAAATATATGCGCCACTAACTGCTACCCGCAATTAGTGCGCGTGTGTTTGTATGAGTTAGGGAGGCATGTCTGTTCTTGTCTGCCCTCGCCCCGGGACGAAATCCTAACTGCTGTATCACGTGCTGTTTTCGGTTTTTAAAGGCTTCGTTTTTGGCGGGAACTACGACTGTCACGTAGACGCCGCGTGACCATGCGTATGTATGTGTGTGTGTGGGTGTCAATGTATGAGACCCACAAAGGAAAAAGCCCCAACGAACTTTTTCCAGCAAAGTGTTTATACTATTATTAAGAGCAAAGATCAAAGTATTTTTTAATTATTTTTTAAAATGTTTTAATCCTTTTTAAGACGTTCGAAATTTTGGTAAAAATCTTGTTTTGATTTTCATTAGCGGGTAACCAAATGATTACGAAGAGTTTGCAATGGAAATGTAATATTACGTAATTTTTTCCGGTGAAAACACATTAATTTGAAAATTCTTGCAAAAATCAAATTGTCGGATTTTAATGAAACTTTCGGGACTTATTCTCAAATGAATTAAATTATTTTTTTTAATATTATTTTTTTTTAAATCTTCGTAAAAATATTTTTTTCACATCTGTTCCCCCGCCCTCCACGTAAATTCATGAAATTTCAAGTAATTAAATTTTGTAGGCAAAATTGCTTTTATTAGTGAAATGCAGGACTCATTAGGGAATGTAAAATCATGCATAATTTTTGTAACCATTTGGCTCTTTTTCTGAAAATCTACTCCGAATAGTAATATAAAAAATGCAACAAAATTATAACATTATTTAATTGCTTTAATAAATAATATAAATTAAGGACATTAGTGTGAATAAAAAAAATTCGATTAATAACGAAATTTTAAAAGAATTGTTTTCATTTTTTTTCTAATTATAACAATTTATAAAGTTTCAAAAATATTTCAAAGACTTGTTGACGTTAAGTTATTAAGTGAAGACTATATTTACTAATCAAAAATGGAAAAGTTTAATATAAATCATAGAGCCATCGTATTTTTTAAATATTTTTTTAATTTTTTGTATGGTAATTTCTGTGCGTACATTAAAAGGTTATGTGTTTCACGGTTTCTTCCTCTTACAGGGAAAAAATTTCAACAAATATTTTAATTGTGATCACCATAGACACTTACCTTATCTCGCATCTGTTCGTTGTCACATGTCAAATCATATGGGAATGGTCAGAAAGATCAACGTTCCGTGATTAAGAAATAGTTTTAGCCTAAATTTCATAATATAAATATGTAATACTTGTGTAAATCAGATTAATTTAACATTAAATTTGCTAATTTTCCGAAAATAGCGTGTCACAAATGTATATATTATTTTTTCAAGATTTTTAAAACCGAGAATAAACTTTTGTTTATAAATCTGTTGATCACCTCAAAATGTCCAAAAAAAAACTTTTTTAAATTTGAAAAATCTCAAAATTTTAGATTCCATTCTATATAATTTCTGTTTGAAATACACCAGAGTATTACTGGAAATAGTAAATTTAATCATCTAGCTCTCAATTAAAACTAAAATAAAAGTTTAAAACACTTTTTTTTATTTTTAAAAATTCAGTTTAAAAGTTAGTTATAGAAATTAAGTGGAGATACCAACTCTTAGTCGTAATTTCGTCAATGTTCAAACGAGCATTCGCACTCAGCCTCGTGAATGAATTACCCGTCTGAAAATTATCCAGTTACCAGGGTTACTTTTAAAAAATGCTTTAACTTTACCTCTTGTACTGCAAATAAAAATATTCCCATCAAATTCAATTCAGTTTAAAATATGCAAAAACATTTTGATTATTGGAAATATTAAATTTAATCTATCAGCTTGGAATTAAAACTACAATTAAAGCTTCAATAAAGATTTTTTTATTATTTTTTCAAAAGCATTTTAAATTTCGGTTTCACATTGTGAGGTACGTACATCAAATTAACCTCTTTTATAAAAAATAGATTTCAACGAGACCTAACTTATTTTTAAAAGAATTTTAAAATCTGGATTTCATTTTTAGTTGACAAACCATTATTGTGCAATAAAAGTTTTTAGTGACATAAAGATAAACAGCTTTAAATCTTAAAAACAAATTTAAAATCTGGGTAATTTTTTTCTCTTTTTAAGATCAAGCAAAAAAAAATTTAAAACGTCAAACAATATATTTTGAAAAGTGTTTGAAAATACATTTTCAAAAATGGGGTTACTGTACCTAGATATTATATATTTATACTTTTGTGGTTTTAAACATCATGCCGCCCTTTAATTTATTCTTAAAGATATTTAAGTAAAGAAATACAAACTCATTGTCATAAATTAAATAAAATTTTGACGAGTTATGTGGAACAAGGGAAGCAACTCTTGTTGATTTTACTAGATACATTTTTCATGCTATCAATACAAAGACAGTATTTAATTAACAAACATTGTGGTGTATTTTGAGTAAACCAAACAAAAATTATTCATGACTTTTGACACCAGAGAATAATAGTTGTTAATAAAAATATATGAAAAAAATTTGATCAATAAAAATTGAACTATCAAAACAAAATTTGAACTTATCAGCTACACAGTAATTTTCAAATGAAATTACCCGCTTCTCAAACGACTTCGTGCTCTTTTTTTTTCTTTTTTTTTTTTTTTTTGACGATTTTGATTTGTTTTTTCTTGATTGAAATACTTCAGTTGAATTTTTCTTCTCACATGAAATTACTACTTTGATTTTACCTTATTCCTGATTAAAATTACTAAATTGTTACCATTTTCTCACAAACCTTTACCTTCCGCACAAACGTACAAAATATCGCTAAAAAACAGCATGAAACAGCATAGTATGAATAAAAAAGTTCATAAACTTAATAAAACTAACTTTTTCCATCAAAATATTTATATTTTTATTAAGAGGAAAGATCAAAGCAATTTTTAATTATTTTTAAAATTTTTTTAATCTCTGCTAACATTTTCGAAATTTTGGTAGAAAATGTTGTTTTATTTGAGTTAGCGGCTAAAAAAAAAAAATTACGCCTTTATTACAATAGGTTACGTGGTAATGATGACACAACCCACTTTTTTCACGGTAACAAACACATTAATTTGAAAATTCTCGCAAAAATCAAATAATAGTCAGATTTGAATGAAACTTTCAGTACTCATTCACAAATGAATGAAATTATTTTTGAAATTATTATTTTTTAAAATTTCTTGGTGAAAATATTTTTTTTTAACTCTGTTACCCCCCCCCCTCTACGTAAATCCATGAAATTTTAATAAATTTTAATTAGCTGTATAAATTTTTTTTATTAGTTAAATGCAGGACTCATTGGGGCATATAAATCATCTATGTTTTTTATTCTAAAGTGGACAACCTGGCCGAAAATCTGCTCCGAAGAGTAAAATAAAAATGCAATAAATCTCTGATATAATTTAATTTGATAAACTTTTAATTGCTGGAATAAATAATAATTATTAAGGACATTATACTCTGAAGAAAAAAAAATTTTTTCGTTTACTAATAAAATTTTGAAATAATTGTTTTTATTTTTTTATTTTTTATTATAATAATTCATAAAAGTGTTAAAAATATTTTAAAAACCTTTTATTAAAACGTTGTTTAATTTCCTCTTACTTAAGAATTGATTATCACATTGCCTATCGAAAATTGAAAAGTTTAATAAAAATCATTCACCAATTTTACTTTTAAAATAATTAAAAATAATTAAATTTTGGAAATTTTTATTAAGTACGGTGTTCCATACGGATCGAAACAAGTTTCCGTAGAGGTCGTATTGTTTTTAGAAGTTAACAAGTCTTTGGATGAATTCCCCTTACATCGAAAACTAAACAAACCAAACTTTGATTCTAATTTCATTCTTTTTTTATTAAATTAAAATTATTCTAAAAGAAATTTAATTTTTTCAGAAAGCATATTAATAATGTAAGATAAATATGTAATATCTAAACATAAAAATATTTAATATTTCAGAAAAATATTAATAAATAACAGTTCGGTTATTTAATTTAATTCTTTCGTTTAAAAGAAATTTAAATTTTTATTCATTCAGAAAGCATATTTTTATTTATTCAGAAAGCATATTTTTATTTATTCAGAAAGCGCATTTTATTTTTATTTATTCAGAAAGCACATTTTATTTTTATTTATTCAGAAAGCACATTTTATTTTTATTTATTCAGAAAGCACATTTTATTTTTATTTATTCAGAAAGCATATTTTATTTTTATTTATTCAGAAAGAATAGTCTGGCTATAAATCTAAACTAAAATTCTATAAAATGTTATACTTGCTGAAAATATTATATTAAATTTTTAATTTTACTATTTAGTTAAAAAACAACAAAAAAAATGGTCTTATCAGTAGAACAACATATTTTTGTTGTTTTTTCTTTGTTATTTTTTGTTTGTTTTTTGTTTGTTTGTTTTTTTTTTTTGCTTCAGATTTCTGTGGGGGGATTATAGTAGCAGTTACCGCCACACAGGAAAACTGATATTACGTTAAAGTTCAGTGCTCTTTTTCTTTGTTTCTAACGAAATTCTTCTATTTCTGAAATTAAATAGGTACCTCCACTAAATCGCTGAGTAACAGCATAGTATGAAGGAAAAGATCCCAAGCTTAATAAAAATCAACTTTTCCCATCAAATCAAAATATATAATAAAGATAAAGTATTTTTAATTATTTTTTAAATATTTTAATCCTTTCTAACACGTTCGAAATTTTGGTAAAAATCTTGTTTTTATTTTCGTTAGCAGGGAGCCAAATCGTTACGAGAGTTTACAATGGAAAACGTAATATTACGTTACACAGTTTTGTTTTTTTTTCTTCCGGTGACAAACACATTAATTTGGAAATTCTTGCAAAAGTCAACTAATTGTCGAAGTTTAATGAAACTTTCAGGACTTATTCACAAATGATTTAAATTATTTTAGAAATCATTATTTTTTAAAAATCTTGGTATTTTTATTTATTTATTTATTTATTTTTTTTTTTTTAAATCTGTTACTCACCTCCACGTCAATTCATGAAATTTCAAGTAATTAAGTTCTGTGGGCAAAAATGATTATATTAGTAAAACGCAGGATTCATTGGGGAATGCAAATCATGTATTATTATTTTTTTTTTTTTTAACCATTTAGCCCCTTTTACCGAAAATCTGCTCCGAATAGTAAAATAAAAAATGCAATAAAACTATGACATTATTTAATTTGATAAGCTTTTAATTGCTTTAATAAATAATATAAATTAAGGACATTATAGTCTGAAGAAAAAAATTTTTTTCGATAAATAATGAAATTTTAAAAGAATTGTTTTCATTTTCTTTTTAATTATAATAATTTATAAAGTTTCAAAACTATTTTTTAAATATTTTAAAGACTTGTAGACATTAGGTTGGAAAATTATTATGTGAAGACTATATTTACTAATCGAAAATTGAAAAGTTTAATACAAATCATATAGCCATCGTATTTTTAAAATAATTTTAATTTTTTTGTGTGTATTTGAAGTTTTTTGTTTTTTATTGCACGGATATTTCTATGTGTACATTAAAAGGTGTCCATTAAAAAACTGTGCTAAAAACAGGAAACAAAGGGTAAGAAGATCAGGAAGGCGTGTGAATCAGACGATAGGCAAACCTATTATTAAAGGTTTAGAATAAATACGGCATTAAGGTAAAAAGTCTAATGAAGAATGTTTCGATCTGTTAATGCAACTAGCTAAGTCAATATCACTGTAGTGAATTCCAGCTTCTTTTACTGTTTAGCATTGATCATCTTCATCATCATCTTTTAACGTTCGTTTCCATGCCTAGCATGGGTTGAACGAGGTTTTCTTAATGTTGCAGTGGATATATTGACTCAGATCAACAAATCGGGGAGCTGAGTTTGAATTCTAGTTGAATTCATTGCATTCACTTACGCACAAATACCCTTGGGAAAATACTGCTTTCCCCCAGTTATGGGTTAAATAATAGAACAGAAAGGGTTCTATTACCTTGGCTGGCAATCAGTCTATCGCAGAAAGCAATGGCAATCTACTGCAGGATAATCTTCTGCCCAGTTAGTCATATCTCTTTCAAGACATGATCGCCAAAAGTGTGTATCACGTATGGTACTTAACTGACTGACATAATTGAACCATCATGAAATATTGATATGAGTTTTGCAGCTGGATGCTCTTACTAACACCAATCAGTTTAGGAGACTGGAAACTGAGTGTTTTTATTGAGTCATCATCTTTAGAAAGATTACCTACCAAGGTTAGAGAGTTCAGTCTACCCTATTTTACACAGAGGAGGTGTAGAGGTTTTGTTTCAGAGATTTCTTTAGAGTTGGGCAATAGGCATTGAACCAGGAATATATTTTTTTCTTTTTTAATTTTTCTCATTACTATAAATTAAGTGAAAAGAAAACAATGTTTTTATTAAAATTTGTTAAAAAGTTAATTGAAGGGTCAAGTTATGACTGAATAGTGAAATGTAGTAAAAAATAGATCCACCTACAAATAATGTCAAAACAAATATGTCACACATGATTTCTTAA